>CM075731.1:109311760-109811760 GCA_037974335.1 Prionace glauca
TGGAATGCACTGCCTGCTGTGATAGTGGAGTCGGACACTTTAGGAACTTTCAAGCGGTTATTGGATAGGCACATGGAGCACACCAGAATGATAAGGAGTGGGATAGCTTGATCTTGAGATTGGACATAGCTCGGCACAACATTGAGGGTTGAAGGGCCTGTACTGTGCTGTATTGTTTTATGTTCTAACTCCAATAAATTGATGAAACAGTGATGACTTCCCTTTCACAAAACCATGTTGATTCTGCCTGATTACTTTGATTTTTTCCAAGTATCCTGCTACAACATCTTTAATAATAGTTTCTACCATTTTCTGTATGACTGATGTTAAACTAACTGTCCTTTAGCTTCCTATTTTTGTCTCCCTTTCTTTTTAAATAGAAAAGTTACATTTACTATTTTCCAATTTAATGGGACCTTCCTCGAATCTGGAATTTTCAGAAAATTAAAAGCAACACATCGACTATCAGGAGTATTGATAGCAAAGGGATCTGGGTATACAGGTACACAGATCACTGATAATGATCCTGGTCCTGATGGACTTCACTCTAGGGTCTTAACAGAGTGGATAGTGAGATAGAATAAAGACAAAGAATAAAGAGAATTACAACACAGGAACAAGCCCTTCAACTCTTCCAGCCTGCAATGCAGCTGGAGAAGGTAGTCAAGAAGGCATACGGCATGCTGAAATCCCTGAAAGTTGGCACCCAGGTTGTTAAGAAGGCGTACGGTGTGTTAGCTTTTATTGGTAGAGGGATTGAATTTCGGAGCCGTGAGGTCATGTTACAACTGTACAAAACTCTGGTGCTGTCACACTTGGAGCATTGCATACAGTTCTGGTCGCTGTATTATAAGAAAGATGTGGAGGCATTGGAAAGGATGCAGAGGAGGTTTACCAGGATGTTGCCTGGTATGGCAGGAAGGTCTTATGAGGAAAGGCTGAGGGACTTGAAGTTATTTTCATTGGAGAGAAGAAGGTTAAGAGGTGACTTAATTGAGGCATACAAGATGATCAGAGGGTTAGATAGGGTGGACAGTGAGAGCCTTTTTCCTCGGATGGTGATGGCTAACACAAGGGAACATAGCTTTAAATTGAGGGGTGATAATTATAGGACAGATGTCAGAGGTAGGTTCTTTACTCAGAGGGTAGTAAGGGTGTGGAATGCCCTGCCTGCAGCAGTTGTGGACTCGCCAACTTTAAGGGCATTCAAATGGTCAGTGGATAGGCATATGGATAACATTGGAATAGTTTAGGTTAGAGGGTCATTAGATTGGTTCCACTGGAGGGTGCAACAACGAGGGCCGAAGGGCCTGTACTGTGCTGTAATGTTCTATGCTTGCCTTCATTGGCCAGAGCATTGAGTTTAAAAATTGGCAAGTCATGTTGCAGATTTATAGGATCTTAGTTCGGCTGCACTTGGGATATAGAGTTCATTTCTGGTCGCCACACTACTAGAAGGATGTGGAGACTTTGGAGAAAAGATTTACCAGGATGTTGCCTGGCATGAAGGGCATTAGCTATGAGGAGAGGTTGGAGAACCTTGTTTGTTCTCATTGGAATGGCAGAGACTGATAGATGACCTGACAGAAGTCTACAAGATGATGTGGGCCCTGGACACATTGGATAGTCAGAAGCTTTTTCCCAGGATGGAAGAGTCAATTACTAGGGGGCATAAGTTTAAGGTGCAATGAGGAGAGGTTTAAAGGAGATGCTCAAGACAAGTTTTTTACACAGAATAGCGGGTACCTGGAACTCGTTGCCGAGGGAGGTAGTGGAAGAAGATACCATAGTGACTTTTAAGGGGCATCTGGACAAATACATGAATAGGATGGGAATGGAGGTGTACGGTCCCCAGAAAGGTAGGGGATTTTAGTTAAGTCAGGCAGCATGGTCAGTGCAAGCTTGGAGAGCTGAAAGGCCTGTTCCGGTGCTGTAATTCTCTTTATTCTTTGTCTTTATTCTATCTCACTATCCACTTCTGTTAAGACCCTAGAGTGAAGTCCATCAGGACCAGCATTATTATCAGTCCACAGACCTGACAGTTTGCACCATAACATTTTCCTGATGATTATAATTTTCTTGAGTCCCACCCTCTCCTCTATTTCCTGATTTACTTCCAAATATGGAATTTTGCTTGTATCCCCTAGAGTGAAAAATCTGTTCATCTGCCAGCTCCTTATTTTCCATTTTTAATTCCAGAGACTCACTTTCTACAAGAAAACGCTCACTTTATTAACTTTTTAAAATAACTATCGAAACTCTTAGTATCTGTCTTTATACATCTACCACTTTCCTCTCATACTTTAAATATTTCTCTCCTCAGTAAACTGTTTCTCTCAATGTTCCAAAAATCTTTGTACAATTAGATACTTTCCTTTAAGTTTGATACTATCCTTGAATTTTTTTATTAAGCTGAGGTGATGAGTCCTTTGCTTGGAATTTATTTTTTCTCTCTAGAATGTATCTATTCTATGTATTCTGAAATACAAAGAACAAAGAACAAAAATCAGCCTGGGAAACAGGCCCTTCGGCCCAACGAGCCCACGCTGCCATCTCAACACCACCTCTCCACCCATGACCCCTGTCTAATGTTTTATGGCCATCCAGATTGAGGGAAAACTGATTTAGGGACAATTTATTACCTCCAATCAGCCTAAGAGCACGGTTTTGGGGTGTGGGAGGAAACCAGAGCACCCGGAGAAAACCCACGCAAGCACAGGGAGAATGCGCAAACTCCCACAGACACCGGCCCAAATCCATGTGTCTGCACAGCAATCAGTGATAGTCACTGAGCTGTCGTCTCGCCCAGTATCTGGTCCAGTTTAGGCACACACTAACGACATGAAGCACTAGGCCAATCTCGAACAACCAAGAGCAGCCCCAGTACGACCCATCATGTGTATGCCCCTCATTGGACACGAGGTGGACTGACTTAAAACCTGTGAATGAAAAGAGAAAAACATTATTATCATACTATACCCATTTACATTTCTAGGGACACCCCAATGCTAATGACCCTTATTTAAAGGTTTAGAACCCTACAGTACAGAAACAGGCCCTTCAGCCCATCGAGTCTGCACCGAACACAATCCCACCCAGACCCTATCCCCATATCCCTACACATTTACCTGCTAATCCCTCTAACCTACACATCCCAGGATACTAAGGGGCAATTTTAGCATAGCCAATGAACCTAACCCGCACATCTTTGGACTGTGGGAGGAAACCGGAGCACCCAGAGAAAACCCACGCAGACACGAGGAGAATGTGCAAACTCCACACAGGCAGTGACCCGAGCCGGGAATCGAACCCAGGACCCTGGAGCTGTGAAGCAGCAGTGCTAACCACTGTGCTACCATGCCGCCCCAACCACTGTGCTACCGTGCCGCCCCATGGGTGGATATAGGTTCTCCTATATCCACCCATCTCCAACTCAGTCATGTGCCTGTCTAAGTTACTCTTAAAGGACTCTAGTGTGTTTGCCTCCACCACCTTACTTGGCAGAGCATTCCATACCCCCACTACCCTCTGTGTGAAAAACCTCCCTCTAATATCTGTGTTGTACCGCTCCCCCCTCACCTTAAGCCCATGGCCCCTTGTCCTATGTGTCTCTATCATAGGAAATAGCTTACCTCTGTTTACTCTATCTATACCCTTCATAATCTTATATACCTTAAATATTTGCCCCTGCATCCCAACAACCTCTCCCTTAACTAACTTTGCGAGTTCACTATAGCTAGATCTGCTTTCATGCCCTCATAACTGCCCTCACTTAACTTTAAAATACAAGTTTTAGACCCACTCTTTTCTTTCTCAGACTGAATGTAAAATTGAATCGTAATGTAATCATTGATACCGGGGTGTACCTTCACTATGGGGTCATGAATTAATCCTGTTTCATTGAACAATTCTGGGTCTAGTATAACCTGTCTGGTGATGCCAGATTGTGCTGCTCCAAGAAACTATCTCAAAAACATTCTATGAATTCCTCACTCTGCTACCTTTACTCAACTGATTTTTTCCAGTCTATTTGTCGATTAAAACCCCCCATCACTTCACCTGCCTGATAAGCTCCTGTTATTTCTGCCTTTACTCTTGTCCTAAAATTTGTGCTGGAATTTTGCAGTGTAATACCATCTCCACCTGTGTTGTCACTTTCAGGATCTTAT
This sequence comes from Prionace glauca, assembly GCA_037974335.1. Taxonomy (NCBI): domain Eukaryota; kingdom Metazoa; phylum Chordata; class Chondrichthyes; order Carcharhiniformes; family Carcharhinidae; genus Prionace; species Prionace glauca. The sequence goes on from CM075731.1 coordinate 109,315,930, forward strand.
GGTCCCACCCCACAGTGCACCCATGCCACAGGTTTCTTGGTGGTGAGGGATGCATACAATGGGAAACCCTGTTGATAATGGAGGAATTATAACATCCCAATGCCAGTGAGTGGTGCACCACTTCCTGCTGCTGTAAAACACGCCACAGAACACAAGAAATAAAAGCAGGAGCAGGACACCAGTCTCTTCAAGCTTGCTCTGCCATTCAATATGGCATACCTTTTCTGTGCCATTTTCCAATGCCCTCTATTGTTCGATCTATCGAATATTTATCCAAATTAGTGATCCAACCTCCACTACCTTTTGGGGCAGAGAATTTCAGAGATTCACCACCCTCTGCAAGAAGAAGTTTCTACACACCTGAGTTTTAAATGACCGGCCCTTTATCTAGCTATCTCCCCTTGTTCGAGACTCTGTCACTGGTGAAGTCTTCTCACTATCTACTCTGTCAAGCTCTTCCACCTATCTTCATATCATTGACAAATTTGGAAACCTTACATTCTGTTTCTTCCTCCAGGTCAATAAGATAAATAGTGAACAATTGCAGGCTATGAATTGATCCTAGCTCTTTTCCAATAATTACATCTTTCCACTCTTTAAATGATCTGTTCGTTTCAACTCTTTCTATATGACTGCCAGTTTTGAATCCATGTTAACACACTTCCTCCAATGACATAGAACATAGAACATTACAGCGCAGAACAGGCCCTTCGGCCCACAATGTTGTGCCGACCAATTAAAAAAGCAATGACCCTCTAACCTAAACCAATCCCTTTCCATCCATAAACCTATCCACGGATCTCTTAAACGCCCCCAAACTAGGCGCATCTACAACTGCAGCAGGCAGGGCATTCCAATCCCTCACCACCCTCTGGGTAAAGAACCTACTGCTGACATCTGTCCTATAACTACCCCCCCTTAATTTAAAGCCATGCCCCCTCGTGCTAGCTTTCTCCATCCGAGAAAATAGGCTATCACTGTCCACCCTATCTAAACCTCTAATCATCTTGTATGTTTCAATAAGGTCCCCTCTTAGCCGCCTTCTTTCTAACGAAAACAACCCCAAATCTCTCAGTCTCTCCTCATAGGATCTCCCCTCCATACCAGTCAACATAAGAACATAAGAACATAAGAAATAGGAGCAGGAGTAGGCCATCTGGCCCTTCGAGCCTGCCCCGCCATTCAATAAGGTCATGGCTGATCTGTCGTGGCTCAGCTCCACCTTCCCGCCCTCTCCCCATAACCCTTAATCCCTTCTCTTATCAAAAACCCATCAACCCGTTTCTTAAAAATATTTAGCGAGGCAGCCTCCACCACTTCAACGGGCAGAGAATTCCAGAGATTCACCACCCTTTGAGTGAAGAAGTTCCTCCTCAACTCTGTTCTAAACTGCCTCCCCTTTACCTTGAGGCTGTGCCCCCTAGTCCTACTGTCTTTTTTGAGCGGGAAGAGTCTCTCTACCTCTATCCTATCCATCCCATTCATCATCTTGTACGTCTCAATGAGATCCCCCCTCATTCTTCTAAACTCTAACGAGTACAAGCCTAGTTTATTCAGCCTCTCCTCATAGCTCAATCCACTCAACTCCGGTATCAACATCCTGGTAAACCTCCTCTGCACCCTCTCCAATGCCTCCACATCCTTCCTATAATGTGGGGACCAGAACTGCACACAGTACTCCAAGTGCGGCCACACCAGAGTTTTGTACAGTTGCAACATGACGCTGCGGCTCCTAAATTCAATCCCCCTACCAATAAACGCCAAGACACCGTACGCCTTCTTAACAACCTTATTGACTTGGTTTCCAACTTTCAGGGATCTATGTACACATACACCTAGATCCCTCTGTTCATCAACACTATTCAGAGTCCTACCGTTAGCCCTATACTCTACACATCTGTTATTCCTGCCAAAGTGAATTACCTCACACTTTTCCGCATTAAACTCTAAACTTATCTGAATAGACTAATCTGGATCCAACCCAATCAGGCCTTGAAGCAAGACCTCATTCTTCAGTTTACCTGTGTCACTGGTACCAACATTTGCCACGATCTCTAACTCATCACCCTTTCCTTAAGGATGCCCCGTGGCCGTTCAGAGACATACCTGACCCTGGCACCAGGGAGGCAACATTCCATCTTGGAGTCACACCTATGGCCAGTGAAACACCTGTCTGTTCCCTAACTAAAGAATCCCTGATCACTATTGCTCTTTCTTTCTTCTTCCTCCCACCCTATACAGTGTAATGCCAGAAGCTTGGCTCTGTCTGCACTCCTCCGAGGTACATCAGCTTCCAAAATGGAATATCCGTTAGTGAGTGGGAGCCCAGACACCTGCAGTAGGTGCCTGTTCTTTCAGGACTATTTGGAGGTGACCCAGAATCTAATCCCTTAAACTGTGGAGAATCACTTCTCTAAAGCTGCTATCTACGTAACTCTCAGGCTCGTGAATGCTCCACAGTGTCTCCAGCCACTACTCAAGCTCCAAAACCTAGAGCTCCAGCTTCTGCAGCTTGGAGCACTTCCTGCACATGTGGCCATCTTAGACACTGGTAACAGCCACACATTCAGCTCAGCTATCTTCACCTGATATCTTTTAAATGTAACATTTATGCCTTAGGCTAGAATAAATCTCGATACAGATAATAAAAATAACTTTCTCAATAAATAGTATGCTTGTTTCAGTTTCAGCTATTTAAATACAGTTCTTAACATCAGTCTCATACCAGCCAATTAGCTTACTGCTTTCCTGTGATGCCTCACCTGGATTATTTTCAAACTCAGCGTGCAGTCTGAACATAGAACATAGAACATAGAACATTACAGCACAAACAGGCCCTTTGGCCCTCGAGTTGCGCCGATCGCATCAACCCCACCAATCTATAGACCTATCTATAACCCCCAATCCCATTAAACCCCATATACTCATCCAGAAGACTTTTAAAAGACCCCAGCGAGTTCGCCTCCACCACCGACGACGGCAGCCGATTCCATTCACTCACCACCCTCTGAGTGAAAAACTTACCCCTAACATCACCTCTGTACTTCCCTCCCCGCACCTTAAATCTGTGTCCTCTCGTAGCGACCATTTCAACCCGGGGAAATAGCCTCTGAGAGTCCACCCTATCTATTCCTCTCAACATTTTATAAACTTCTATCAGGTCGCCTCTCAACCTTCGCCTCTCCAGGGAAAAGAGTCCCAGCTCCCTCAACCTATCTTCATAAGGCATGCCTCCCAGTCCAGGCAACATCCTTGTAAATCTCCTCTGCACCCTTTCAATAGCTTCTACGTCTTTCCTATAGTGAGGCGACCAGAACTGCGCACAGTACTCCAAATGAGGCCTGACGAGGGTCCTGTAAAGTTGCAGCATTACCTCCCGACTCCTAAACTCAATCCCTCGATTAATGAAGGCCAGAACACCATACGCCTTCTTGACCACCTCCTCCACCTGCGAGGCCGATTTAAGAGTCCTGTATAGAACAAAGAGATCTAGGAGCTCTTTGAAAGTGGAGTCACAAGTGGACAGAGTGGTAGAGTAGGCATTTGGCATGCTTGGTTTCATTGGTCACAACATTGAAGTGGAGATGCCAGCATTGGACTGGGGTAAGCACAGTAAGAAGGCTCACAACACCAGGTTAAAGTCCAACAAGTTTATTTGGCAGCACTCGCTTTCGGAGTCTCAAGATCCTTCCTCAGGTGAGTGAGGACTTGTGTTCACAAACAGAGCATATAAAGACACAAACTTAATTTACAAGATAATGGTTGGAATGTGAGCCTTTATAGGTAATCAAGTATTGAATACCTGTAAAGACTCAGAGGTGTACTCGATACTGTAACGTATCCGCTTCCACCACTTGATCAAGTAGTGGAAGTGGATACGGTAGTAACTTTTAAGGGGCGTCTTGACAAGTGCATGAATAGGATGGGAATAGAGGAATATGGTCTCCAGAAGGGTAGGGGGTTTTAGTTAAGTCAGTCAGCATGGTTGATGCAGGCTTGGAGGGCCGAAGGGCCTGTTCCTGTGCTGTAATTTTCTTTGTTCTTTAAGATTGTGTCTTTATATGTCCTGTTTGTGAACACAAGACCTCACCCACCTTTGGAAGGAGCTTGAGACTCCGAAAGCTACTGCTGCCAAATAAACCTGTTGGACTTTAATCTGATGTTGTGAGACTTCTTACATAACATTGAATATAGGAGTTGGGATATCTTGTTAAAATTGTACAAGACAGGTAGGTAAAATGTTAGAATCTGTCATTAAGGAGGAAATTGCAAGGCATCTTGAAGGGAATTGCTTGATAGAGCAGACGCAGCACGGTTTCATTAAAGGGAAGTCGTGTCTGACAAATTTACTGGAGTTCTATGAGGATGTGTCAAGGGCGGTGGATAGAGGAGAGCCGGTGGATGTGGTCTTTCTGGATTTTCAGAAGGCGTTTGACAAAGTACCTCGCAAGAGGTTATTGCAGAAGGTCGAGGAACGTGGAGTTGGGGGTAGGGTGTTAGCGTGGATAGAGGATTGGTTGTCAAATAGGAGACAGAGAGTGGGGGTCAATGGGTGCTATTTGGATTGGTGGATGGTGACTAGTGGAGTGCCCCAGGGGTCAGTGCTGGGGCCTCAGCTTTTTACCATTTATATAGATGATCTGGAGGAGGGAACCGAGTGTAGGGTGTCGAAATTTGCTGATGACACCAAGATTGGGGGAACGGCAAATTGTGCGGAGGGTGTGGAGAGTCTGCAGAAGGATCTAGATAGGCTGGGCGAATGGGCCAGGAAATGGCAAATGGAATTTAATGTTGGCAAGTGTGAGGTGGTTCACTTTGGTAGGAAGAATGGTAGAAAGGACATAGAACATAGAACATTACAGCGCAGAACAGGCCCTTCGACCCACGATGTTGCGCCGACCAGCTACAAAACAATGACCCACTAACCTAAACCAATCCCTTTTCGTCCATAAACCTATCCACAGATCTCTTAAACGCCCCCAAACTAGGCGCATTTACAACTGCAGCTGGCAGGGCATTCCAGTCCCTCACCACCCTCTGGGTAAAGAACCTACCCCTGACATCAGTCCTATAACTACCCCCCCTTAATTTAAAGTCGTGCCCCCTCGTGCTAGCTTTCTCCATCCTAGGAAAAAGGCTATCACTATCTACCCTGTCTAAACCTCTAATCATCTTATATGTTTCAATAAGGACTATTACTTATGGGGCGAAAAACTGCAGCAGGCAACGGTGCAGAGGGACCTCGGGGTCCTTGTGCATGAGTCGCAAAAACCCAGCTTGCAGGTGCAGCAGGTGGTCAGGAAGGCGAATGGGATGCTGGCCTTCATAGCGAAGGGGATTGAATATAAAAGTAGGGAGGTTTTGCTGCAGCTGTATAGGGCATTGGTGAGGCCGCAGCTGGAGTACTGTGTGCAGTTTTGGGCGCCGTACCTGCGCAAAGATATTTTGGCCTTGGAGGGAGTGCAGAGGAGGTTTACTAGGCTGATACCAGAGTTGAGGGGGTTGAGCTATGAGGAGAGGCTGAATAAACTGGGCTTGTACTCATTGGAGTTTAGAAGAATGAGGGGAGATCTCATTGAGACATATAAGATGATGAATGGGATGGATAGGATAGAGGTGGAGAGACTCTTCCCGCTCAAAAAAGACAGTAGGACTAGGGGGCACAGCCTCAAGATAAAGGGGAGGCGGTTTAGAACGGAGTTGAGGAGGAACTTCTTCACTCAAAGGGTGGTGAATCTCTGGAATTCTCTGCCCATTGAAGTGGTGGAGGCTGCCTCGCTAAATATTTTTAAGACGCGGGTTGATGGGTTTTTGATAAGAGAGGGGATTAAGGGTTATGGGGAGAAAGCGGGAAAGTGGAACTGAGCATTGACAGATCAGCCATGATCTTATTGAATGGCAGGGCAGGCTCGAAGAGCTAGATGGCCTACTCCTGCTCCTATTTCTTATGTTCTTATGTTTTTATGTTCTTATTAGTAAAGCATACTTGGAATACTGTGTACAGTTCTGGTCACTATTATAGAAAGGATATTGTTAAACTAGAAAGAGTGCAGAAAAGATTTACTAGGATGCCACCGGGACTTGATGATTTGAGTTATAAAGAGAGGCTGGATAGATTTGGACTTTGTTCCCTGGAGCATAGGAGGCTTAGGGGTGATCTTATAGAGGTTTGTAAAGTAATGAGGGGCATAGATCATCTAGGCGGGCAACATCTTTTCCCAAAGGTAGGAGAGTTTAAAACTAGAGGGCATAGATTAAGATGGGAGAGGAGAAATCCAAATGAATCCTGAGGGGCAAAATTTTCATTCAGAAAATGGTATGTGTCTGGAACGAGCTGCCAGAAGTAATAGTAGAGGCTGGTACAATTTTGTCTTTTAAAAAGCATTTAGACGGTTGCATGGATAAAATGGGTATAGAGGGATATGGGTCAAATGCAGGCAGTTGGAACTAGCTTAATGGTAAAAACTGGGCAGCATGGACAAGTTGGGCCGAAGGGTCTGTTTCTATGCCTCTATGACTCTTGGTCCACTGCTGTCTTCTCCCTGAAGGTGAGTCCTCCCTAAACTAGTTTGTAAATGGTTGGCACCCAAACCCTATGGCATCCCACTAGTTACATTTTGCTATGCATAAAAAGATCCATTTATCCTGACTCTATGGTTTCTGTGGCTTGCCAATCTTCCATTCAAGCTAATAAATTACACCTAATCATATGAGAACTAACCTTTATGTGGCACCTTCTCAACTGCCCTCTGGAATTCTGGATATATTACATGTACAGGATTTCCATTAAGAACATAAGAACATAAGGAATAGGAGCAGGAGTAGGCCATCTAGCCCTTCGAGCCTGCCCCGCCATTCAATAAGATCATGGCTGATCTGAAGTGGATCAGTTCCACTTTCCTGCTTTCTCCCTATAACCCTTAATTCCCTTGTCTGACAAATACCTATCTACCCGTGACTTAAATATATTTAGCGAGGCAGCCTCCACCACTTCAACGGGCAGAGAATTCCAGAGATTCACCACCCTTTGAGTGAAGAAGTTCTTCTTCAACTCCGATCTAAACTGTCAACCCCCTTTATCTTGAGGCTGTGCCCCCTAGTCCTGCTATCCTTTCTAAGCGGGAAGAATCTCTCTACCTCTACCTTATCCATCCCTTTCATTATCTTATACGTCTCTATAGGATCCCCCCTCATCCTTCTAAACTCCAACGAGTACAGACCCAGTCTATTTAGTCTCTCTTCATAGCCCAACCCCCTCATCTCCAGTATCAGCCTAGTGAACCTCATCTGCACTTCTTCCAAGGCCAAAATATCCTTGCGCAAGTGCGGCGACCAAAACTGCACACAGTACTCCAGCTGCAGCCTCACCACTACACTGTACAGTTGCAGCAAGACCTCCCTGCTTTTATATTCAATCCCCTTCGCTATAAAGGCCAGCATCCCATTCGCCTTCCTGATCACCTGCTGCACCTGCAGACTGGGTTTTTGCGACTCATGCACAAGGACCCCCAGGTCCCTCTGCACTGTAGCATGCTGCAGCTTTTCGCCCTTTAAATAGTAATCCCTCCTATTATTAATTCTGTCAAAGTGGATAACCTCACACTTGCCAACATTATACTCCATCTGCCAGGTCCTCGCCCACTCGTTCAGTCTATCCAGATCCCTCTGCAGACTTTCCACACCCTCCACGCAATTTGCTTTCCCGCTCATCTTCGTGTCATCAGCAAATTTTGTCACCCTACACTCAGCCCCCGCCTCCAGATCATCGATATAAATGGTAAATAGCTGAGGCCCCAGCACCGACCCCTGCAGCATTCCACTAGTCACCTACCGCCAATCAGAAGAGCACCCATTGATACCAACTCTCTGCTTCCTATTAGACAGCCAATCCTCAATCCACGCTAACACCTTACCCCCAACTCCGTGCACCCTAACCTTCTGTAGCAACCTTTTATCAAACGACTTTTGAAAATCTAGAAACACTACATTCACTGGTTCCCCTCTGTCTACCGCACTAGTCACATCCTCATAGAAATCCAATAAATTTGTCAAACACGACTTCCCCTTAACGAATCCATGCTGCGTCTGCTCGATCAAACCATTCTTTTCTAGGTGCCTCGTTATTTCTTCTTTGATGACGAATTCAAGCATTTTTCCAAGGTAAGTTAAACTAACCGGCCTATAATGCCCTGCCTTTTGTCTGCTACCTTTTTTAAACACAGTAAAAAGTCTGACAACACCAGGTTTTAGTCCAAGCTATTTATTTGATAATATTCTCACAAGCTTTCAAGGGGACTGCCTCTTCGTCAGGTGAATGGAGAGTTCTGGCCTCAGACAGAGCATATAAAGCACAGACAGTTTAGAGATTACTGATTAGAATGTGAATCCTTACACCTAACCTTGCTGTTCAAGTCTTAAAGTGGCTGACAATGTACATAGAACCCTACAGTGCAGAAACAGGCCCTTCGGCCCATCGAGTCTGCACCGAACACAATCCCACCCAGACCCTATCCCCATATCCCTACACATTTACCTGCTAATCCCTCTAACCTACACATCCCAGGACACTAAGGGGCAATTTTAGCATAGCCAATGAACCTAACCTGCACATCTTTGGACTGTGGGAGGAAACCGGAGCACCCGGAGAAAACCCACACAGACACGAGGAGAATGTGCAAACTCCACACAGGCAGTGACAGGAGCCGGGAATCGAACCGAGGACCCTGGAGCTGTGAAGCAGCAGTGCTAAGTGGAAGGAGCACTGATCACAGGTTAAAGAGATGTGTATTGTCTCCAGACAGTACAGTAAGTGAGGTTTTGCAAACCCAGGCAAGTCACGGGGGTTACAGATAGTGCGACATGAACCCAAGATCCCTGTTGAGACCGTCCTCATGTGTGCGGAACTTGGCTATCAGTCTCTGTTCAGCGACTCTGCGCTGTCTGTGCTTTATATGCTCTGTCTGAGGCCAGAACTCTCCATTCACCTGACGAAGAGGCAGTCCCCTTGAAAACTTGTGAGAATATTATCAAATAAATAGGTTGGACTAAAACCTGGTGTTGTCAGACTTTTTACTGTGTTTACGCCAGTCCAACGCCGGCATACCCACATCATGACCTTTTTTAAACAGCAGCGTAACATTCGCCATTTTCCGGTCTTCTGGCACTTCCCTGGAATCCAGCGAATTTTGGTAAATAATTACTAAGGCATTCACTATCACCTCTGCCATTTCCTTCAGAATCCTGGGATGCATTCCATCTGGTCCTGGGGACTTGTCCACCTTCGGTCCCATTAGTCTATCAATCACTACCTCTCTAGTGACAATAATCGCATTCAGGCCCTCAACTCCTACTTTCCTTCTATCTTTAATATCTGGCAAACTATTCGTGTCCTCCTCTGTGATGACTGAGGCAAAAAACTTATTTAAGTCCTCAGCCATTTCATCATCTCCCACTGCTAAATCCCCCCTCTCATCCTCTAAGAGTCTAACATTCACTCTAGTCAGCCTCCTCTTATTTATATATTTGTAAAAACGCTTACTGTCCTTTTTTATATTTAGTGATAGTTATCCACCTTGTTATATCTTTGAAGAATTCAAGGAAATTAGCCAAACCTGATTTATCCTTCATAAAACCGTGCTGATCCTGATGGATTGTATTTTGACTTTCTCAATGTCCGCTTATTACTTTCTTAATAATGGATACTAACAATTTCCCAATGACAGGTGTTAAACTAATTGGCTTATTGTTTCCTACATTTCTTCCCCCCCCCAACCCCCTACATTTTTGAATAAGGGTATAATATTAGCATTTTTCAATTCATCAAAATCTTTCCCGCATCCTGGGAATTTTGGAATATTGTAACCAATGGATCCACTATCTTCAATGTGGAAGATCCTAGGATGTAGGCCATCAGGCCCTGGGGTCTTGCCTACCTTTAATCCCAATAGTCAGCTCAATACTTTTTCCCTATTGGTGATTGTTTTAACTTCCTCCCTTTCTATAACCTCTGTATTTTCTGTTACCATTGTGGTGATACTTGTGTCCTCTACCATGTAAACTGAGACAGAATATTGCGTTTAATGTCTCAGCCATTTCTGTGTTCCCCACTATTAACACCCCACCTCATCTTCCAAGGAATCAACTTTCACTTTAGCTGCTCTCTTCCACTTAATATACTTATAGAAGGTTTTGCTATCCATCTTTATATTTTGTGCTAGTTTTCTTTCATAATTTACCTTTGCTTTTTTAATTCCTTTTTTAATGACCCTTTGTTGATCTTTTAAAGTTTCCCAATCCTTCAGTGATCCACTGGCCTTTGCAATATGATACGCCTTAGTTTTTGTCTTTATGTTATCCTTAATGTGTTATCCTTACTTAGCCATGGAAACCTTTCTCCTCTCTTACCACCTTTCCTCTTGAATGTATTTTCGGTGGAGAACTCGATTATCTCCTTAAATATCTGCCCCAATTCATTAACTGTCCTATCTTTCAGTCTTCCTACCCAGCTCACTGGGGTCAAACCTGTCATCATGCCCATGTAATTCCCTTTGTTTGACACCATATACTAGTGTTGAACTCTAGTTTCTTACCCTCAAATTGAATTTGAAATTCTATCATGCTATGATTACTCTTCCTATGAGATTATTTATTAGCACTACCTCATTACATAATACCAAATCCAGAATAGCCTGCTGTCTGGCAGGCTCCACAACCCATTGTTCCAAAAAACAATCTCTACCACATTCAGTGAACTCTCCGTCAAGGCTTTTCTTGCCAATTTGATTTTTCCAGTCAATATACATGTTAAAATTATCCTTGATTATTGCTATATCTTTCTTACAAGCCCCCAGTATTTCTTGGTTTATTCTGTGTCCCACTGTGGCTTGGAAACTGCCACCAGGGATTTTTTTCCCTTGATAGTTCTTATCTCTTCCCAGACTGATTCTATTTCTTGGACTCCAGTGCCTATATCATTTCTCACTACAGTACTGATAGTTTCTGTCTCTCTGCAGAATGCCAGTTTCTTCGGGTCATTTGTGTTTTCCACATGACTGGTAATTCCATCATTCAATTGGATTTCTAAAGAACTCCCACTAATGACTCTGGTGAGAGAAGAGGTAATTGATGGCATGGTGGCACAATGGTTAACACTGCTGCCTTACAGCTCCAGGGACCCAGGTTTGATTCCAGCCATGAGTTACTGTCCTTGGGTTCAAATCACACTATGGCAGCTGATGGAATTTAAATTAAATTAATGAATCTGGAATATAAAACTGATCTCAGTAACAGTAACCTTGAAACAATCATGAATTGCTGTAAAAGCCCATCAGGTTTACCAGTGTCCTTTAGGGAGGGAAATCTGTTGTCCGTACCTGGTCTGGTATACATGTGATTCCAGACCTAATGCAACATGGTTGATTCTTAATTGCCCTTTGAAATATTAAGTTCAAAGGCAATTAGAGAAGGGGAAAACATGCAGGCACTGCCAGGGACAGACTCATCCCATGAAAGAATAAAAAATGTCAGGAAGGTATATGGTGGCTTTGTGGGCAACTTGCAGGTGATGGTGTTCCTGTGCATCTGCAGCCCCTGTCCTAGATGGTAGAGGTCATGGATTTGGAAGGTCAAAGGAGCTGGTAAACTTAAATCCTTGGCATCACACCCCGTCCATCCTCTGTAACCTCTTTCAGCCCTACAATCATGCACAAATTCTCCATTGCTTTGATTCTTACATCCAGTCCATACCCATCTCCCTTTGCCCCATTGTTGACAGCCTACTTTCAGTTGTCTCAATTGCGTGCTGTGGAATTCCTTCCTTAAACCACTCCTTAAAAAAACATTTGGCCAAATTTTGGTCACTTCTATGAATCCTTCATTCTTTGTTCCTATATTTTGTTTATCCTTACACTCAACTTATTTTTACATTTCTTGTGCTATGTAAATACATAGTATTACTCTTAACTGTGCACCTATGATATTACTTTGTTTCCTGTAATCAAACTGTCAAATATTGATAATAGGGTATCCTCCTGAAACATCCTGAGATTCTGACCACTTTCTACTCCAATTCCAGTGGCAGGCAATATCCCTGACGGTGATTGAAAGAGTTCAAATTGCAGCTGCGATCCTGGGCTCCTTGTTCCTCATTGCAAGCATTTCCTGGCTCATTTGGTCAACAATCAGCCCATCAGCAAAGTGGCAGAGACAGGACTTGCTCTTCCAGATCTGCTATGGAATGTATGGATTTATGGACATTGTCTGCATTGGTAGGTCCTCAATACTGAATCTCTACATAAACATGAGTGGAACAGATGGAACAAAAGGGTTTAGTATGAAAGTAATGTGAGTGCTGAACTTTTATCTCTTATAACAATATCTGAATCTACTGGGTGTAAGAAGGAAACTTGAAGTGAACTTAAGTGATCTCAATCCAAGTCTCTGATGAACATTAACCAAGAGAACAAAACTACCCATAATTAACAGTCCCAATTATAAAGGGCACTGGAAGGTCATAACAATCGCTCATCATGAATTACTCCTGAAGCTTTGATATGGAGAAGCCAGCATTGGAATGGGGTGGGCATAACAAGAAGTCTCACAACACCAAGTTAAAGTCCAACAGGTTTATATGGAATCATGAGTTTTCCTTCACCTGATGAAGGAGCAGCGCTCCATAAGAACATAAGAAATAGGAGCAGGAGTAGGTCATCTAGCCCTTCAGAGTGGACTCTCAGAGGCTATTTCCCCGGGTTGAAATGGTCGCTACGAGAGGACACAGATTTAAGGTACGGGGAGGGAAGTATGATGTTAGGGGTAAGTTTTTCACTCAGAGGGTGGTGAGTGAGTGGAATCGGCTGCCATCGTCGGTGGTGGAGGCGAACTCGCTGGGGTCTTTTAAAAGACTTCTGGATGAGTATATGGGGTTTAATGGGATTGGGGGTTATAGATAGGTCTATAGATTGGTGGGGTTGATGTGATCGGCGCAACTCGAGGGCCGAAGGGCCTGTTTGTGCTGTAATGTTCTATGTTCAAGCCTGCCCCACCATTCAATAAGATCATGACTGTTCTGAAGTGGATCAGTTCCACTTTCCCGCTTTCTCTCCATAACCCTTAATTCCCTTGTCTATCAAAAACCTATCTACCCGTGACTTAGATATATTTAGCAAGGTAGCCTCCACCACTTCAACGGCAGAGAATTCCAGAGATACACCACCCTTTGAGTGAAGAAGTTCCTCCTCAACTCTGATCTAAACTGCAACTCCCCCCCTTATCTTGAGTCTGTGCCCTCTAGTCCTGCTATCCTTTCTAAGTGGGGAGAATCTCTCTACCTCTACCCTATCCACCCCCTTCATTATCTTATACGTCTCTATAAGATCCGTCCTGATCCTTCTAAACTCCAAGTACAGACCCAGTCTGTTTAGTCTCTCTTCATAGTCCAACCCCCTCATCTCCGGTATCAGCCTAGTAAACCTCCTCTGCACTCCCTCCAAGGCCAAAATATCCTTCTGCAAGTGCGGCGACCAAAACTGCACACAGTACTCCAGCTGCAGCCTCACCAGTACCCTGTACAGCTGCAGCAAGACCTCCCTACTTTTATATTCAATCCCCCTCGCTATGAAGGCCAGCATCCCATTTGCCTTCTTGATCACCTGCTGCACCTGCAGCAGGTTTTTGCGACTCATGCACAAGGACCCCCAGGTCCCTCTGCACCGTAGCATGCTGCAGCTTTTTGCCTTTTAAATAATAATCCCTCCTACTATTACTTCTGTCAAAGTGGATAATCTCACACTTGCCAACATTATACTCCATCTGCCAGGTCCTCACCCACTCGCTCAGCCTATCCAGATCCCTCTGCAGACTTTCCACACCGTCCACGCAATTTGCTTTTCCACTCATCTTCGTGTCATCAGCAAATTTCGTCACCCTACACTCAGCCCCCTCCTCCAGATCATCTGTATAAATGGTAAATAGCTGAGGCCCCAGCACCGATCCCTGCGGCACTCCACTAGTCACCAACCGCCAATCAGAATAGCACCCAAAAGCTTGTGATTCCAAATAAACCTATAGGACTCTAACCTGGCCTGTGAGACTTCTTCCTGTGTCCTAAAAGCTTATCATTACATTTCAAAGGGCATTAAAAATCAAATATAATGCAGGGGGGGTTAAGTTATCAGCCGGATGCAGTATCAAGGATATTTCTTCTCTGAAGGATGAACGCGTTAGGTTTAGTTCGGATCTAGGAGACTTGTGTGTATATATTTTTTATATGTAGCTCGAATTGTAGCATGGCTACTTCAGAAATGAGAGTTATTTAGACAGTTGAGCTTGTTCGGACTCTGCAAAAGGATTTCAATTAATTCCACTCATCAGCCTTTGCCTTGTAGCTCTGCATTTTTTCTTTTCAGATAATTATTCAATTCCTTTTCAAACCCAGTAGTGAATCTCTAGCTAACACATTCTCAGGGAATGCATTCCAGATCCTAATTGCTCGTTGAATAAAAACATTTTCCTTCTTTTGTCTTTAGTTCTTAAATCACCTTAAATCAAAGTTCTTGATCCTTCCACCAATGAGAAAGGTTTCTTCCTATCTATTCTAATAAGATCCCTCATTTTTTTCAACAACACCATCAAATCTCAACTTTCTCTTTAAGGAGAACAGTTCCAGCTTCTCCAATCCATCCACATAACCCTCATTCTCAAAACATTATTGTAAATCTTTATGGTATTCTCTCTAATGCCTTCACATTCTTCCTAATTTATGATGCCCAGAATTGAGTTTAACATTCCAGTTGAGATGAATTAGGATTTTATAAAGGCTCATTATAAGACTAGATGAAATAGGAACAGGAGTAGGTTGTTCAATAGGATCATGGATGATGCGATATTCCCCCCGTCCACTCCCTTGTCCATTTCCTGTAACTTTGATTCTGACCCGAAGAATTTCATAACTCTCTGTGGCATGGAGTTCAAAGACTTACAACCCATGACAGAAGGAATTGCTTCTAATCTCGGTCTTATGTGATGCCCCTTTATTCTAAGATAGAACATAGAACACTACAGCACAAACAGGCCCTTCGGCCCACAAGTTGCACCGATCACTTCTATACCGACTAAGCCATAGACCTATCTATAACCCCCAATCCCATTAGATCCCATATACTCATCCAGAAGTCTTTTAAAAGACCCCAGCGAGTTCGCCTCCACCACCACCGATGGCAGCCGATTCCATTCACTCACCACCCTCTGAGTGAAAAACTTACCCCTAACATCACCTCTGTACTTCCCTCCCCGCACCTTAAATCTGTATCCTCTCGTAGCGACCATTTCAGCCCAGGGAAATAGCCTCTGAGAATCCACCCTATCTATTCCTCTCAACATCTTATAAACTAAGATGATGTCTTAGACTCTCCCATATGGGGAAATATCGTCTCAGCAATCCAAGGACCATCCAAGTGAACATTCTGTAAACCGCCTCCAATGAAATAATATCTTTCTTAAAATTGGGACCAAGAGAGTGCTCCAGATGTGGTCTCACCAGCATGTTGTACAGTTGTAGCAAGACTTCCCTACCGTTATCCTCCAACCCCCTTGAAATAATGGCCAACATTCCATTAGCCTTCCTGATTACCTGCTGCACCAGTGTGCTAGCTTCCTGTGTTTTCTGCACAAGGTACCACCAAGTCTCTTTGTGTTGTAGCTTTCTGCAGTTTTCCTCCATCCATACTAGGGGGAAGCGATGGCCTGCTGGTATTATCGCTAGACTATTAATCCAGGAAAAACTCAGCTCATATTCTGGGGACCCAGGTTCAAATTCTGCCATGGCAGATGGTGGAATTTGAATTCAATAAAAAATATCTGCAATTAAGAATCAATTGATGACCATGAAACCATTGTCGATTGTCAGAAAATCCGATCTGGTTCACCTAATGTCTGTTAGGGAAGGAAATCTGCCATCCTTACCTGGTTTGGCCTACATGTGACTCCAGAGCCACAGCAATACGGTTGACTCTCAACTGTCCTTCAAGGGCAACTAGGGACGGACAATAAATGCTGGCCAGCTCATGATGCCCATGTCCCACAAATGAATTTAAAATAACTTAATCAATCAATATTTCTTTGTATCCCTCTCACAACTTGCCTTTCCACTTATTTTTGTGTCGTCTGCAAATTTGGCTATAGCACATTCGCTTCCTTCCTCCAGGTCATTAATAAATATTGTAGACAGTTGCAATCCCAGCACTGATCCCTGTGGAGCTCCACTGGTTACAGGTTGCCAACTTGAAAAAGAACCCCTGATCCCCACTTGCGGTTTCCTGCCCATAAGCCAATTCTCTCTCTGTGCCAATGGAAAAAGACGAGTGCTGTCCGAGGGGGAGGGGGAGGGTGCTAAACTGGAGGAAGGCAAGTTACAGCTGGATTAGGCTTGAGCTTATGGATACTGATTGGGACAGGTTGTTTGCGGGTAAGTCCATGTTCGGCAAGTGGGAGGCTTTCAAGGGAAAACTGAAAAGGTTGCAGGAAAGACATGTGCCTGTTAAGAGGAAGGAAAAGAAAGGTAGGATTAGAGAGCCGTGGATTACAGGGGATATTGAGGACTTGGTCAGGAAGAAGAGAGAGGCATATGTTAGGTCTAAGCAACTGGGAATGGAGAGAGCACTGGAGAGAGTAGGAGGGAGCTCAAAAGAGGAGTCAGAAGGGTGAAAAGAGGGCATGAAATGGCTTTGGCAGATAGGATTAAGGAAAATCCAAAGGCATTTTACTCCTATGTTAGGAACAAAAGGGTGATTAGAGGGAAAATTGGTCCTCTTAGGGACAAAGAAGGGGAACTGTGCATAGAGTCTGAGAGAATGGGGGAGATCCTGAATGAATACTTTGCGTCAGTATTCACGAAGGAGAGGGGCTTGGTGTCTTATACTGTCTTGGAGGGAGCTGTAGACCAGTTGAAGGAAATATCCATTATGAGGGAGGAAGTGTTAGGGTTTTTAGGCAACATAAAAACTGATAAATCTCCGGGGCCTGATGGCATTTATCCCAGGCTGCTTAGGGAGGCAAGAGATGAAATTGCTGGGCCTCTGATGCAAATCTTTGTTTCTTCTTTGGACACAGGTGAGGTCCCAGAGGACTGGAGGGTAGTGAATGTGGTACCGCTGTTTAAAAAGGGCAGTAGGGATAACCCTGGTAATTATAGGCCGGTGAGTTTGACATCAGAGTTGTTGGAAAAAATTCTTAGGGATACGATGTATACGCATTTGGAGCGTTACGATCTGATTAGGGATACACAGCATGGCTTTGTTAAGGGGAGGTCTTGCCTTACGAATCTGGTAGAATTTTTTGAGGAGGTGACAAAAACGGTCGATGAAGGACGAGCTGTCGATATCGTGTATTTGGATTTCAGTAAGGCGTTTGACAAAGTCCCTCATGGTAGGTTGGTAGAAAGGGTTAAGGCTCATGGAATACAGGGCCAGGTATCTAGATGGATTGAAAACTGGCTAGGTAACAGGATGTGGGTATGCCGGCGTTGGACTGGCGTAAACACAGTAAAAAGGCTGACAACACCAGGTTTTAGTCCAACCGATTTATTTGATAATATTCTCACAAGCTTTCGGGGTTAGCCCCTTCCTGACAAAGGGGCTAACCCCGAGCGCTTGTGAGTATATTATCAAATAAATGTTTTACCCTTCCTATAATGTGGCGATCAGAACTGTATGCAATACTCCAAGTGCAGCCGCACCAGTTTTGCACAGCTGCAACATGACCTCATGGCTCTGACACTCAATCCCTCTACCAATAAAAGCTAACACACCGTACGCCTTCTTAACAGCTCTATCAACCTGGGTGCTAACTTGCAGAAATCTATGCACATGGACACCGAGATCGCTCTGTTCAACCACACTACCAAGTATCTTACCATTAGCCCAGTACTCTGTATTCCTGTTACTCCTTCCAAAGTGAATCACCTCACACTTTTCTGCATTAAACTCCATTTACCACCTCTCAGCCCAGCTCTGTAGCTTATCTACGTCCCTCTGTAACCTGTAACATCCTTCCGCATTGTCCACAACTCCACCGACTTCAGTATCATTTGCAAATTTACTAACCCATCCTTCTACACCCTCATCCAGGTCATTTATAGAAATGACGAACAGCAGTGGCCCCAAAACAGATCCTTGCGGTACACCACTAGTAACTGAAGTCAAGGATGAACATTTCCCATCAACTACACACTTTGTCTTCTTACAGCTAGCCAATTTCTGATCCAAACCACCCTCAATCCCATGCCTCTGTATCTTCTGCAATAGCCTACCGTGTGGAACCTTATCAAACACTTTACTGAAATCCATATACACATCAACTGCTTTACCCTCATCCACCTCTTTGGTCACCTTCTCAAAGAACTCAATAAAGTTTGTGAGGCACGACCTACCCTTCACAAAACCGTGTTGACTATCCCTAATCAATTTATTCCTTTCTAGAGGATTACAAATCCTATCTCTTATAATCCTTTCCAAAACTTTGCCCACAACAGAAGTAAGGCTCACTGGTCGATAATCCCCTTCTTGAACAAAGGGACAACATTCGCTATCCTCCAGTCTTCTGGCACTATTTTTTGTAGACAGTGACAACCTAAACATCAAAGGTTCTGCAATCTCCTCCCTAGCCTCCCAGAGAATTCAAATCCCATCTAGCCCAAGAGACTTACCTATTTTCATATTTTCCAGAATTGTTAACACCTCCTCCTTATGAACCTCAATCCTGTCTAGTCTAATAGCCTGTATTTCAGTATTCTCCTCGACAAGTCTAATAGCCTGTATTTCAGTATTCTCCTCGACAACACTGTCTTTTCCCTGTGTGAATACTGATCGTTCCAAGGATGTTTTGGCCCTGGAGGGAGTGCAGAGGAGGTTTACTCGGCTGATACCGGAGTTGAGGGGATTGAGCTATGAGGAGAGGCTGAATAAACTAGGCTTGTACTCGTTAGAGTTTAGAAGAATGAGGGGAGATCTCATTGAGACGTATAAGATGATGAATGGGATGGATAGGATAGAGGTGGAGAGACTGTTCCCGCTCAAAAAAGACAGTAGGACTAGGGGGCACAGCCTCAAGATAAAGGGGGGGCAGTTTAGAACAGAGTTGAGGAGGAACTTCTTCACTCAAAGGGTGGTGAATCTCTGGAATTCTCTGCCCGTTGAAGTGGTGGAGGCTGCCTCGCTAAATATTTTTAAGAAACGGGTTGATGGGTTTTTGATAAGAGAAGGGATTAAGGGTTATGGGGAGAGGGCGGGAAGGTGGAGCTGAGTCACGACAGATCAGCCATGATCTTATTGAATGGCGGGGCAGGCTCGAAGGGCCAGATGGCCTACTCCTGCTCCTATTTCTTATGTTCTTATGTTCTTATATCCTCTTGGGGTTTATCACGATTATGCTCACAGTTTGCAATACTCTTAAGTTTTGTGTCATCTGCAAATTTTGAAATTGCCAAGCACACCCAAATTTAGGCCATTAATATGCATCAAAAAAAGCAGTGGTCCTAATACCGATCCCTGGGGAATCCCAGTATACACCTTCCTCCAGTTTTGGTTCCGATCACTCAGTCAACTTTGCATCCACGCTGTCTTTATTCCATGGGCTTTAACTTTACTGACAAGCCTGTAATATGGCACTAATGAGGCACAATGCTAACCTCATCAACTGTCTCTGTTATCTGAAAGAAAAACTCAATCAAGTTAATTAAACATGACTTTCCCTCTCACATCTGTTCTAGCTGTCCTTAATTAATCCACATTTGTCCAAATGATTGTTCATTTTATCCCATACTATTTTTCCTAAAGTGATTTTTATAGTTTCTAAAAGCTTAGATTTCTAAAAGACATCTGAAAATGTGCTACATCAAAGGTTAATACACAAAATAAGAGCTTATGTAATAGGGGGTAACATGTTAGCAATGATAGATAATTGGCTAGCTAACAGGAAAGGTTGCTGTAACAAGTGGAGTGCCACAGGAATCCGTGCTGGTGTCCCAACTAATTATGTAATTATTTGGATGAAGGGACCAAATAATTGATTACTAAATTTGCTCATGTCATAAAGGTAGGTAAGAGAGTAAGTTGTGAAGAAGACATAAGGAATCTATAAAAGAATGCAGATACATTTATTGAGTATGCAAACAATTGAGTGTGCAAACACATTGATGAAGGAAAAGTGGTAGATGTGGTTTAAATGGACTTCAGCAAGGCATTTGATAAGGTCACCCATGTAAGACTTCCTGAGAAAATGAGAGGGCATGGGATCCAAGGGGCTGTTGCCTTGTGGATCCAGAACTGGCTTGCCTGCAGAAGGCAGAGAGTGGTTGTAAGTGGGTCTTTTTCTGCCCCAGGGATCTGTTCTAGGATCCTTGCTGTTTGTCATTTTCATAAATGACCTGGATGAGGAAGTGGAGGGATGGGTTAGCAAGTTCGCCGACGATTTGAAGGTTGGTGGTGTTGTGGATAGTCTGGAGGGATGTCA
Source organism: Prionace glauca (assembly GCA_037974335.1). NCBI lineage: Eukaryota > Metazoa > Chordata > Chondrichthyes > Carcharhiniformes > Carcharhinidae > Prionace > Prionace glauca. The sequence goes on from CM075731.1 coordinate 109,336,435, forward strand.
GAAGTTGCAGTGTGACATAGATAGGATGCAAGACTGGGCGGAGAAGTGGCAGATGGACTTCAACCCGGATAAATGTATAGTGGTCCATTTTGGCAGGTCAAATGGGATGAAGGAGTATAATATCAAGGGTAAGACTCTTAGCAGTGTAAACGATCAGAAGGACCTTGGGGTCTGGGTCTATAGGACTCTATGGACCGACCCCAAGCCTGCACCGACCATGCTACCCGTCTTAACTAAAACCCCCTACCTTTCAGGGACCATATCCCTCTATTCCCATCTCATTCATGTACTTGTCAAGACATCCCTTAAAAGTCACCACCGTATCCACTCCCACTACCTCCCCTGACAAAGAGTTCCGGGCACCCACCACCCTCTGTGTGAAAAGAGAATGCTTCCTTAAGTACTGTGGGATATAGATTATCAGGCACTGGGGATTTATCTGCCTTCAATCCCTTCAACATTCCCAGTACCATGTCTCTACTAATATTACACAGAACATAGAACATTACAGCGCAGTACAGGCCCTTCGGCCCTCAATGTTGCGCTGACCAGTGGAACCAATCTAATGACCCTCTAACCTAAACTATTCCAATGTTATCCATATGCCTATCCACTGACCATTTGAACGCTCTTAAAGTTGGCGAGTCCTCAACCACTGCAGGCAGGGCATTCCACGACCTTACTACCCTCTGAGTAAAGAACCTACCTCTGACATCCATCCTATAATTACCACCCCTTAATTTAAAGCTATGTCCCCTCGTGTTAGCCATCACCATCCGAGGTAAAAGGCTCTCACTGTCCACCCTATCCAATCCTTTGATCATCTTGTATGCCTCAATTAGGTCACCTCGTAACCTTCTTCTCTCCAATGAAAATAACCTCAAGTCCCTCAGCCTTTCCTCATAAGACCTTCCCACCATACCAGGCAACATCCTGGTAAACCTCCTCTGCACCCTTTCCAATGCCTCCACATCTTTCTTATAATGCAGTGACCAGAACTGTACACAATACTCCAAGTGTGGCTGCACCAGTTATTGTTCTCCCTCAGTTCTTCCTTCTCACTAAATCTTGCATTCTCCAACATTTCTGGCATCTGATTTGTGTCCTCTTTTGTGAAGACAGAACCAAAGTATGTATTTAGTTGTTAGGCCATTTCTTTGTCCCCTATTATACATTCTCCCCCACTTTCTGTCTGCAGGGGACCTTCATTTGTCTTCACCAACCTCTTTTATTCACGTATCTATAGTACGTTTCTTTGTTTGAAACATATAAGATCTCGAGGGAACTTGACAGAATGATATTGTTCTCACTCAATTGAAGTTAAATATTATTTAAAACACTGTATTTCTCTGAACTTTATAATATTGCTATTCCTTTATATTTCAGGAAAATTAAATTCTCCATTTGTTACTGGGGGTATTGTATTGAGATGGATAGACTACTGGTTGGTAGACAGGGAACAGTAGGAGTAAACAGGTTTTTTTCCATTGACTGGCAGTGACTAATGGTATACCGCACAGATCAGTGTTGGAACCTCACCTATTCACTATATATTAGACAAGGGAACTAGATGTAATATTACCAAATTTGCAAATGACACAAAGCTGGGTGGGAGGGTGAACGATGAGGAGGATGTAGAGATCCTTCAGTGTGATTTGGGCAAGCTGAATGAATTGGCAAATGACTAGCAGATGCAGTATAAAGTGGATAACTGCAAAAACAGGAATGCAGATTACTCTGTGACTGGCCATAAATTAGGAGAGGGGAATGTTACATAGAACATAGAACATTACAGCACAAACAGGCCCTTCGGCCCTCGAGTTGCGCCGATCGCATCAACCCCACCAATCTATAGACCTATCTATAACCCCCAATCCCATTAAACCCCATATACTCATCCAGAAGTCTTTTAAAAGACCCCAGCGAGTTCGCCTCCACCACCGACGACGGCAGCCGATTCCAATCACTCACCACCCTCTGAGTGAAAAACTTACCCCTAACATCACCTCTGTACCTCCCTCCCCGCATCTTAAATCTGTGTCCCCTCGTAGCGACCATTTCAACCCGGGGAAATAGCCTCTGAGAGTCCACCCTATCTATTCCTCTCAACATTTTATAAACTTCTATCAGGTCGCCTCTCAACCTTCGCCTCTCCAGGGAAAAGAGTCCCAGCTCCCTCAACCTATCTTCATAAGGCATGCCTCCCAGTCCAGGCAACATCCTTGTAAATCTCCTCTGCACCCTTTCAATAGCTTCTACATCTTTCCTATAGTGAGGCGACCAGAACTGCGCACAGTACTCCAAATGAGGCCTGACAAGGGTCCTGTAAAGTTGCAGCATTACCTCCCGACTCCTAAACTCAATCCCTCGATTAATGAAGGCCAGTACACCATACGCCTTCTTGACCACCTCCTCCACCTGCGAGGCCGATTTAAGAGTCCTGTGAACCCGGACCCCGAGATCCTTCTGCTCTTCAACGCTACTAAGACCCCTGCCCTTAATAGTGTACTCGTTCATCCCGTTGGTTCTGCCGAAATGGACTACTACACGAGATCTGGGTGTCCTTTCACACCAGTCACTGAAACATAGAAACTAGAAGCAGGAGTAGGCCATTTGGCCCTTCAAGCCCTTCATGGCTGATCATCAAATTCAACATCCTGATCCCCACCCCTCTTTCTTCCACATCTCTTGATTTCTTTAGCCCCAAGAGCTATATCTAATTTCTTCTTGAAATCAGACAATGTTTTGGCCTCAACGACTTTCTGTGGGAGTGAATTCCACACATTCACCACCCTCTGGGTGAAGAAATTTCTCCTCACCTCAGTTCTAAAATATCCTCAAACTGTGACCCCTAGTTCTGGACTCACCCACCATTGTGGGAATGTTTGAACTCGTGGCTGAGGGGATGGTGCAGGAGGGAGGGGTTCAGGTTCTTGAACAATTGGGGCTCATTCTGGGGAAGGTGGGACCTCTACAGGAGTGATGGTCTCCACCTGAATCAGAGGGGAACCAATATCTTGGGGGGAAAATTTGCAAAGGCTATGCAGGGGGGGTTTAAACTGATTCAGAGGGGGGGGTGGGATCCTGAGTAGCAGGGATGAGATTAAGGGGGTCATAGATGAGGACTGTAAAGCACAGCATCGTGGGGGTGGAGTAGAGCATGGTTTGAAATGCGTATACTTTAACGCGAGGAGTATTCGCAATAAGGTGGATGAACTTGCAGCGTGGATCAGTACCTGGGACTTTGATGTTGTGGCCATTTCAGAGACATGGATAGAGCAGGGTCAGGAATGGTTGTTGCAGGTCCCGGGGTACAAATGCTTCAGTCGGAGTAGAGAAGGAGGTAGAAGGGGGGGAGGGGTAGCATTATTAGTCAAAGACTGCATCATAGTGACAGAAAAGAAGTTTGATGAGGACTTGTCTGTTGAGGTAGTATGGGCGGAGATTAGAAATAGGAGAGGAGAGGTCACCCTGTTGGGAGTCTTTTATAGACCTCCAAAAAGTTCTAGAGAGGTTGAGGAAAGGATTGCAGAGACGATCCTGGATAGGAGTGAAAGTAATAGGGTAATTGTTATGGGGGACTTTAACTTTACTCATGTTGATTGGAATTGCTATAGCTCTAGCTCGTTAGAGGGGTCAGTTTTTGTTCAAAGTGTGCAGGAAGGTTTTTTGACTCAGTATGTAGATAGGCCGGCTAGAGGTGAGGCTATATTGGATTTGGTGCTCGGTAATGAGCCAGACCAGGTGCTAGACTTGGAAGTTGGTGAGCATTTTGGTGATAGTGACCACAATTCGGTTACGTTCACCTTAGTGATGGAAAGGGATAGGCATGAATCTAGGGTGAGTAGTTATAGCTGGGGGAAGGGTAATTATGAGGCTATTAGGAGAGAATTAGGGAGGATAGGTTGGACTAGGAAACTACAGGGGCTGGGAACATCCGAAATGTGGAGTTTACATTGAGACGTATAAGATGATGAATGGGATGGATAGGATAGAGGTGGAGAGACTGTTCCCGCTCAAAAAAGACAGTAGGACTAGGGGGCACAGCCTCAAGATAAAGGGGGGGCGGTTTAGAACAGAGTTGAGGAGGAACTTCTTCACTCAAAGGGTGGTGAATCTCTGGAATTCTCTGCCCGTTGAAGTGGTGGAGGCTGCCTCGCTAAATATTTTTAAGAAACGGGTTGATGGGTTTTTGATAAGAGAAGGGATTAAGGGTTATGGGGAGAGGGCGGGAAGGTGGAGCTGAGTCACGACAGATCAGCCATGATCTTATTGAATGGCGGGGCAGGCTCGAAGGGCCAGATGGCCTACTCCTGCTCCTATTTCTTATGTTCTTATGTTTATTCAAGGAACAGCTACTGCGAGTCCTTGATAAGTACGTCCCTGTCAGGCAAGGAGGAAATGGTCGAGCTAGGGAACCGTGGTGCACTAAAAAAGTTGATTCACTAGTTAAAAGGAAAAAGGAGGCTTATGTCAGGATGAGGCTTGAAGGCTCAGGTAGTGCACTGGAAAGCTATAGATTAGCCAGGAGGGAGCTAAAGAGTGAGTTAAGACACGAGAAGACTTTGGCTGATAGGATTAAGGAGAATCCTAAAGCTTTCTTTAGATATGTTAAGAATAGAAGATTGGTTAGGGCAAGATTAGGGCCAGTCAGAGACAGCAGTGGAGCAGTGTGTGGAGCCGGAAGAGATTGGAGAGGCACTGAACAAATATTTCTCTTCGGTATTCACGCAGGGAGACGTAAATGTAGTTGTGGAGAACACTGGGTTACAGGGTTGTAAGCTGGATAGTATTGAAGTTGATAAGGAGGATGTGCTAGATATTCTTGAGGGTTTGAAAATAGATAAGTCCCCTCGGCCAGACGGGATTTACCCTAGGATTCTCTGGGAGGCAAGGGAGGCGATTACAGAGCCTCTGGCTCTGATCTTCAGGTCGTCATTGGTCACAGGTATAGTGCCAGAAGACTGGAGGATAGCGAATATTGTCCCATTGTTTAAGAAGGGGAACAGAGACTTCCCCGGGAATTATAGACCAGTGAGTCTTACTTCTGTTGTGGGCAAAGTATTAGAAAAAATTATTAGGGATAGGATTTATAGTTATTTAGAGAGTAATGAATTGATTGGAGATAGTCAGCATGGTTTTGTGAAGGGTAGGTCGTGCCTTACTAACCTTTTTGAGTTTTTTGAAAAAGTGACCAAAGAGGTGGATGGGGGTAAGGCAGTTGACGTATATATGGACTTTAGTAAGGCATTTGATAAGGTTCCCCATGGAAGGTTTCTGCAGAAAATGCAAATGTATGGGATTGAGGGTGATTTAGTTAATTGGATCAGGAGTTGGCTAGCTGATAGAAGACAGAGGGTGGTGGTTGATGGAAAACAACAAAGAACAAAGAACAACACAGCACGGGAAACAGGCCCTTCGGCCCAACGAGCCCGCGCCGCCGTCCCATGGTCTCAGTGATCTATTCATGATTTTAGTCTACGCCTAATGTGCGAGGATCAGGGAGGGACAATTTGTTACCCAATCAATCAGCCTAAAAGCACATCTTTAGGATGTGGGAGGAAACCGGAGCACTCGGAGGAAACCCACGCAACCATGGGGAGAACGTGCAAACTCCCACAGACACAGGCCCAAATCCATGTGTCCGCACAGCAACAGAGATAGTCTCTGAGCTGTCATGTTGCCCTTGAGATGGTCCAGTTTAAGCACACTAACGACATGAAGCAGTAGGCAACTCCCGAAGCAACATCCAAGAGCAGCCCACTACAACCTGCCGCCCGCATGCCCCTTGCTGGTCAACAAGGTGGACTTAAATGCCTGTGGAGACAAAAAATTCATTATTAAACAGGCAAAGACTGTAACATCCCTGAGGCAAAAACGGAATCCCAAGCCTACAATGTTTAGTAAGGCCTGCTATATCCCCCTATATGTAGACCGCTCATGTGGCTGTCTAAGTGACTCTTAAACAACCCTAGCGTGCTTGCTTCCACCACCTTACTCGGCAGTGCATTCCACACCCCCACTACCCTTTGCGTGAAAAACTGCCCTCTAATATTTGTCTTATACCTAGCCCCCCTCACCCTAAGCCCGTGACCCCTCGTTCTATCCATTTCTAATAGCGGAAAAAGCTTACCACCATTTACTCTATCTATCCCCTTCATAATCTTATAAACCTCTATCAGATCCCCCCTCAGCCGACGTCTCTCAAGGGAAAACAGCCCAAGTTCGTTCAATCTTTCCTCGTAAGACAGCCCTTCCATACCAGGCAGCATCCTGGTAAATCTCCTCTGCACTCTCTCCAGGATCTCTACATCCTTCCGGTAGTACGGCGACCAGAACTGGACGCAGTACTCCAAGTGAGGCCTAACCAATGTTCTATACAACTGCAACATCAGACGCCTACTCGTATATTCTATACCCCTTCCTATGAAGGCTAACGTACCATACGCTTTCCTCATCACATTCTGCACCTGCACCGACACCTTCAGGGACTTGTGCACTTGTACCCCCAGGTCTCTCTGCGTATCTATACTCTGGATAGTTCTACCTTTTATCGTATAACTCCCCTCCACATTATTCCGGCCAAAGTGCATCACCTCGCATTTCTTCGGATTAAATTCCATTTGCCATCTATCTGCCCAATCTACCAGCCTGTCTATGTCCTGTTGCATTGCCAGGCACTGCTCCTCAGTACCCGCCAATCCAACCATCTTAGTGTCATCAGCAAATTTGCTGATCACACCACCTACCCCCTCTTCCAAGTCATTAATATATACTACAAATAGAAGAGGTCCTAGTACCGAGCCCTGCGGCACACCACTGGTGACAGACCTCCAATTGGAAAAGGAGCCTTCCACTACTACCCGCTGTCTCCTCCTCCCAAGCCAGTTCTTCACCCATCTACATACCTGGCCTTGTATCCCATGAGCCTTCACCTTTTCTATCAGCCTACCATGAGGGACCTTGTCAAACGCCTTACTGAAATCCATATAGACAACATCAATGGCTTGTCCTTCGTCAACCATTTTTGTCACCTCTTCAAAAAATTCCACTAGATTCGTAAGGCACGATCTCCCTGTAACGAAGCCATGCTGCGTATCCCTGATCAGATTGCAGCGCTCCAGATGCTCATACATCCTATCCTTGAGGATCCTCTCCATTAGCTTGCCTATAACTGAAGTCAAGCTCACCGGCCTATAATTCCCTGGGTTATCCCTCTGACCCTTTTTAAACAACGGTACTACATTTGCAATCCGCCAATCCTCTGGGACCTCACCTGTGTCCAAAGAAGAGACAAAGATTTGCGTCAGAGGCCCAGCAATTTCATCCCTCACCTCTCTTAGCAGCCCAGGATAGATGCCATCAGGCCCCGGAGATTTATCCGTCTTTATACTGTCTAAAAGTCCCAACACCTCTTCCCTCGTGATGACTATTTCCCTCAACGGATCCTCAAACTCCTCATGCACAGCACCAGACATCAGGCCCCTCTCCTGCGTGAATACCGACGCAAAGTATTCATTCAAGATCTCCCCCATTCCCCCAGGCTCCAAGCATAGTTCCCCTCCTCTGTCCCTGAGAGGACCAATGTTCCCTCTAACCATCCTTTTGTTTCTAATATAGAAGTAAAATGCCTTAGGATTTTCCTTAATCCTACCCGCCAAAGCCATTTCGTGGCCCCTTTTTGCCTTTCTGATGCCCCTTTTAAGTTCTCTCCTACATTCTCTGTATTCTTCTAACGCTATCTCTGTCCTCAAATGCCTAGATCTAGTGTACGCCTCCCTCTTTCTCCTGACCAGGTCCTCAATATCCCTAATTACCCACGCCTCTCTAATCCTACCTTTCCCATCCTTCCTCTTGACCGGCACATGTCTTTCCTGTGAAGGTTTTAGTTTTCCCTTGAGAGACTCCCACATACCCAGCGTCGACCTACCATTAAACAGAGTACCCCAGTCCATATCTTTAAGATCCTGCCTAATCCGGTTGTATCTAGCCCTCCCCCAGTTTAACACCCTCCCCTTAGGACAGGCTTCATCTTTATCCATTAATATCTTGAACCAGACAGAGTTGTGGTCACTGTTAGCCACATGCTCTCCTACTTCAACGTCAACCACCTGCCCAGGCTCATTCCCCAGAACCAAGTCCAGTATAGCCCCCTCTCTGGTCGGTCTATCCACGTACTGCTCCAGGGATCCTTCCATTACACACTGTACAAATTCCTCCCCGTCAGCACCCTCTGATCTCGGCACCTTCCAATCTACCCTGGGGAGATTAAAATCTCCCACTACCACCACCCTATTCTTCCTGCACTTATCTAGAATGTCCCTGCTTATCCCTTCTTCCACAGCCCTCGGGCTGTTGGGCATTCTGTAGTACACACCCAACATAGTAACATCTCCCTTCCTATTCCTCAACTCCACCCATAGCGACTCGATTCCTATATCCTCTATACCTCCCTCCCTCTGCACTGCTATGATGCAATCCTTAACTAACAACGCCACTCCCCCACCTCTCAGCGACCCACCCCTATCACGCCTGAAACACTTATACCCAGGAACATTCAACTGCCAATCCTGCCCTTCCTTTAACCAAGTCTCTGTCACCGCCACCACTTCCAACTTCCTTTCGAACATTAATGCCTTCAGTTCATCTGTTTTGCCAGTCACACTCCTAGCATTGAAACACATGCACCGAAGACCCTCAGAAACAACCCGATCCTTCTTCCTACCCTCCGGGCCTACCCTATCCCCAATCCCAGTTCCGTCCACCTCCCCATCCTCCTCCATATTAGTTTAAACCCTGCCGAAACACTCCAGCTAACCTTCCAGCTAAGATATGCATGCCCTTCCCAGTTAACTGTACCCCATCCCTCTTGTATATTTGCCCCTCTTTCATAAAGACTTCCCAGTGGTCTACGAATCTAAAACTCTCTGCCCTACACCAATCCTTCAACCACGCATTTAGTTGGAGTATCTCATTATTTCTAGCCCTGCTAGCCCCAGGCACTGGCAGCAGCCCAGAGAACGCCACCCTGGAGGCCCTACATTTCAGCCTAGCCCCCAACTCCCTGAACTGCCTACGTATGTCCCCCCTGCACTTTGTTCCTACATCCTTCTCTCCTACGTGCACTATCACATTCGACTCAGTCCCTCCACCCTTCAAAATTCCCTCTACCCTTTCTGAAACATCCTGTACCCCTGCTCCAGGGAGGCAGACTACCATCCTGGAGTCCCGCTTTTGCCCACAGAACCGCCTGTCAATCCCTTTGACTTTCCCATCCCCCACCACTATCTCACACCCTGCACTCTTCACTTCCTCCGAGATATTCTGATCTCCCTCCCTTGCCTTCTCTACCCCAACTGTCACCCCACCCTTGATATTCTGGGGTAATTCCTCCGGGGCGGTCCGAGTGCCATGACTCCTTTTCTTTTCGCTCTTCCTAACTGTAACCCATCCATCTCTCCTCCTAGGTCCTGGTATCTGCTCAGTGTTACTGTCCCTATCCATTATTTCCTCATTTTCCCTAACTAAAAACATATCCTCCAGCCTCAGTTCCAGCTGCCTCACCCGGGCCCTTAATCACTGCACCTCTAGACATTTCCCGCATATGTGGGCTTTCGGGAGATGTGCTGTCTCCAGAAATGTCCACATATGACAACGAACACAGTGAACACGTGTAACCCTAGACCCTGCCATTATGTTTGCCCCCTTTTAAGGTGTGATATTAACTCCTGTTACCGAGCCTGCGCTCGCCCAAGCCCAGTGAGCTTAAGCCCTTTTACCTCTCACTCTGCTTCCCGCCTCACTCCGCTGCCCGCTATCTACCTTGGCCTTCTTTTTATACTCCCGCGCTCCCTTCCCAGTATTCGTCATGGAGCTCGGTTACGAGTGGTGTGCCTCAGGGATCTGTTTTGGGGCCACTGCTGTTTGTAATTTTTATAAATGATCTGGATGAGGGTATAGAAGGATGGATTAGTAAATTTGCTGATGACACCAAAGTCGGAGGAGTGGTAGATAGTGAAGAGGGGTATCATAGTTTACAGAGAGACTTAGACAAGTTGCAGAGCTGGGTCGAGAGGTGGAAAATGGAGTTTAATGCAGAAAAGTGTGAGGTAATTCACTTTGGCAGGAATAACAAATGTGTAGAGTATAGGGCTAACGGTAGGACTCTGAACAGTGTTGACGAACAGAGGGATCTAGGTGTATGTGTACATAGATCCCTGAAAGTTGGAAATCAAGTCGATAAGGTTGTTAGGAAGGCATATGGTGTCTTGGCGTTTATTGGTAGGGGGATTGAATTTCGGAGCCGCAGCGTCATGATGCAACTGTACACATCTCTGGTGTGGCCGCACTTGGAGTTTTGTGTGCAGTTCTGGTCCCCACATTATAAGAAAGATGTAGAGGCATTGGAGAGGGTGCAGAGGAGGTTTACCAGGATGTTGCCTGGTATGGAGGGAAGGTCCTATGAGGAGAGGCTGAGGGATTTGAGGTTGTTTTTGTTAGAAAGAAGGCAGCTAAGAGGGGATCTTATTGAAACGTACAAGATGATTAGAGGTTTAGATAGGGTGGACAGTGATAGCCTTTTTCCTCAGATGGAGAAAGCTAGCATGAGGGGACATAGCTTTAAATTAAGGGGTGGTAGTTATAGGACGGATGTCAGAAGTAGGTTCTTTACCCAGAGGGTGGTGAGGGAATGGAATGCCCTGCCTGCTGCAGTTGTAAATGCGCCAAGTTTGGGGGCGTTTAAGAGGTCCGTGGATAGGTTTATGGATGGAAAGGGAATGGTTTAGGTTAGAGGGTCATTGCTTTTTTCTTAATTGGTCGGCGCAACATCGAGGGCTGAAGGGCCTGTTCTGTACTGTAACATTCTATGTTCTATTCGGAACATTCTTTCTGAATCTATCCTATCTGTTGGAACTTTATAAGTTTCTACAAGATCCCCTCTCACTCTTCTAAACTCCAGTGGATATAATCCTGACCGTCTTAGTCTCTCCTCGTGTGACAGACCTGCCATCCCAGGAATCAGCTTCGTAAACCATTGCTGCACTCCCTCTATAGCAAGGATATCCTTCCTCAGATAAGGACACCAAAACTGCACACAATACTCCAGGTGTGGCCTCATCAATGCCCCATACAATTGCAGTAAAACATTCCTATCCCTCTACTCAAATCTTCTTGTTATGAAGGCCAACATACCATTTGCCTTTTTTACTGCCTGCTGTATCTGAAGGTAAGCATGCAGGTGCATCAGGCACTTAAAAAAAACACGTTGGCCTTCATAGAGAGAAGATTTGAGTACAGACACAGGGATATCTTGATGCAATTATACAGTGAGGCTACACCTGAACGATTGTGTGCAGTTCTGGTCTCCTTATCTGAGAAAGGATGTTTTTGCCCTAGAGGGAGTGTAGAGAAGGTTTACCAGACTGATTCTATTTTCCAGAAGTAGAATGGTGGCTACGAAGACCATTGGGTATCATTAGTAGATCTCTCCATTGGCTTTGTGGAGTATGAACTTCCCTACTGAGCAAGTGAGGGCTTGCCCAATGGGAAACGGGCAGTGGTGGCTTAAAACCCACTGCCTCAATGTTATTGTGTGGGTCTCAAGGTTTGACCTGTGCGTTATAAGCCATGGATGTGTTGGGTATTGTGTTGGTCTCAATGTACGGACCTTTGCACTATAAGCCATGGATGTGCAGGTTATTAGAACAAAGAACAAAGAACAACACAGCACGGGAAACAGGCCCTTCAGCCCAACGAGCCCGCGCCGCCGTCCCATGGTCAGTGACCTATTCATGACTCTAGTCTATGCCTAATGTGTGAGGATCAGGGAGGTCCAATATAGGGACAATTTGTTACCCAATCAATCAGCCTAAAAGCACATTTTTGGGATGTGGGAGGAAACCGGAGCACCCGGAGGAAACCCACGCAACCACGGGGAGAATGCGCAAACTCCCACGGACACAGGCCCAACTCCATGTGTCCGCACAGCAACAGAGATAGCCTCTGAGCTGCCATGATGCCCTCGAGATGGTAAGTGCCTGTGGATAAAAATTTCATTATTAAAGACTCTATATCCCTGAGGCTAAAACTGACCCCAAGCCTACAATGCTTAGTAAGGCCTGCTATATCCCCCTATATGTAGACCGCTCATGTGGCTGTCCAAGTGACTCTTGAACAACCCTAGCGTGCCTGCTTCCACCACCTTACTCGGCAGTGCATTCCACATCCCCACTACCCTTTGTGTGAAAAACTGCCCTCTAATATTAGTCTTATATCTCGCCCCCCTCACCCTAAGCCCGTGACCCCTCGTTCTATCCATTTCTAATAGCGGAAAAAGCTTATCACCATCTACTCTATCTGTCCCCTTCATAATCTTATAAACCTCTATTAGATCCCCCCTCAGCCGACGTCTCTCAAGGGAAAACAGCCCAAGTGCATTCAATCTTTCCTCGTAAGACAGCCCTTCCATACCAGGCAATATCCTGGTAAATCTCCTCTGCACTCTCTCCAGGATCTCTACATCCTTCCGGTAGTACGGCGACCAGAACTGGACGCAGTACTCCAGGTGAGGCCTAACCAACGTTCTATACAACTGCAACATCAGACTCCTACTCTTATATTCAATACCCCTTCCTATGAAGGCTAACATGCCATACGCTTTCCTCATCACATTCTGCACCTGCACCGACACCTTCAGGGACTTGTGTACCTGCACCCCCAGGTCTCTCTGCGTATCTATACTCCGGATAGTTCTACCTTTTATCATATAACTCCCTTCCACATTATTCCGGCCAAAGTGCATCACCTCGCATTTCTCCGGATTAAATTCCATTTGCCATCTATCTGCCCAATCTACCAGCCTATCTATGTCCTGTTGCATTGCCAGGCACTGCTCCTCAGTACCCGCCAATCCAACCATCTTAGTGACATCAGCAAATTTGCTGATCACACCACCTACCCCCTCTTCCAAGTCATTAATATATACTACAAATAGTAGAGGTCCTAGTACCGAGCCCTGCGGCACACCACTGGTGACAGACCTCCAATTGGAAAAGGAGCCCTCCACTACTACCCGCTGTCTCCTCCTCCCAAGCCAGTTCTTCACCCATCTACATACCTGGCCTTGTATCCCATGAGCCTTCACCTTTTCTATCAGCCTACCGTGAGGGACCTTGTCAAACGCCTTACTGAAATCCATATAGACAACATCAACGGCTTGTCCTTCGTCAACCGTTTTTGTCACCTCTTCAAAAAATTCCAACAGATTCGTAAGGCACGACCTCCCTGTAATGAAGCCATGCTGCGTATCCCTGATCAGATTGCAGCGCTCCAGATGCTCATACATCCTATCCTTGAGGATCCTCTCCATTATCTTGCCTATAACTGAAGTCAAGCTCACTGGCCTATAGTTCCCTGGGTTATCCCTCTGACCCTTCTTAAACAACGGTACTACATTTGCAATCCGCCAATCCTCTGGGACCTCACCTGTGTCCAAAGAAGACGTATTGTGTACGTCTTGAGGCTCAAATCTGTGCGCTATAAGCTGTGGATATGTAGGTTATTGTATAGGTCTCGACGCTTGGACCTGTGCATTTAAGCCTTGGATGCAGCTCTTATCCTTTTTGTAAATAAAGGAAATTGGTGATGGAAGACTGACGTTAGCAAGATTATTACATTGGCAGCGAGGGGTAAAACTATTTTTTTCTCCAGACAATCTTCATCATCAAGAACAATCAACTCCTCTCCACTAAGAGAAAGAAACAGCCTTGCTTTGGTAAATTTGAATCCTATGGTGCAAGCGGAGAAGACAGGGCCCAATACACAAGGCACATGCGTTACTTCTTCCAGGTGTGAAGGCTCAAACCTGAAGTTCCAGGGTGTTTTATGAAGTCGGCCTAGATCCTAAGTTTTACAATTGATTTTGGCATTGGGAGCTTAAAGTTTTTCACTCCAGGTATGATTCCCACTAGGAAGCTTTTACCAAACAAAGTTTTTTTAAGAACAGAGTTAAAATATAGCAAAAAGAATTAGCATAACTTTCACCAATTACAAGATTTAAATACGACACAGTATGATTTTTAACAGCCAGCTGTCTCTGTTGTTCCGATTTTAAAACAATACCCCATGGACATACACTCTTCTTCAGAATTAGTTAGCATCAAAATTAGGATCAAATTTAGGCGCGAATTATACTGTAAATGTCAGAAGCCTTAGGAACATTGATATACAGAGAGATCCAGGCATACAGATCCACAGTCCCTAAGAGTGGCAACACAGGTGGCCAAAATGATTAAGAAGGCATATGGCATGCTCGACAGACTGGAGGGGCTGATTGTGGACAAGTCCCCAGGACCGGATGGAATGCATCCGAGGGTTCTGAAAGAAATGGCGGAGGTTATAGTGGATGCATTGGTGGTTATTTTCCAGGCGTCGCTGGATTCCGGGGAAGTGCCGGAAGATTGGAAAACGGCTAATGTTATGCCGTTGTTTAAGAAGGGTGCCAGGCAAAAGGCGGGGAATTATAGGCCGGTTAGCTTAACGTCTGTGGTAGGTAAAATGTTAGAATCCGTCATTAAGGAGGAAATAGCGAAGCATCTTGAGGGGAATTGCTTGATAGGGCGGACGCAACACGGTTTCATTAAAGGGAAGTCGTGTCTGACAAATTTACTGGAGTTCTATGAGGATGTGTCTAGGGCAGTGGATAGAGGAGAGCCGGTGGATGTGGTCTTTCTGGATTTTCAGAAGGCGTTTGACAAGGTACCTTACAAGAGGTTATTGCAGAAGGTCAGGAGACATGGAGTTGGGGGTAGGGTGTTAGCGTGGATAGAGGATTGGTTGTCAAATAGGAGGCAGAGAGTGGGGGTCAATGGGTGCTATTCGGATTGGCGGTTGGTGACTAGTGGGGTGCCCCAGGGGTCGGTGCTGGGGCCTCAGCTATTTACCATTTATATAGATGATCTGGAGGAGGGAACCGAGTGCAGGGTGTCGAAATTTGCTGATGACACCAAGATTGGGGGAACGGCAAATTGTGAGGAGGGTGTGGAGAGTCTGCAGAAGGATCTAGATAGGCTGGGCGAATGGGCCAGGAAATGGCAAATGGAATTTAATGTTGGCAAGTGTGAGGTGGTCCACTTTGGTAGGAGGAATGGTAGGAAGGACTATTACTTACGTGGCGAAAAACTGCAGCAGGCGACAGTGCAGAGGGACCTCGGGGTCCTTGTGCATGAGTCGCAAAAACCCAGCTTGCAGGTGCAGCAGGTGGTCAGGAAGGCGAATGGGATGCTGGCCTTCATAGCGAGGGGGATTGAATATAAAAGTAGGGAGGTCTTGCTGCAGCTGTATAGGGCATTGGTGAGGCCGCAGCTGAAGTACTGTGTGCAGTTTTGCACCTGCGCAAGGATATTTTGGCCTTGGAGGGAGTGCAGAGGAGGTTTACTAGGCTGATACCGGAGTTGAGGGGATTGAGCTATGAGGAGAGGCTGAATAAACTAGGCTTGTACTCGTTAGAGTTTAGAAGAATGAGGGGAGATCTCATTGAGACGTATAAGATGATGAATGGTTTGGATAGGATAGAGGTGGAGAGACCCTTCCCGCTCAAGAAAGACAGTAGGACTAGGGGGCACAGACTCAAGATAAAGGGGAGGCGGTTTAGAACAGAGTTGAGGAGGAACTTCTTCACTCAAAGGGTGGTGAATCTCTGGAATTCTCTGCCCGTTGAAGTGGTGGAGGCTGCCTCGCTAAATATTTTTAAGAAACGGGTTGATGGGTTTTTGATAAGAGAAGGGATTAAGGGTTATGGGGAGAGGGCGGGAAGGTGGAGCTGAGTCACGACAGATCAGCCATGATCTTATTGAATGGCGGGGCAGGCTCGAAGGGCTAGATGGTCTACTCCTGCTCCTATTTCTTATGTTCTTATGTTCATCAGTCAGGGCACTGAGTGCAAGACTTGGGAAATCATGTTGCAGCTATGTAAAACCTTGGTTAGGCTGCATTTGGAGTATTATGTGTAGTTCTGGTCACCACGTTATCAGAAGGATATGGAAGCTTTGGAGAGAGTGGAAAGAACGTTGGGAAATAGATTCTGGAGAGATGTTTTAATAACAGAGTTGTTGTGATGGGAGACTTCAATTTCCCAAATATTGACTGGAATATCCCTAGGGTAAGGCGTTTGGATGGGGAGGAGTTTGTTTGGTGTGTTCAGGAAGGTTTCCTGACACAGTATGTGGATAAGCCTACGAGGGGAGAGGCTGTACTTGACCTGGTACTGGCGAATGAACCAGGGCAGGTGATGGATCTCTCGGTAGGAGAGCAGCTACCGAAAGATCCATCTGAGAGTTCAGAATAATTTGTTCTGCCAGGTATTCGTTATTGGTACCCGGTCAGTTGCATATATTCCGTGTTCTGCTCAAGGCACGATCTACAATAAACATTTCTATCATAAACTTTCAAATTGTACCCGGTACTCCTCCCATCAGTAACATTTTGTAACAGTGTTGGGGATTCCAGTTATTCTGTGAGCCATTGTCAATGTCCATGCCATTTTTGCTTGGCTTCTCTCATGGAACTGAAAATAGAAATGTATTGTAAGTATTGCCAGGTTCAAATTTGCTGCTGTGAAAGATAATGTTAGGATGTAATGTGAAATAGTTTGGTGTGATTTTGTGGACCTGGTTTCTAGATGCTCAAAAATCTGAAATTAAAGATGTGCACAAAACGCCAGCCTGTGATGGACTGATGATAACAGCGGCGATGCGATTGAAAGTAAATCATGGCGAACAGCACTCCAAATTTTGAGTCTCCATCTCAGAACAGCTCTCCCAAGATTTAAGGGGATCAAGGGCTATGGAGAGAAGGCAGGAGAATGGGGATAAGAATCACATCAGCCACGATTCAATGGCAGAGCAGACTCGATGGGCCGAATTCTGCTCCTTATCTTATGGTCTAAAATGCCAAAGCTAATGTCCCTACAAACCTTCTTTAAGTAAAGTACACTAAGTTCCTGAACTTTTCCATCACTGCCTTAATGCAACAATGATTTATTGTGGACCATTTTGGAGAAGATGCTGAACCCAGCAGTGTAAGGAAGGTAAATGGACAGGCACAGTTAGAATTGTACGTTCACTGATGTGATCAGTGCTAATGTTCAGCTCACCACTGTTAGGCTAAACACTTCTCAACCAGTTCCCAGTCATCATCGCAATGCTTTTTTAAAGAAAATGTAAAGACTGAAGAAGCTAGTTGCTTCCTGTGAACGTCTAAGATGATGAATGGGATGGATAGGATAGAGGTGGAGAGACTGTTCCCGCTCAAAAAAGACAGTAGGACTAGGGGGCACAGCCTCAAGATAAAGGGGGGGCGGTTTAGAACAGAGTTGAGGAGGAACTTCTTCACTCAAAGGGTGGTGAATCTCTGGAATTCTCTGCCCGTTGAAGTGGTGGAGGCTGCCTCGCTAAATATTTTTAAGAAACGGGTTGATGGGTTTTTGATAAGAGAAGGGATTAAGGGTTATGGGGAGAGGGCGGGAAGGTGGAGCTGAGTCACGACAGATCAGCCATGATCTTATTGAATGGCGGGGCAGGCTCGAGGGGCCAGATGGCCTACTCCTGCTCCTATTTCTTATGTTCTTATGTTCTTATGAGAGCATCTTGGAAATGGTGACCATAATTCTATCTCCTTCACAATTGCATTGGAACGAGATAGGATCAGGCAGGCTAGGAAGGTGTTTGTCTGGGGTAAGGGGAAATATGAAGAAGTCAGGAAGTTACTTGGACAAATAAACTGGAAGGAGGCGTTCTTAGGGAAAAGTACCGAAGGAAGGTGGCAGATATTCAAGGAATGTGTGTCTGGAGCTCTGAATGACAATGTTCCGATAAGACAAGGGGGTTTTGGTAGGTTGCGGGAACCGTGGTGCACAAAGGCTGTGTTGAACCTAGTCAGGAGGAAAGGGAAGGTGTATAAGAGGTTCAGGGAATTAGGAGAGGTTAAAGATCTTGAGGAGTATAAGGACTGTAGAAAGGAGCTTAAAAGGGAAATTAGGAGAGCCAAAAGGGGTCATGAGAAGACCTTGGCGGGTAAGATTAAGGAGAATCCCAAGGCCTATAAATATGTGAAAGGTAAAAGGATAAGAAGAGAAGGGATAGGACCTATAAAAGGTGAGGGGGGAAAGGTTTGTGTGGAACCAGAAGAAATGGCAGAGGTGCTTAACGAGTACTTTGCCTCAGTATTCATAGTGGAAGCTGATCCGGGAGATTTTGTTATGGATTTGCAGCAGATGGAAAAGATTGAATACGTAAATATTAAGGAGGAGGATGTGTTGGAACTTTTGAATTCTATCAAGGTAGATAAGTCGCCTGGACCAGCCTGGATAAGCCTCTCCATCAGCTTACCAACCACTGAGGTCAGACTCACCTCAGTGAGTCTGAGCACTGAGATGACTCACTGCTCATCTTCTATCAAGGTAGATAAGTCGCGGTAATTTCCCGGGCTATCTCTGTTCCCTTTCTTGAAAATAGGGACTACATTCGCAATCCTCCAATCTTCCGGAACCTCTCCCGTCTCCATTGACGAAGCAAAGATCATCGCCAGGGGCTCTGCAATCACTTCCCTGGCCTCCCACAGTATCCTGGGGTACATCCCATCTGGTCCCGGCGACTTATCTACCTTGATAGAATTCAAAAGTTCTAACACATCCTCCTCCTTAATGTCCACGTACTCAATCTTTTCCACCTGCTGCAAGTCCATAGCAAGATCTCCCAAATCAGCTTCCACTGTGAATACTGAGGCAAAGTACTCATTAAGCACCTCCGCCATTTCTTCTGGTTCTACACAGACCTTTCCCCCTTCACCTTTTATAGGTCCTATCCTTTCCCTTCTCACCTTTTACCTTTCACATACTTATAGAAGGCCTTGGGATTTTCCTTAATCTTACCCGCCAAGGTCTTCTCATGACCCCTTCTGGCTTTCCTAATTTCCCTTTTAACCTCCTTTCTACAGTCCTTATATTCTTCAAGATCCTTAACCTCTCCTAGTTCCCTGAACCTTTTGTACACCTTCCTTTTCCTCCTGATTAGGTTCAACACAGCCTTCGTGCACCACGGTTCCCGCAACCTACCAAAACCCCCTTGTCTTATCGGAACATTGTCATGCAGAGCGCCAGACAAACATTCCTTGAATATCCGCCACCTTCCTTCGGTACTTCTCCCTAAGAATGCCTCCTTCCAGTTTATTTGTCGAAGTAACTTCCTGACTTCTTCGTATCTCCCCTTACTCCAGACAAACACCTTCCTAGCCTGCCTGATCCTATCTCGTTCCAATGCAATTGTGAAGGAGATAGAATTATGGTCACCATTCCCAAGATGCTCTCCTACCGAGAGATCCATCACCTGCCCTGGTTCATTCGCCAGTACCAGGTCAAGTACAGCCTCTCCCCTCGTAGGCTTGTCCACATACTGTGTCAGGAAACCTTCCTGAACACACCTAACAAACTCCTCTCCAGCCAAACCCCTTACCCTAGGGATATTCCAGTCGATGTTTGGGAAATTGAAGTCTCCCATCACGACAACTCTGTTTTTAATACATTTCTCCAGAATCTGGTTCCCTATCTGCACTTCAACTTCCCTGTCACTATTGGGCGGCCTATAGAATACACCCAGCAAAGTTTTCGACCCTTTGCTATTCGTAACTTCCACCCACAGAGACTCTGTAGAAAGTCCCTCCACGGCATCCTCTTTCTCTGCAGCCATGACACTGTCCCTTATTAACAGTGCCACTCCACCACCTCTTCTGCCAGCCTCCCTGTCCTTCCTGAAACATCTGAAACCTGGCACCTGAAGTACCCAGTCCTGTCCCTGAGACATCCAAGTCTCCGTAATGGCCACCACATCACCTTCCCAAGCAGCTATCCACGCCCTAAGCTCATCTACCTTATTTACTATACTATACTAGTGGCAGGAGTCAGAGGCTGATGGTCAAAGATTGTTTTTGTGACTGGAAGCCTGTATCCAATAGCGTTCAATGTGGAGATGCCGATGTTGGACTAGGGTAAAACAGAAAGAAATCCCACAACACCAGTTTAAAGTCCAAACAGGTTTATTTGTAGCAAAAGCTGCAAGCTTTCGAGACAACCTGTCCCGAAACGCCCAGCCACCTGACGAAGGGACAGGCTGTCCCGAAAGCTTGCAGCTTTTGCTACAAATAAACCTGTTTGGACTTTAAACTGGTGTTGTGGGATTTCTTTCTCCAATAGTGTTCCACAGGGTTCAATGCTGGGTCGCTTGCTGTTTGTAGTGTACATTAATGACCTGCACGTGAATGTGGGGGGGTGTGATCAGTAAATTCACAGATTGGTGTTGTGGTAAATAGTGTGGAGGACCTTAGAATTCAGGAGTATATAGATAGACTGGTCAGATAGAGACATTGAGGTTTACAGCATGGAAACAGGTCCTTCAGCCTAACTTGTTCATGCCGCCCAGTTTGTACCATTAGATTAGATCAATTGCTCGCATTTGGCCCATATCCCTCTAATGTGATCTTGTCCATGTAACTGTCTAAATGCTTTTTAAAAGACAGAATTGTACCCGCCTCTAAAATTACCTCTAGCAGCTCATTCCAGAAATTCACAACCCTCTATGTGAAGAAATTGCCTCTTTGGACCCTTTTGTATCTCCCCTCTCACCTTAAATCTATGCCTTCTAGTTTTAGGCTCCCCTACCTTTGGGAAAAGATATTGACTATCTCGCTGATCTGAATCCCTCATTATTTTATAGACCTCTATAAGATCACCCTTCAGTCTTCAACACTCCAGGGAAAAAAGTCCCAGTCTAACCAGCCTGTCCTTATAACTCAAGATGTGGGAATGCCGGCGTTGGACTGGCGTAAACACAGTAAAAAGTCTGACAACACCAGGTTTTAGTCCAACCGATTTATTTGATAATACTTGTGAGAATATTATCAAATAAATCGGTTGGACTAAAACCTGGTGTTGTCAGACTTTTTACTGTCTTATAACTCTTTGACTCTTAAATCGGCCTCGCAGGTGGAGGAGGTGGTCAAGAAGGCGTATGGTGTACTGGCCTTCATTAATCGAGGGATTGAATTTAGGAGTCGGGAGGTAATGCTGCAACTTTACAGGCCCCTCGTCAGGCCTCATTTGGAGTACTGTGCGCAGTTCTGGTCGCCTCACTATAGGAAAGACGTAGAAGCTATTGAAAGGGTGCAGAGGAGATTTACAAGGATGTTGCCTGGACTGGGAGGCATGCCTTATGAAGATAGGTTGAGGGAGCTGGGACTCTTTTCCCTGGAGAGGCGAAGGTTGAGAGGCGACCTGATAGAAGTTTATAAAATGTTGAGAGGAATAGATAGGGTGGACTCTCAGAGGCTATTTCCCCGGGTTGAAATGGTCGCTACGAGAGGACACAGATTTAAGGTGCGGGGAGGGAAGTACAGAGGTGATGTTAGGGGTAAGTTTTTCACTCAGAGGGTGGTGAGTGAATGGAATCGGCTGCCGTCGTCGGTGGTGGAGGCGAACTCGCTGGGGTCTTTTAAAAGACTTCTGGATGAGTATATGGGGTTTAATGGGATTGGGGGTTATAGATAGGTCTATAGATTGGTGGGGTTGATGCGATCGGCGCAACTCGAGGGCCGAAGGGCCTGTTTGTGCTGTAATGTTCTATGTTCTATGTTCAAACCATTAAGTTCCGGCAGCATCCCTAGTAAATCTTTTCTGCACTCTTTCTAATTTAATAATATAGTTTCTATAATAAGGTGACCAGAACTGTTCACAGTATTCGAAGTGTGGCCTTACCAATATCTTGTACAACTTCAACAAGACGTCCCAACTTCTGCATTCAGTGTTCTGACCAACGAAACCAAACGTGCCAAATGCCTAATTCACTACCCTGTCCGCCTATGACTCCACTTTCAAGGAGCTATGAACATGTACCCCTAGATGTCTTTGTTCTATAACTGTCCCCAATGCTGTACATTAACTGAGTAAGTCCTGCACTAATTTGATTGACCAAAATGCGTTACCTCGCATTTACCTAAAGTAAATTCCATCTGCCATTCATTGGGCCACTGACCCAATTGATCAAGCTCCCACTGCAATCCGAGATTCTTCACTGTCCACCATGCCACCAATCTTGGTGTCATCTGCAAACTTACTAACCGTGCCCCCTATATTCTCACCCAAATCATTAATATAAATGACAATTAACAGCGGACCCAGCACTGATCCCTGAGTCACACCACTGGCCACAGGTCTCCAGTTTGAAAAACAACCTTTGACAACCATCCTTCTGACATTCAGCCAATTTTGTATCCAATTGGCTACCTCACCCTGGATACTGTGAGATTTAACCTTATGCAATAACCTACCCTATGGTACCTTGTCAAAGTCCATGTAGACAATGTCAACAGCATTCTTTTCCATCTACCTTCTTGGTTATCCCTTCAAAAAAACTTCTCAAATTCAATTGATCCTTTTTCTTAACCTTGAATTTCTTTGAAGCAAAACAATGCTAGTCTCTAATTAGACTTTCCTGCACATTCTGAGTTCTGCATTAGGATCATAATACTTGTCACAAACAGTGTTTACATTAACACTGCAGTGAAGTTATTGTGAAATTGCCCTAATCGCCACACTCTGACGCCTGTTCATGTCAATACACCTAACCAGCACGTCTTTCATACTGTGGGAGGAAACCGGAGTACCCGGAGGAAACCCACGCAGACACAGGGAGAACATGCAGATACCACACAGACAGTGACCCAAGCCAGGAATTGAACCCTGGTCCCTGGCGCTGTGAGGTAGCAGTGCTAACCATTGTGCTACCGTGCTAGTCTTAACAATTGTGCTAACCATTGTGCTACCGTGCTAATCTTTGGGGCGGCACGGTAGCACAGTGGTTAGCACTGCTGCTTCACAGCTCCTGGGTTCGATTCCCGGCTCAGGTCACTGCCTGTGTGGAGTTTGTACATTCTCCTCGTGTCTGCGTGGGTTTTCTCCGGGTGCTCCGGTTTCCTCCCACAGTCCAAAGATGTGCGGGTTAGGTTCATTGGCTATGCTAAATTGCCCCTTAGTATCCTGGGATGTGTAGGTTAGAGGGATTAGCAGGTAAAATGTGTAGGGATATGGGGATAGGATCTGGGTGGGATTGTGTTCGGTGCAGACTCGATGGGCCGAAGGGCCTGTTTCTGCACTGTAGGATTCTATGTTCTGCACTGTAGGGTTGTATGTTAACAAAGCTCTGCAAATCTTTTCCCTTCTCACAATGATCTAATTCATCTTTGAAAACCACAATTAAATGTATGTCCTCCACTCTCTCAGGCGGAGCATTCAACATCTTAATCTCTGATTCTTAATCTTTACACCAATGGGAACAGTGTCTTCCTATTTACTCTACTCAGACCTTTCATACTAGTGAATACGTTTGACAGTTAACCAGATAACCATTCAAATCAAACATTCAAAGGTAAGAGAAGGCAAAGAAAGATAATTAGATAATGAGCTACAATGAGGACTCAAGTAGCCCAGATACAGCAAGTCAAGGGGTCTAACCTTGTGTTAAAGGTACAGTGATTTTACCATCGCAAGTAACTGGGATTGAGCTGAATTCCAGTAGTGTACTGATTTTTGACTGCTCTTTCCATTCTGCCTTTCTAGGACTGATTATTCATGAGGGTCCATCTGTATATCGAATTTTTAAACGTTGGCAAGCAGTTAACCAGCAATGGAAAGTACTGAACTATGAAAAGTCAAAGGACATGGAGGATCAGAAGAATGGCACAAATCGTTATAGGAACTCACGGGCCGAAAGGTCATCTACAACACACAACAGTTCCAGAGGCAACCGGCCATTGGGAACCATGTCCAATCATCACTGTGCATACACCATTTTACACATTCTCAGCCACCTGAGGTCAAACGAACAGAGGCACCAAACAAGCACAAGCAGAGAACTGGTGATGAGGGTGACTACAGTCTGATGAAAAGATCTGCATTAAGGACATCTTGACAAAGCATCGTTAAACATGGGAATGATAGCAGCAGGAAAAACAAAAAGGCCAGGATTGAGAGACAGATGGTAGAAGGGCATCAGGCACCGTGAATCTACCAAAGTTGCCTGTGGAGCTAGGCCACAATCGGGGCCACACAATGGAAAATAATCCAGTTCATACATTACAGCCACTGTATAATCTGAACTGCCAGTGAAACAAGATAAAAATGGCCACAACTGTTGAACAATTATTTGAGCACAGTCTCATTTTTTGATGTGAAGCAGTTGCCAGATGAATAACTTCACTGATTTTGCCAGTTAACAGATTGTTTTAACCCTTCTGATATTTCCATAGCCTCAGCCTGACAACTTTATGAGGTTGAACTAGATCATTCACAATCTGGTGTCATATTTGATATTGGGTTAAGCTGTCCACATACCTGCACATCACCAAGATCACCAGTTTACACCTGCCAACATCATTCATCTTTGCCCTTATCTCAACTCATCTGTGGCTGTTATTGTTATCCAGGTCTTTGTAAGCTCCTTCCTACTACTGTGCCTAGTTAGGGGGAGACAGTGGCATAGTGGTATTGTCACTGGACTACCCGGGCAATGCTCTGGGGACTCAGGTTCGAAACCAGGTGAAACTTGAATTCAGTAAAAAAAAAGTTCTGGAATTAAAAGTCCAATGAAGACCATGAAAGTATTGTCCATTGTCATAAAAATCTATCTGGTTCACTAATGTCCTGCATGTAAGTCCTGCATTGCCCACAGCAGTTCCCCTCTTAAACTACATACCAAGCCACTCAGTTCCAGGTCAATTGGGTATGGGTAATAAATGCTGGTCTAGGCACCGATGCCCAAATCCCATGTGAGAATGAAAAAAGATTATGTTATTTTAATAATATTCAATGATGGAGAAGCCCAGCACATTAGTGCATTCACAACAATCAACAGCCAGAAGTGCCGAGTGGTTGATCCATCTGAACTTCCACTGGGGGTCTCTAGCATTACAGATGTCAGTCTTCAGCCAATCAATTCACTCCAAGTGATACCAAAACACGGCTGAAGGCACTGGGTCCTGCAAAGGCAATGGGCCCTGGGAACATTCCGGCAATAGTATGAAGATTTCTGCTCCAGAACATTCCGCACCCCTAGCCAAGCTGTTCCAGTGCAGCTGAAACACTGGCATCTGCCTGGCGACATGGAAAATTGCCCAGGTATGTCCTGTACACAAGAAACAAGACAAATCCACCCCAGCCAGTTACCACCCCATCAGTCTATTCTCAGTCGTCAGTACGGTGATGGAAGGGGTCATCAAGTGTCACTATAAAGTGGCACTTACTCATCAATAGCCTGTTCACAGATGCTCAGTTTGGGTTTTGTCAAGGTCACTCATCTCCTGACCTCATTACAGCCTTGGTTCAAACATGGACAAAAGAGCTGAATTTTAGAGGTGAGGTAAGCATGGCTGTCCTTGACCGATTGTGTAGCTGGAGCAAATCTGGAGTCAGCAGGATTAGGGGGAAACACTCCACTGGTTAGATTCATGCCTGGCACAAAAGAAGAGGTTGTGGTGGTTGGAGGTTATCGCAACTGCAGAACATCAATATAGTGTCCGAGGTCTAACTATCCTTGGCTGCTTCATGAATAATCTTCTTTCCATCATTGGGTCAGAAGTGGGGATGTTTCCTGATATTTGCACATTGTTCAGCACCATTTGTGGCGACTCAGATACTAAAGCAGTCCACACACAAATGCAGCAAGACCTGGACAATATCCAGGCTTGGACTGACAAGTGGCAAGTAACATTTGCGCCACACAATGACCATCACCAAAAAGCCAGGCAATGACCATCACCAAAAAGATTACCATCACTGAATCCTCTACTGTCAATATCCTAAGGGTCACTATTGACCACAAATTGAATTGGACCAGCCACATAAATATTTTGGCTACAAGAGCAGGTCAAAAGCTAGGAATCCTGTGGTGAGTAACTCACCTCCTGACTCCCTAAAGTCTGTCCACCATCTACAAGGCACAAAGCAGGAGCGTAATGGGAAACTTTCCACTTGCCCGGGTGGGTGCAGCTCCAACAACACTCAAGAAACTTGATAACATCCAAGACAAAGCAGCCCACTTGATTGCTACCCTTTCCACAAACATATACTCCATCCAACACGGAGTGGTAACCGTGTGTATCATCTACAAGATGCACTGCAGGAACTCACTCCTTAGACAGTACTCCTCAAACCCACGACTGCTACCATCTAAAAGAACAAGAGAAGCAGATACCTGGGAACACCACAACCGAGATGTTCCCCTCCAAGTCACTCACTATCTTAACTTGAAAATACATCACTATTCCTTCACTGTCGCTGGACTGAAATTCTGGATTTCCCTTCCTAACAGCACTGTGGGTGTGCCTACACCTCAGGGATTGCAGCGATTCAAGATGGCAGCACACCACCATCTTGTGAAGGGCAGCTAGGGATGGGCAATGAATGCTGGCCTAACCAGTGATGCCCACATCCTATAATAAAATAAACTCTCCTAGTTCACTTCCTATTTTCCATCCTCCTTAAATTTGACTTCATCCCAAATGCTGTTGCTTGTATTTTAACTCACAGCATGTTAGGGCCCTATCACACCTGTGCTCAACGACCTACCTTGACTCTTAATCCAGCAAATCCTTAATTTATAAATTCTCATCCTTGTCTTCAGATCCCTCTGTGATCTTGTCCCTCTCCAACTTTTTAAAATTCTCTAGCTGCAGAACCGCCAAGATGTATGTGTACAAAGAACATATATGAATTAAGAGCAGAAGTAGGTCATTTGGCCCCTTGAGTCTGTTTCCCCATTTAATAAGATAGGGGCTGATCTGATTGTAACCTCAACCCCACATTCCTGCCAACCCTGATAATTCTTCTCCACCTTGTTGATCAAGAATCTATCTGCCTTAAAAATATTCAAGGACTTTATTCCCACTGCCTTTTGAGGGAAAGTTCCAGAGACACATGATCCTCTGAAAGAACTTCTCCACCTTCTCATTTTAAATGAGCGACTTCTTATTTTTAAACAGTGGCCCCCTAGTTCTAGATTTTCTTACAAAACATCCTCTCCAAAGCAGTTCCCCTCAGGATCTTAAAAAAAATTGATGAAGTTGCCTCATACTCTTCTAAACTCGAAACCTGCACACTGCCAATTTTAATTCCTCCATCATTGGTAGTTTGAAATTCCTTCCCTAAATGTCTGTTTATTCAGTTCTCTCTTTCTCTAAGACACTCCTTAAACCATCTTATTTTAACTAAGCTTTTGGTCACTTGTCCAAAGATCTGTTTATATGGCTCAGTGTCCAGTTTTGTTGACAATGCTCTTGTGAAATGCCCTGGGATTTTTAATCATTTTAAAGGCAAATTGTTTGGCAAATTATCAAAAGACATTCCCATTCTACAGATGGTCTTATCCTGCAGGAAACTCTCTTGCTGAGATAGACTATAATCTACAAGGGAGTCAACATTACTAGGAGCAGGCAGGACAGTAGATTTGAGGTCATGATCAAATCAGTCATGATCTTATTGATCGGTAGAGCAGGCTTAATGGGCTGATTGGCCTATCCTGCTGCTAGTTCTTATGTTGTGGTGACATACTTGTTACAATATTGCCATTGCTCAGGTGGTCTTATGAATGGCACCAAGATAGAAAGCAGAGAATAGGGATGATGTTATTCAGAATGGCTGAATGTCGGAAGTGGCACTCCCCAATTCTATGATCAGTGTTGTTTACATTTCTGATTAAAATTTGGAATATACAAATCATTAAAAGCTGGTTAATAAAAAATAAACAAATGAAATACTGGGTCTTATTTCTAGAGGGATAGAATTGAAAAGTGTAGAAGATATGTTGAATGTGTATTAAACTTTTATTAGATCACACAAAGTACTGTGAACAGTTCTGGTTGGTGCGGTATTAAAAATAAATATACTGGAGAAAATACAAAGAAGATTTCCATGGATGATGCCAGAGTTGAGGTTTTATCTGTCAAGAAAGGGTGAACATTGGAATCTCTTTTTTTCTTGAAAAAAGGCTGAGGGATGTTCTAATAGAGGCTTTTAGATTATGAAAGGTTTTGATTGAGTGGGAAAGGGAGAGTGTTTCCAATGTGTTGGAGAAGAGCTTAACCAGGGGCCACCACTAGAAAATGGTGAGTGAGTAGAAAAACTGGCTGAGCGAGTGAGTGGGCAAGGACCTGGCAGACAGTGTATAATGTTAGCAAATGTGAGGTTATCCACTTTGGTAGAAATAATAGTAGGAAGGATTATTACTTAAAAGGCGAAAAGCTGCAGCATGCTACGGTGCAGAGGGAGCTGGGGGTCCTTGTGCACGAATCACAAAAACCCAGCCTGCAGGTGCAGCAGGTGATCAAGAAGGCGAATGGAATGTTGGCCTTCATAGCGAGGGGGATAGAATATAAAAGTAGGGAGGTCTTGCTGCAACTGTACAGGGCACTGGTGAGGCTACAGCTGGAGTACTGTGTACAGTTTTGGTCGCCGCATTTGCGGAAGGATATATTGGCCTTGGAGGGAGTGCAGAGAAGGTTCACCAGGCTGATACGAGAGATGAGGGGGTTAGCTTATGAAGAGAGATTGAATAGACTGGGTCTGTACTCGTTGGAGTTTAGAAGGCTGAGGGGGGGATCTTATAGAGACATATAAGATAATGAAGGGGATGGATAGGGTAGAAGTAGAGAGATTCTTCCTGCTTAGAAAGGAAAGCAGAACTAGAGGGCACAGCCTCAAAATAAGGGAGGGGGTGCAGTTTAAATCAGAGTTGAGGAGGAATTTCTTCACTCAAAGGGTGGTGAATCTCTGGAATTCTCTGCCCGTTGAAATGGTGGAGGCTACCTCGCTGAATATATTTAATCACGGGTAGATAGGTTTCTAATAGACAAGGGAATTAGGGTTATGGGGAGAAAGCGGGAAAGTGGAACTGATCCACTTCAGATCAGCCATGATCTTGTTGAATGGCGGGGCAGGCTTGAAGGGCTAGATGGCCTACTCCTGCTGCTATTTCTTATGTTCTAAAATAATCACCAAGAAATCAAATAGGGAATTCAAAAGAAACCTCTTTACTTAGTGGTGAATTCTCTACTGAAGTGGAACTCACTACTCAACAGATGTGTTGAGTATAGGGCTAATGGGAGGACTTTGAATAGTGTGGATGAGCAGAGGGATCTAGGTGTATGTGTACATAGATCCCTGAAAGTTGGGAATCAAGTAGATAAGGTTGTTAAGAAGGCATACGGTGTCTTGGCGTTTATTGGTAGGGGGATGGAATTTAGGAGTCGCAGCGTCATATTACAACTGTATACAACTCTGGTGCGGCCGCACTTGGAGTACTGTGTGCAGTTCTGGTCCCCACATTACAGGTGGAGGCTTTGGAGAGGATGCAGAGGAGGTTTACCAGGATGTTGCCTGGTATGGAGGGGAGGGCCTATGAGGAGAGACTGAGGGATTTGGGGTTGTTTTAGCTGGAAAGAAGGAGGCTAAGAGGGGATCTTATTGAAACATATGATTAGAGGTTTAGATAGGGTGGATAGTGATAGCCTTTTTCCTCGGATGGAGAAAGCTAGCACGAGGGGGCATGGCTTTAAATTAAGGGGGGGTAGTTATAGGACGGATGTCAGGGGTAGGTTCTTTACCCAGAGGGTGGTGAGGGACTGGAATGCCCTGCCTGCTGCAGTTGTAAATGTGCCTAGTTTGGGGGCGTTTAAGAGATCTGTGGATAGGTTTATGGACGAAAAGGGATTGGTTTAGATTAGTGGGTCAGTGGTTTTTTTTTGAAAAACTGGTCGGCGCAACATCGTGGGCCGAAGGGCCTGTTCTGCACTGTAATGTTCTATGTTCTAAAGGTAGCAGTTAAGGTGAAGAAAACAAAGCATTTAAGGGGAAGCCAGTAAAGCACACAGAATTATTCAGCCCCTCCCAACAAAGTCAATGGAAATCTGAATAGCTCTCTGCATTCACTACAGGGACCATGCTATGGCATGGTGACTGAAAAATCCCAGCCACTTGTGAGCTGGCAAAGTTAGTTGAGGAAGGATGGGAAGCGACTTGAATGGAGTATAAACACCTGTATGTACTGTTGGGTCACCTGGCCTGTTTTTTGCCCTGTTTTCTAATTTTATAAAATTTAAATATGATATTCCCAATGTATAGGTATCATTTACAGATAATTTTGGGTGGCACAGTAGCACAGTGGTTAGCACTGCTCTTCGCAGCTCCAGGGTTCTGAATTCAATTCCTGGCTTGGGTCACTGTCTGTGTGGAGTTTGCACATTCTCCTCGTGTCTGCATGGATTTCCTCCGGGTACTCCAGTTTCCTTTCACAGTCCAAGCTGTGCGGGTTAGGTTGATTGGTTATGCTGAGAAATTGCCCCTTAGTGTCCAGGGATCGTAGGTTAGAGGGATTATAGAACATAGAACACTACAGCACAAACAGGCCCTTCGGTCCACAAACTGCGCCGATCATATCCCTACCTACCAGGCCTATCTATAACCCTCAATCCCATTAAATCCCATGTACTCACCCAAAAGTCTCTTAAAAGACCCCAACGAGTTCACCTCTACCACCACCGATGACAACCGATTCCACTCACTCACCACCCTCTGAGTGAAAAACTTACCTCTGACATCTCCTCTGTACTTGCTCCCCAGCTCCTTAAACCTGTGTCCTCTCGCAGCGACCATTTCAGCCCTGGGAAATAGCTTCCGAGAATCCACCCTACCTATACCTCTCAACATCTTATTAGGAGCTATAATATGTAGGGATATCAGGGTAGGGCCTGGTTGGGATTGTATTTGGTGCAGACTCAATGGGCCGAAGGGCCTCTTTCTGCACTGTAGGGTTCTATGAATCTTATCATTAGATTGTTTTCTTTCCTTTTAGATATTTTAGACCTTAGATTCCTGGGATATTGGCACCAACAATAGGGGAGATGGAACCTGTAATGGCAAGACAGGTTGCATTTTAAACAAAGCCTGAAACTATTTCCTTGTGGGGCTATTGGGAAGGGTTTAAACTAACTTGGCAGGAGTTGGGATCTAGAAAGTAATATCAGAGAGATAGCAATAGTGGGACACAGAGGAAACATTAGAATAGGAAATAGTACAGCATTAAGTGGGTTCAGAATAAGGAAGAAAGCAATAAAGTCTAAATTAAGGTTACTGTGCATTTGTGTAAATTGTGGACTGTATAAATAAGATTGGTGAGTT
The DNA here is from genome assembly GCA_037974335.1 of Prionace glauca. NCBI lineage: Eukaryota > Metazoa > Chordata > Chondrichthyes > Carcharhiniformes > Carcharhinidae > Prionace > Prionace glauca. Next base: position 109,367,708 of record CM075731.1, read on the forward strand.
GCAAGTGAAGGTTGCCATATGGAAATACAATGTTATAGTTATAACAGAGATCTAGCTCAAAGAATCATAGGACTGAATGTTAAATATTCCTGGATACAGTATTCAAAAAGATAAAGGAAGGAAAAGGCAAAGGGCAGGTGAGTTGATTAAGGCAAACTTTTCAGTGCGAGAGAAAGAGGACAGAACATAGAACATTACAGCGCAGAACAGGCCCTTCGGCCCACGATGTTGCGCCGATCAGTTACAAAAACAATGACCCACTAGCCTAAACCAATCCCTTTTCATCCATAAACCTATCCACAGATCTCTTAAACGCCCCCAAACTAGGCGCATTTACAACTGCAGCTGGCAGGGCATTCCAATCCCTCACCACCCGCTGGGTAAAGAACCTACCCCTGACATCAGTCCTATAACTACCCCCCCTTAATTTAAAGCCATGCCCCCTTGTGCTAACTTTCTCCATCCAAGGAAAAAGGATATCACTATCCACCCTATCTAAACCTCTAATCATCTTATATGTTTCAATAAGATCCCCTCTTAGCCTCCTTCTTTCCAACGAAAACAACCCCAAATCCCTCAATCTTTCCTCATAGGACCTCCCCATCATACCAGGCAACATCCTAGTAAACCTCCTCTGCACCCTCTCCAAAGCCTCCACATCCTTCCTGTAATGTGGGGACCAGAACTGCACACAGTACTCCAAGTGCGGCCATACCAGAGTTGTGTACAGTTGCAACATGACGCTGCGACTCTTAAATTCAATCCCCCTACCAATAAACGCCAAGACACCGTACGCCTTCTTAACAACCTTATCTACTTGATTCCCAACTTTCAGGGATCTATGTACACATACACCTAGATCCCTCTGTTCATCCACACTATTCAAAGTCCTCCCGTTAGCCCTATACTCGGACACATCTGCTGCTCCTACCGAAGTGAATTACCTCACACTTCTCCGCATTAAATTCCATCCGCCACCTCACGGCCCAGCTCTGCAACCTATCTAAGTCTCCCTGCAGACTATGACACCCTTCCTCACAATCTACCACACCTCCTATTTTGGTGTCATCAGCAAATTTACTAATCCACCCAACTATACCCTCATCCAGATCATTAATAAAGATTACAAACAGCAGTGGCCCCAAAACAGATCCCTGAGGCACACCACTCGTAACCAAACTCCATGATGAATATTTACCATCAACCACCACCCTCTGTCTCCTATCTGATAGCCAATTTCTGATCCAATTTCCTAGATTACCCACAATCCCATACATCTGCATTTTCTGCAGAAGCCTACCATGGTGAACCTTATCGAACCCCTTACTAAAATCCATATATACCACATCAACTGCCTTGCCCCCATCCACCTCTTTGGTCACCTTATCAAAAAACTCAATAAGGTTAGTAAGGCACGACCTACCCGCTACAAAACCATGCTGACTATTTCTAATCAATTCATTACATTCCAAATAACTATAAATCCTATCCCTAATAATTTTTTCTAAAACCTTGCCCACAACAGAAGTAAGACTCACCGGTCTATAATTCCCGGCAAAGTCTCTGTTCCCCTTCTTAAACAATGGGACAACATTCGCTATCCTCCAATCCTCCGGGACTACACCAGAGACCAATGACGACCTGAAGATCAGAGCCAGAGGCTCTGCAATCACCTCTCTAGCCTCCCAGAGAATCCTAGGGTAGATCCCATCCGGACCAGGGGACTTATCTATTTTCAACCCCTCAAGAATATCCAGCACATCCCCCTTATCAACCGTAATACTGTCTATTTTACACCCCTGCAACCCAGTGTCCTCCTCAGCTATATTCATGTCCCCCTGCGTGAACACCGAAGAGAAATATTGGATGTCCCATAGTAGTCAAGGACAGAATCTATTTGGCTCGACCTAAGGAATAAAATGGTGTAATTGCTATGCTCTGTGTAGTCTATTTGCTACCAACTAGTGGGAAGAATATAGGGGAACAAATTTGCAAGGAAATGAAAGGGAAGAGCAATAATTTTCTAAATACAGACTGGGATGATAATCGTGTAAAAGGCAGAGAAGGGTTTGGGTTCCTTGACTATGTTCAGGGGATATTTTTGACAGTTTATTTCCAGTCCAATCAGAAAGGAGGCACCAGGAGACTTGTTTCTTGTGAATGAAGTGGGCCAATTCCATCACTGGAATTTTCCTGTTCCACCCACCACAGGGATTGATTCAGGTTGGGGAGGGGGGGGGGGGGGTGGTGGCGGGGTAGACCTTACAAAGGTCCATTGACCTTTGGGATTTTCATTGAGGTGAGATTTTCCGCTTCTGGACCAAGCACAGCTGGAAAATCCCACCCCATGTGTCACTAGTGTTCAATGTTTAGGTTGGATATGGAAAAGGGCAATGAACAATCTGGAGAAAGGATAATTTTTAAAAAGTCATTGATAAGATGTGGGCCTCACTGAACTATGCCAGTAATTATTGTTCATCCCTCACTGCGCTTGAGAAGATGGTGAGGGGCTGCCTTCTTGAAACATTGCACTACCTGAGGTGTAAATACATCCACAATGCTGTTAGCAAGAGAGTTCCAGGATTTTAATTCAGCAAGGCGTGAAGGAATGATGATATATTTCCAAACAAGATGGTGAATGACTTGGAGGGGAATCTCCAGAAGGTGGTGTTCCCATGTCTGCCACATTTGTCCTTTAGATGGTAGGGGCCATAAGTTGGCAAGTTGTTGCCTAAGAGCTCTGGTGAGTTAGAACATAGAACATAGAACATTACAGCACAAACAGGCCCTTCGGCCCTCGAGTTGCGCCGATCGCATCAACCCCACCAATCTATAGACCTATCTATAACCCCCAATCCCATTAAACCCCATATACTCATCCAGAAGTCTTTTAAAAGACCCCAGCGAGTTCGCCTCCACCACCGATGACGGCAGCCGATTCCAATCACTCACCACCCTCTGAGTGAAAAACTTACCCCTAACATCACCTCTGTACTTCCCTCCCCGCACCTTAAATCTGTGTCCTCTCGTAGCGACCATTTCAACCCGGGGAAATAGCCTCTGAGAGTCCACCCTATCTATTCCTCTCAACATTTTATAAACTTCTATCAGGTCGCCTCTCAACCTTCGCCTCTCCAGGGAAAAGAGTCCCAGCTCCCTCAACCTATCTTCATAAGGCATGCCTCCCAGTCCAGGCAACATCCTTGTAAATCTCCTCTGCACCCTTTCAATAGCTTCTACGTCTTTCCTATAGTGAGGCGACCAGAACTTTACTCCAAATGAGGCCTGACGAGGGTCCTGTAAAGTTGCAGCATTACCTCCCGACTCCTAAACTCAATCCCTCGATTAATGAAGGCCAGTACACCATACGCCTTCTTGACCACCTCCTCCAACTGCGAGGCCGATTTAAGAGTCCTGTGAACCCGGACCCCGAGATCCTTCTGCTCTTCAACGCTACTAAGACCCCTGCCCTTAATAGTGTACTCGTTCATCCCGTTGGTTCTGCCGAAATGAACGACTACACATTTATCCGCGTTGAAGTCCATCTGCCACTTCTCCGCCCATTCCTGCATCCTATCTATGTCCTGCTGCAACTTTTGACATCCTTCCAGACCATCCACAACACCGCCGACCTTCGTGTCATCAGCGAACTTGCTAACCCATCCCTCCACTTCCTCATCCAGGTCATTTATGAAAATGACAAACAGCAAGGGTCCCAGAACAGATCCCTGGGGCACCCCACTAGTGACTGACCTCCATTCCGAAAAAGACCCATCCACAACCACTCTCTGCCTTCTGCAGGCAAGCCAGTTCTGGATCCACAAGGCCAAAGGCCCTTGGATCCCATGCCCTCTCACCTTCTCAAGAAGTCTTGCATGGGGGACCCTATCAAAAGCCTTGCTGAAGTCCATGTACACTACGTCCACGGCACTTCCTTCGTCAATGTGTTCAGTCACATTATCGAAGAACTCAACTAGGCTCGTAAGGCACGACCTGCCCTTGACAAATCCATGCTGACTATTCCTGATCATGTCAAACTCTCCAAATGCTCGTAAATCTTGTCCCTCAGAAGCCTCTCCATCAGCTTACCAACCACTGAGGTCAGACTCACCGGGCGGTAATTTCCCGGGCTATCTCTGTTCCCTTTCTTGAAAATAGGGACTACATCCGCAATCCTCCAATCTTCCGGAACCTCTCCCGTCTCCATTGACGACGCAAAGGTCATCGCCAAGGGCTCTGCAATCACTTCCCTGGCCTCCCACAGTATCCTGGGGTACATCCCATCTGGTCCCGGCGACTTATCTACCTTGATAGAATTCAAAAGTTCTAACACATCCTCCTCCTTAATGTCTACGTACTCAATCTTTTCCACCTGCTGCAAGTCCATAGCAAGATCTCCCAAATCAGCTTCCACTGTGAATACTGATGCAAAGTACTCATTAAGCACCTCCGCCATTTCTTCTGGTTCTACACAGACCTTTCCCCCTTCATCTTTTATAGGTCCTATCCTTTCCCTTCTCACCCTTTTACCTTTCACATACTTATAGAAGGCCTTGGGATTTTCCTTAATCTTACCCGCCAAGGTCTTCTCATGACCCCTTCTGGCTCTCCTAATTTCCCTTTTAACCTCCTTTCTACAGTCCTTATATTCTTCAAGATCCTTAACCTCTCCTAGTTCCCTGAACCTTTTGTACACCTTCCTTTTCCTCCTGACTAGGTTCAACACAGCCTTCGTGCACCACGGTTCCCGCGACCTACCAAAACCCCCTTGCCTTATCGGAACATTGTCATGCAGAGCGCCAGACAAACATTCCTTGAATATCCGCCACCTTCCTTCGGTACTTTTCCCTAAGAATGCCTCCTTCCAGTTTATTTGTCCAAGTAACTTCCTGACTTCTTCGTATCTCCCCTTACTCCAGACAAACACCTTCCTAGCCTGCCTGATCCTATCTCGTTCCAATGCAATTGTGAAGGAGATAGAATTATGGTCACCATTCCCAAGATGCTCTCCTACCGAGAGATCCATCACCTGCCCTGGTTCATTCGCCAGTACCAGGTCAAGTACTGCCTCTCCCCTCGTAGGCTTGTCCACATACTGTGTCAGGAAACCTTCCTGAACACACCTAACAAACTCCTCTCCAGCCAAACCCCTTACTCTAGGGATATTCCAGTCGATGTTTGGGAAATTGAAGTCTCCCATCACGACAACTCTGTTTTTAATACATTTCTCCAGAATCTGGTTCCCTATCTGCACTTCAACTTCCCTGTCACTATTGGGCGGCCTATAGAATACACCCAGCAAAGTTTTCGACCCTTTGCTGTTCGTAACTTCCACCCACAGAGACTCTGTAGAAAGTCCCTCCACGGCATCCTCTTTCTCTGCAGCCATGACACTGTCCCTTATTAACAGTGCCACTCCACCACCTCTTCTGCCAGCCTCCCTGTCCTTCCTGAAACATCTGAAACCGGGTACCTGAAGTACCCAGTCCTGTCCCTGAGACATCCAAGTCTCCGTAATGGCCACCACATCACATTCCCAAGCAGCTATCCACGCCCTAAGCTCATCTACCTTATTTACTATACTCCTTGCATTAAAATATACATACTTCAGCCCCTCAGTCTGGGCATTTCCCTTCTCCACCCCCTGTCTAACCTCCCTCCCATGTTTCCTGCGGTCCTCCCCTACCTTTAAAGTATTAAAGCACATGCATTTCAAACCCTGCTCCGCCCCACCCCCACTACGCCGTGCCTTGCATTCCCCATCTATGCCCCCCTCCCTTTCACCCCCTCTACTCAATATCCCACCCCCCCCCCAAATCAGTTTAAACCTCCCCGCATAGCCTTTGCAAATTTACCCCCCAGGATATTGATTCCCCTCTGGTTCAGGTGTAAACCATCACTCATATAGAGGTCCCACCTTCCCCAGAATGAGCCCCAATTGCTTAAGTACCTGAACCCCTCCCTCCTGCACCATCCCCTCAGCCACGAGTTCAAACTTTCCCTCTCTCTATTCCTCTCTAAACTATCCCGTGGCACAGGCAAGAGTCCGGATATAACTACTCTTGCAGACTTGGCCTTTAGTTTCCACCCCAACTCCATAAATCTTTGTTTAATATCCCCTTCCCTTAATCTCCCTATGTCATGTGTCCCCACATGAACTATAACTTGGGGTTGATCTCCCTCTCCCCTAAGAGTCCTGAATACCCTGTCCGATACATCGCGGACCCCAGCCCCAGGTAGGCAACACACCAGCCCCGAGTCCCTACCCTTACCTCCAACTCTCCTATCCGTCCCCTTAACTGTGGAGTCCCCAATCACGAGGCCCAACCTCTTACCCCTAACCACCTGAGATTTCCCAATAGGCTCACCCCCAGAGACCTGCTCCCTTTCGCTATCCCCAGTTGATTCCTCCTCAACTGTAGCCTCCAAGACCGAAAACCTATTTTGGAGGGGAACAGCCCCAGGGGATTGACCCCCCAACTGCTTCTTTCCCCTCTTCCTGACAGTGACCCAAGACTCATTTCTAGGAGTAACTATCTCCTTATAACTCCTTTCTATGGAGTTCCTGCAGTACATGTTGTAGATAATGCACACAGCTGCCACTGTGCATCAGTGGTGGAATGAACGTTTATGGAATGAGTACCAATCAAGTGGACTGCTTTGTCCTGGATGGTGTTGAGCTTCTTGAGTGTTGTTGGAGCTGCACCCATCCAGGCAAGTGGGGAGTATTCCAGCACACTCCTTAGTTATGCCTTGTAGATGAAGGACAAGCTTTGGAGAGTCAGGAGGTGAGCTACTAGCCACAGGATTCCTAACTTCTGACCTGCTCTTGTAGCCACAGTTTTTATATTGAATCATAGAATCCTACAGTGCACCAACCACAATCCCATCCAGGCCTTATCACTATGCATTTACCCTAGCTAGTTCCCTGACATTAAGGGGAAATATAGCATGGCCAAATCACATAACCCACACATCTTTGGAGTGCGGGATGAAACCAGAGCACCCGGAGGAAATCCATGCAGACATAGGGAGAATGTCCACACAGATAGTCACCTGAGCCAGGAATCGACCTGGGTCCCTGTGCTGTGAGGCAACAGTGCTAACCACTGTGCCATCAGGCTGCCCCAATATGGCTAGTCCAGTTCCGTTTCTGGTAAATGGTAACCCTTAGAATGTTGATTCAGTGCATGATTCAATGATGAAAATGCCATTACAGCACAGGAACAGGCCCTTCGGCCCTCCAACAGGCACCGACCATGCTGCCTGTCTCAACTAAAAGCCCCTACCTTCTGGGGACAATATCCTTCTATTCCCAGCCTATTTATGTATTTGTCAAGATGCCCCTTAAAAGTCACTATTGTAACTGCTTCCACTACCTCCCCGACAGCGGGTTTCAGGCACCACCACCCTTTATATAAAAAATTTTGTCTTGTACATCTCCTTTAAACCTTGCTCTTCATATCTTAAACCTATGCCACCTAGTAATTGACTCTTCCACCCTGGGAAAAAGCTTCTGACTGTCCACTCTGTCCATGCCTCTCATAATCTTGTAGACTTCTTGTTGCCCCTCAACCTCTGTCATTCCAGTGAGAACCAAGTTTCTCCAATCTCTTCTTATATCTAATGCCCTCAATGCCTGTTAAATCTTTTTTGTAACCTCTCTAAACCCTCCACATCCTTCTGGAAGTGTGGCGATCAAAATTGAACATTATATTCCAAGTGTGGCCTAATTATTGTTCTATAAAGCTGCATCATGACTTGCCAAGTTTTATACTCAACGCCCCGGCCGATGAAGGCAAGCATGTCGTATGCCTTTTTGACCACCTTCTACCAAGGCTTTAAACTAATTAGGGGGGGGAGGGTGCGAGGGTAGGTGACGCTATGAGGTCTAAAGTTAAGGATAGGGTACAGGTAAGGGAAGAGGCAAAGGATGTCCCAATTGGTGGCGTTACGGCAAGTAGGGTCCAGGTGAAGGCTGGGATGAAAGCGCTTTATCTGAATGCACGAAGCATTCGGAATAAAGTGGATGAGCTGATGGCGCAGATCGACACAAATGGATACGATCTGGTGGCCATTACAGAGACGTGGCTGCAAGGTGACAGGGACTGGGAGATGAATGTACAGGGTTATCAAGTGTTTAGGAAGGATAGGCAGGAGGAAAGAGGGGGTGGCGTAGCTCTGCTGATTAAGGATAGTATCAAGGTGGTAGCAAGGGATGATATTGGAGCCAAAGAGCAGAAAGTGGAATCGTTGTGGGTGGAGATTAGGAACAGAAAAGGGAGGAAGACGCTAGTGGGTGTCGTCTATAGGCCCCCGAATAATGATCTGGAGGTGGGGCGGGCTGTTAACGCGCAAATAAGTGCAGCGTGCAGGAATGGGACGGCAGTAGTTATGGGAGATTTCAATCTGCATATTGATTGGTCGACCCATGTTGGACGAGATGGGCTCGAGGAGGAGTTCTTGGAATGCTGCCGGGATAATTTCCTTGAACAGTGTGTGTTGGAGCCGACGAGGGAGCGAGCTATCTTGGATCTGGTGCTTTGTAATGAGGCGGGTAGAATTAGGGACCTTGCGGTGAAGGATCCTCTTGGAGAGAGTGATCATTGTATGGTGGAGTTTCTGGTGCAGATGGAGGAGGAGAAAGTGGGTTCCCAGACACGCGTCCTTTGTTTGAATAGAGGGGAGTATGGTAGGATGAGAGCAGAATTGGCGAATGTGGACTGGGGGAACGCGTTGGAAGGTAGGTCTGCTGAGGAGCAGTGGAGGATCTTTAAGGAGATCTTTCTTGGTGCTCAGCAGAAATTTATTCCGATGGTTAAAAAGGACAGTAGGAGGAGAGGTAATAAGCCGTGGATAACGAAGGAGGTGAAGGAAAGTGTTAAATTAAAAGCGGAGGAGTTTAGAGTAGCTAAGAGCAGTGGGCGAGAAGAGGATTGGGAAAGGTTTAAATGTCAACAAAGATTGACAAAGAAATTGATAAAGGAGGGTAGGAGAAGCTATGAGGCTGGGCTAGCACTTAATATAAAAAAGGATAGCAAGAGTTTTTATAAATATATAAAAAGGAAGAGGCTGGCTAGGGTAAACGTTGGTCCTTTAGAGGATGAGAAAGGGGAGCTAGTGGTAGGGGATAGGGATATGGCTAAGGTCTTGAATAACTTCTTTGTTTCTGTCTTCACGGAGGAGGACGTGAATAATTTGCCGGGTGTTAGCGATGGAAAGGTGGTAGGAATGGAGGGTCTTAATGTCATTACTGTTACTAGAGAGGTGGTGCTCGACAGACTGGAGGGGCTGATTGTGGACAAGTCCCCAGGACCGGATGGAATGCATCCGAGGGTTCTGAAAGAAATGGCGGAGGTGATAGTGGATGCCTTGGTGGTTATTTTCCAGACGTCGCTGGATTCTGGGGAAGTGCCGGAAGATTGGAAAACGGCTAATGTTACGCCGTTGTTTAAGAAGGGTGCCAGGCAAAAGGCGGGGAATTATAGGCCGGTTAGTTTAACGTCTGTGGTAGGTAAAATGTTAGAAACCGTCATTAAGGAGGAAATAGCGAGGCATCTTGAGGGGAATTGCTTGATAGGGCGGACGCAACACGGTTTCATTAAAGGGAAGTCGTGTCTGACAAATTTACTGGAGTTCTATGAGGATGTGTCTAGGGCAGTGGATGGAGGAGAGCCGGTGGATGTGGTCTTTCTGGATTTTCAGAAGGCGTTTGACAAGGTACCTCACAAGAGGTTATTGCAGAAGGTCAGGGGACATGGAGTTGGGGGTAGGGTGTTAGCGTGGATAGAGGATTGGTTGTCAAATAGGAGGCAGAGAGTGGGGGTCAATGGATGCTATTCGGATTGGCGGTTGGTGACTAGTGGGGTGCCCCAGGGGTCGGTGCTGGGGCCTCAGCTATTTACCATTTATATAGATGATCTGGAGGAGGGAACCGAGTGCAGGGTGTCGAAATTTGCTGATGACACCAAGATTGGGGGAAAGGCAAATTGTGCGGAGGGTGTGGAGAGTCTGCAGAAGGATCTAGATAGGCTGGGCGAATGGGCCAGGAAATGGCAAATGGAATTTAATGTTGGCAAGTGTGAGGTGGTCCACTTTGGTAGGAGGAATGGTAGGAAGGACTATTACTTACGGGGCGAAAAACTGCAGCAGGCGACGGTGCAGAGGGACCTCGGGGTCCTTGTGCATGAGTCGCAAAAACCCAGCTTGCAGGTGCAGCAGGTGGTCAGGAAGGCGAATGGGATGCTGGCCTTCATAGCGAAGGGGATTGAATATAAAAGTAGGGAGGTCTTGCTGCAGCTGTATAGGGCATTGGTGAGGCCGCAGCTGGAGTACTGTGTGCAGTTTTGGGCGCCGCACCTGCGCAAGGATGTTTTGGCCCTGGAGGGAGTGCAGAGGAGGTTTACTCGGCTGATACCGGAGTTGAGGGGATTGAGCTATGAGGAGAGGCTGAATAAACTAGGCTTGTACTCGTTAGAGTTTAGAAGAATGAGGGGAGATCTCATTGAGACGTATAAGATGATGAATGGGATGGATAGGATAGAGGTGGAGAGACTGTTCCCGCTCAAAAAAGACAGTAGGACTAGGGGGCACAGCCTCAAGATAAAGGGGGGGCGGTTTAGAACAGAGTTGAGGAGGAACTTCTTCACTCAAAGGGTGGTGAATCTCTGGAATTCTCTGCCCGTTGAAGTGGTGGAGGCTGCCTCGCTAAATATTTTTAAGAAACGGGTTGATGGGTTTTTGATAAGAGAAGGGATTAAGGGTTATGGGGAGAGGGCGGGAAGGTGGAGCTGAGTCACGACAGATCAGCCATGATCTTGTTGAATGGCGGGGCAGGCTCGAGGGGCCAGATGGCCTACTCCTGCTCCTATTTCTTATGTTCTTATGTTGCCACCTTCAGTGATCTGTGTACCCGTACACCCAGATCCCTCTAGCTATCAATATTCGTTAGGGTTCTATCATTTACTGTATATTTCTCATCTGCATTAGACCTTCCAAAGTGCATTTGTCCTGATTAAATTCCATCTGTCATTTCTTCGCCCAAGTCTCCAACCAACCTGTATCCTTCTATATCCTCTGATGGTCCTCATCGCTATCTGCAAAGAACAAAGAACAAAGAACAACACAACACAGGAAACAGGCCCTTCGGCCCAACAAGCCCACGCCGCCCTTTTTAACTTTCAGTGAGTGACTCCTTCCAATCCTTCTTCGACCTATGACTTTTGTCTACGCCTCTTGGACTTCACAATAAAAGGGTGCAAATTTAGAGAATTATATGTGCGCCAGATTAAGGGAGGTCTAATTTAGGGATAATTTGTTAACACCAATCAGCCTAAAAACACGTTTTTGGGGTGTGGGAGGAAACCAGAGCACCCGAAGAAAACCCACGCAAGCACGGGGAGAATGTGCAAACTCCCACAGACACCGATCCAAGTCGGAGATCTGACCCAGATCCATATGTCTGCACAGCAAACAGTGATAGTCACTGAGCTGTCGTGTTGCCCATCAGTTGGTCCAGTTTAAGCGCACACTAACGACGTGAAGCACTAGGCAACTCTCAAAGCAACATCCAAGAGCAGCCCTAGAACATAGAACATAGAACATTACAGCGCAGAACAGGCCCTTCGGCTCACGATGTTGCGCCGACCAGTTACAAAACAATGACCCACTAGCCTAAACCAATCCCTTTTCATCCATAAACCTATCCACAGATCTCTTAAACGCCCCCAAACTAGGTGCATTTACAACTGCAGCTGGCAGGGCATTCCAGTCCCTCACCACCTGTTGGGTAAAGAACCTACCCCTGACATCTGTCCTATAACTACCCCCCCTTAATTTAAAATCGTGCCCCCTCGTGTTAGCTTTCTCCATCCTAGGAAAAAGGCTATCACTATCTACCCTGTCTAAACCTCTAATCATCTTATATGTTTCAATGAGATCCCCTCTTAGCCGCCTTCTTTCCAGCGAAAACAACCCCAAATCACTCAATCTCTCCTCATAGGATCTCCCCTCCATACCAGGCAACATCCTGGTAAACCTCCTCTGCACCCTCTCCAAAGCCTCTACATCCTTCTTGTAATGTGGGGACCAGAACTGCACACAAAACTCCAAGTGCGGCCGCACCAGAGATGTGTACAGTTGCATCATGACGCTACGACTCCTAAATTCAATCCCCCTACCAATAAATGCCAAAACTCCGTATGCCTTCTTAACAACTTTATCTACTTGATTCCCAACTTTCAGGGATCTATGTACACATACACCTAGATCCCTCTGCTCCTCCACACTATTCAAAGTCCTCCCGTTAGCCCTATACTCAACACATCTGTTATTCCTACCGAAATGAATTACCTCACACTTCTCCACATTAAACTCCATTCGCCACCTCTCAGCCCAGCTCTGCAACCTTTCTAAGTCATCCTGCAAACTATGACACCCTTCCTCACAATCTACCACACCTCCGACTTTGGTGTCATCAGCAAACTTACTAATCCACCCAACTATACCCTCATCCAGATCATTAATAAAAATTACAAACAGCAGTGGCCCCAAAACAGATCCCTGAGGCACACCACTTGTAACCGAACTCCATGACGAATATTTCCCATCAACCACCACTCTCTGTCTCCTATCTGCTAGCCAATTCCTGATCCAATTACCTAGATCACCCCCAATCCCATACATCTGCATTTTCTGCAGAAGCCTACCATGGTGAACCTTATCAAACGCCTTGCTAAAATCCATATACACCACATCAACTGCCTTACCCCTATCCACCTCTTTGGTCACTTTCTCAAAGAACTCGATAAGGTTAGTAAGGCATGACCTACCCGCTACAAAACCATGCTGACTATCTCTAATCAACTCATTACTTTCCAAATAACTATAAATCCTGTCTCTAATAATCCTTTCCAAAACCTTACCCACCACAGAAGTAAGACTCACCGGTCTATAATTCCCAGGGAAGTCCCTTCTCCCCTTCTTAAACAATGGGACAACATTTGCTGTCCTCCAATCTTCTGGTACTATACCAGAGACTAACGACGACCTGAAGATCAGAGCCAGAGGCTCCGCAATCACCCCTCTTGCCTCCCAAAGAATCCTAGGGTAAATCCCATCTGGACCAGGGGACTTATCTATTTTCAATCCCTCTAAAATATCCAGCACATCCCCCGTATCAACTGCAATACTATCTATTTCACACCCCTGCACCCCAGTGTCCTCCTCAGCTACATTTCTGTCCCCTTGCGTGAACACCGAAGAGAAATATTGGTTCAACGCCTCTCCAATCTCCTCCGGTTCCACACACAACTTCCCTCTACTGTCTGTAACTGGCCCTAATCTTGTCCTAACCAACCTTCTGTCCTTGACATACCTGTAAAACGCCTTAGGGTTCTCCTTAATCCTATCAGCCAAAATCATCTCATGCCCTCTTTTAGCCCTTCTTAACTCCCTCTTCAACTCCCTCCTAGCCAATCTAAAACTTTCTAATGCACTACCTGAGCCCTCAAGCCTCATCCGAACATAAGCCTCCTTTTTCTTCCTAACCAACGAATCAACTTTTTTGGTGCACCACGGTTCCCTGGGCCTACCAAATCCTCCTTGCCTGACAGGGATATACTTATTACAGACCCGCAATAGCTGCTCCTTGAAAAATCTCCACATCTCGGATGTTCCCAGTCCCTGTAATCTCCCATTCCAACCAATGCTTCCTAATTCTCTCCTAATAGCCTCATAATTACCCTTCCCCCAGCTGAAACTACTGACCCGAGGTTCATGCCTATCCCTTTCCATCACTAAGGTGAACGTAATCGAATTGTGATCACTATCCCCAAACTGTACACCAACTTCCAAGTCTAGCACCTGGTCTGGCTCATTACCGAGCACCAAATCCAATATAGCCTCACCTCTCGTCGGCCTATCTACATACTGAGTCAAAAAACCTTCTTGCACACTTTGAACAAAAACTGACCCCTCTAACGAGCCAGAGCTGTAGCAATTCCAATCTACATGAGTAAAGTTAAAGTCCCCCATAACAATTACCCTATTACTTTCACTCCTAACAAGGATTGTTTCCGCAATCCTTTCCTCAACCTCTCTAGAACTTTTTGGAGGTCTATAAAAGACTCCCAACAGGGTGACCTCTCCTCTCCTATTTCTAATCTCCGCCCATACTACCTCAACAGACAAGTCCTCATCAAAGTTCCTCTCTGACACTGAGATACAGTCCTTGACCAATAATGCTACCCCACCCCCCCTTCTACCTCCTTGTCTACTCCGATTAAAGCATTTGTACCCCGGGACCTGCAACATCCATTCCTGACCCTGCTCTATCCAAGTCTCTGAAATGGCCACAACATCGAAGTCCCAGGTACTGGTCCACGCTGCAAGTTCATCCACCTTATTGCGAATACTCCTCGCATTAAAGTATACACATTTCAAACCACATTCCAAACCCTGTTCCGCCCCTCCCCCGCAATGCCGGGCATTGCAGTCCCCATCTACGCCCCCCTCACTTTCACCCCCTCTACTCAGGATCCCACCCCCCCTCTGAATCAGTTTAAACCACTCCGCATAACCTTAACAAATTTACCTCCCAGGATATCTGTTCCCCTTTGGTTCAGGTGAATCCCATCCCTCTGATAAAGGTCCCACCTTCCCCAGAACGAGCCCCAATTGTTCAAGTACTTAAACCCTTCCCTCCTGCACCATCCCCTCAGCCACGAGTTCAAGCTTTCCCTCCCTCTATTCCTCTCTAAACTATCCCGTGGCACAGGCAAGAGTCCAGAGATAACCACTCTGTCTGTCTTGGCCTTTAGCTTCCACCCCAACTCCATGAATCTCTGCTTAATGTCCCCTTCCCTTAGCCTTCCTATATCATGCGTCCCCACATGAATAATAACTTGGGGTTGATCTCCCTCTCCCCTGAGAGTCTTGAATATCCTCTCTGAGACATCCTGGACCCCAGCCCCTGGTAGGCAACACACCAGCCCTGAGTTCCTATCATTGTTACCGACTCTCCTATCCGTCCCTTTAACGGTGGAGTCCCCAATTACAAGACCTAATCTTTGGCTACCCCTAACCACCTGAGCTTTTACAATAGGCTCACCCCCAGAGACCTGCTCCCTTTGGCTATCCCCAGTTGATCCCTCCTCAACTGTAGCCTCCAGGACCGAAAACCTATTTTGGAGGGGAACAGCCCCAGGGGATTTTCCCCCCACTTGCTTCTTTCCCCTCCTCTTGGCAGTGACCCAAGACTGGTTTCTAGGAGTGACTAACTCCCTATAACTCCTATCAATGTCCACCTCTGCATCCCGAATTTTGCGGAGCTCCTCTACTTCCAACTCCAACTCCTTTACACGCTCCTCCAGAAGCTGCATTTTAACGCACTTCCTACAAGTAAAATCCCCTGTAACACTGCTGGAGTCCCTCACCACATACATCCCACAGGAGATGCAGCACACTGCCTGAACTGCCATCCCTGAAACTATTACCAGCAGAAGAAATAAAAATATAAAAAAGAAAACTTACCCACACTTATAATTTAGGTTAGAGGAGGTGGGAGGGTGGGATTCTCTACCAGTGTAGAGAATCGGGTATCCTCTCTACGCTAATTTATAGGGTTAGGGGCCCAGAAAAAAAAAACTACAACTCCCGGCAAGCGTCTTAGTGACGACTTCCGGTTTTAACTAATTTAAAAAAAACCGCCAAAAACTCGCAACTTTAAAAAACTAAAAATAAAAGTTAGCCAAAGAAACAGAAAAATGTACCCGTTGCTGCCTCCTCTGATGTCCAAAAATCGCTGCCTCTCGACTTTGCTCGCCAGAAACAATGAGGCCGATTCACGGAGGTAGGTGCTTATAAAATCCCGCAAAAAAAACTACAACTACCGGCAAGCGTCTTAGTGACGACTTCCGGTTTTAACTAATTAAAAAAAAACGCCAAAAACTCGCAACTTTAAAAAACTAAAAATAAAAGTTAGCCAAAGAAACAGAAAAATGTACCCGTTGCTGCCTCCTCTGATGTCCAAAAATCGCTGCCTCTCGACTTTGCTCGCCAGAAACAAATGTCCATGTTCGCCAATTCTTCTCTCATCCTACCGTACTCCCCTGTATTCAAACAAAGGACGTGTGTCCAGGAACCCACTTTCTCCTCCTCCATCTGCACCAGAAACTCTACCATACAATGATCATTCTCTCCAAGAGGATCCTTCACCTCAAGGTCCCTAATTCTACCCGCCTCATTACATAGCACCAGATCCAAGATAGCTCGCTCCCTCGTCGGCTCCAACACACACTGTTACATAAGAACATAAGAAATAGGAGCAGGAGTAGGCCATCTGGCCCTTCGAGCCTGCCCCGCCATTCAATAAGATCATGGCTGATCTGTCGTGGCTCAGTTCCACATTCCGGCTCTCTCCCCATAACCCTTAATCCCCTCTCTTATCAAAAACCCATCAACCCGCTTCTTGAAAATATTTAGCGAGGCAGCCTCCACCACTTCAACGGGTAGAGAATTCCAGAGATTCACCACCCTTTGAGTGAAGAAGTTCCTCCTCAACTCCGTTCTAAAACGCCCCCATTTTATCTTGAGGCTGTGCCCCCTAGTCCTACTGTCTTTTTTGAGCGGGAAGAGTCTCTCCACCTCTATCCTATCCATCCCATTCATCATCTTATACGTCTCAATGAGATCTCCCCTCATTCTTCTAAACTCCGAGTACAACCCTAGTTCATTCAGCCTCTCCTCATAGCTCAACCCCCTCAACTCCGGTATCAGCCTAGTAAACCTCCTCTGCACTCCCTCCAAGGCCAAAATATCTTTGTGCAGGTGCGGCGCCCAAAACTGCACACAGTACTCCAGCTGCGGCCTCACCAATGCCCTATACAGCTGCAGCAAGACCTCCCTACTTTTATATTCAATCCCCTTCGCTATGAAGGCCAGCATCCCATTCGCCTTCCTGACCACCTGCTGCACCTGCAAGCTGGGTTTTTGCGACTCATGCACAAGGACCCCGAGGTCCCTCTGCACCGTCGCCTGCTGCAGTTTTTTGCCACGTAAGTAATAGTCCTTCCTACCATTCTTCCGTCCAAAATGGACCACCTCACACTTGCCAACATTAAATTCCATTTGCCATTTCCTGGCCCATTCGCCCAGCCTATGTAGATCCTTCTGCAGACTCTCCACACCCTCCGCACAATTTGCCGTTCCCCCAATCTTGGTGTCATCCGCAAATTTCGACACCCTGCACTCGGTTCCCTCCTCCAGATCATCTATATAAATGGTAAAAAGCTGAGGCCCCAGCACCGACCCCTGGGGCACTCCACTAGTCACCAGGAAACTATCCCGGCAGCATTCCAAGACCTCCTCCTCGAGCCCTTCGTGTCCAACATGGGTCGACCAATCAATATGCAGATTGAAATCCCCCATAACTACGGCCGTCCCATTCCTGCACGCCGCACTTATTTGCGCGTTAACAGCCCGCCCCACCTCCAGATCATTATTCGGGGGCCTATAGACGACACCCACCAGCGTCTTCCTCCCTTTGCTGTTCCTAATCTCTACCCACAACGATTCCACGTTCTGCTCCTTGGCTCCAATATCATCCCTTGCTACCACCTTGATGCTATCCTTAATCAGCAGAGCTACGCCCCCCCCTTTTCCCTCCCGCCTATCCTTCCTAAACACTTGATACCCTTGGACATTCAGCTCCCAGTCCCTGTCATCACTTACTCCCTCTTCCAAATCATTTATATATATTACAAATAGCAGAGGTCCCAGTACTGAGCCCCGCGGCACACCACTCGTCACAGACCTCCAGCTAGAAAAAGACCCTTCCACTGCTACCCTCTTTTCCTGTTACTAAGATTAGGAACAAGAGGATGGTTAGAGGGAAAATAGGTCCTCTTAGGGACAAAGGAGGGGGACAGTGCATTGAGTCTGAGGGAATGGGGGAGATCCTGAATGAATACTTTGCGTCGGAATTCACAAAGGAGAGGGGCTTGGTGTCTTGTCATGTCTTGGAGGAAGCTGTAGATCAGTTGAAGGAGATGTCCATTACGAGGGAGGAAGTGTTAGGGTTTTTAGGTTGCATAAAAATTGATAAAGCTCTGGGGCCTGATGGCATTTATCCCAGGCTGCTTAGGGAGGTGAAAGATGAAATTGCTGGGCCTCTGACGCAAATCTTTGTCTCTTCTTTGGACACAGGTGAGGTCCCAGAGGACTGAAGGATAGCGAATGTGGTACCGCTGTTTAAAAAGGGCAGTAGGGATAACCCTGGTAATTATAGGCCGGTGAGTTTGACATCCGTGGTAAGAAAACTGTTGGAGAAAATTGTTAGGGATAGGATGTGTAAGTATTTGGAGCATTGCAATCTGATTAGGGATACGCAACATGGCTTTGTTCAGGGGAGGTCTTGCCTTACGAATCTGGTAGACTTTTTTGAGGAGGTGACAAAAACGGTTGACAATGGGCAAGCCGTTGATGTCATCTATATGGATTTCAGTAAGGCGTTTGACAAAGTCCCTCACGGTACGCTGATAGAAAAGGTTGAGGCACATGGGATACAGGGACAGGTATCTAGATGGATTGCAAACTGGCTAGGCAACAGGAGACAGAGAGGAGTGGAAGGGTCCTTTTCAAGCTGGAGGTCTGTCACCAGTGGTGTGCTGCAGGGCTCAGTACATAAAACATAGAACATTACAGCACAAACAGGCCCTTCGGCCCACGAGTTGCACCGATCACATCAACACCAAACAATCCATAGACCTATCTATAACCCCCAATCCCATTAAATCCCATATACTCATCCAGAAGTCTTTTAAAAGACCCCTGCGAGTTCGCCTCCACCACCACTGACTCACCACCCTCTGAGTGAAAAACTTACCCCTAACATCACTTCTGTACTTGCCTCCCTGCACCTTAAATCTGTGTCCTCTCGTAGCGACCATTTCAACCCAGGGAAATAGCCTCTGAGAATCCACCCTATCTATTCCTCTCAACATTTTATAAACCTCTATCAGGTCGCCTCTCAATCTTCGCCTCTCCTGGGAGAAGAGTCCCAGCTCCCTCAACCTAACTTCATAAGGCATGCCTCCTAGTCCAGGCAACATCCTTGTAAATCTCATCTGTACCCTCTCAATAGCTTCTACGTCCTTCCTATAGTGAGGCGACCAGAACTGCGCAAAGTAGAACATAGAACATAGAACATTACAGCGCAGAACAGGCCCTTCGGCCCACGATGTTGCGCCGACCAGTTACAAAACAATGACCCACTAGCCTAAACCAATCCCTTTTCATCCATAAACCTATCCACAGATCTCTTAAACGCCCCCAAACTAGGTGCATTTACAACTGCAGCTGGCAGGGCATTCCAGTCCCTCACCACCCTCTGGGTAAAGAACCTACCCCTGACATCTGTCCTATAACTACCCCCCTTAATTTAAAATCGTGCCCCCTCGTGCTAGCTTTCTCCATCCTAGGAAAAAGGCTATCACTATCTACCCTGTCTAAACCTCTAATCATCTTAAATGTTTCAATGAGATCCCCTCTTAGCCGCCTTCTTTCCAGCGAAAACAACCCCAAACCTCTCAGTCTCTCCTCATAGGATCTCTCCT
The DNA here is from genome assembly GCA_037974335.1 of Prionace glauca. Lineage (NCBI taxonomy): Eukaryota > Metazoa > Chordata > Chondrichthyes > Carcharhiniformes > Carcharhinidae > Prionace > Prionace glauca. The sequence continues at coordinate 109,387,321 of CM075731.1, forward strand.
CCATACCAGGCAACATCCTGGTAAACCTCCTCTGCACCCTCTCCAAAGCCTCTACATCCTTCCTGTAATGCGGGGACCAGAACTGCAAACAAAACTCCAAGTGTGGCCGCACCAGAGTTGTGTACAGTTGCATCATGACGCTGCGACTCCTAAATTCAATCCCCCTACCAATAAACGCCAAGACTCCGTATGCCTTCTTAACAACCTTATCTACTTGATTCCCAACTTTCAGGGATCTATGTACACATACACCTAGATCCCTCTGCTCCTCCACACTATTCAAAGTCCTCCCGTTAGCCCTATACTCAACACATCTGTTATTCCTACCGAAATGAATTACTCCAAGTGAGGCCTGACAAGGGTCTTATAAAGTTGCAACATTACCTCCCGATTCCTAAACTCAATCCCTCGATTAATGAAGGCCAGTACACCATATGTCTTCTTGACCACCTCCTCCACCTGCGAGGCCAATTTAAGCGTCCTGTGGACCCGGACCCCAAGGTCCTTCTGCTCTTCAACACTACTAAGACTCCTGCCCTTGATAGTGTACTCGTTCATCCCATTGGTCCTGCCAAAATGGACGACTACACATTTATCCACGTTGAAGTCCATCTGCCACTTCTCCGCCCATTCCTGCATCCTATCTATGTCCTGCTGCAACTTTTGACATCCTTCCAGACCATCCACAACACCACCGACCTTCGTGTCATCAGCGAACTTGCTAACCCATCCCTCCACTTCCTCATCCAGGTCATTTATGAAAATGACAAACAGCAAGGGTCCCAGAACAGATCCCTGGGGCACCCCACTGGTGACTGACCTCCATTCCGAAAAAGACCCATCCACAACCACTCGCTGCCTTCTGCAGGCAAGCCAGTTCTGGATCCACAAGGCCAAAGGCCCTTGGATCCCATGCCCTCTCACCTTCTCAAGAAGTCTTGCATGGGGGACCTTATCAAACGCCTTGCTGAAGTCCATGTACACTACGTCCACGGCACTTCCTTCGTCAATGTGTTCAGTCACATTATCGAAGAACTCAACTAGGCTCGTAAGGCACAACCTGCCCTTGACAAAACCTGAGACCTCTTCTCTTCGTAATATATATAAATGACTTGGAAGAGGGAGTACATGGTGTAATCAGCAAGTTTGCAGATGACACCAAGATGGCAGGATTGGCGGATAGTGAGGGTTATTGTTATTAGAGAGGCGGTACTCGACAGACTGGAGGGACTGATTGTGGACAAGTCCCCAGGACCGGATGGAATGCATCCAAGGTTTCTGAAGGAAATGGCGGTGGTGATAGTGGATGCCTTGGTGATTATTTTCCAAACGTCGCTGGATTCCGGGGAAGTGCCGGAAGATTGGAAAACGGCTAATGTTATGCCATTGTTTAAGAAGGGTGGCAGGCAAAAGGCGGGGAATTATAGGCCGGTTAGTTTAACGTCTGTTGTAGGAAAAATGTTAGAATCTGTGATCAAGGAGAAAATGGGCGAGGCACCTTGAGAATTGGTTGGTAGAGCAGATGCAGCACGGTTTCGTTAAAGGGAAGTCGTGTCTGACAAATTTATTGGAGTTCTATGAGGATGTGTCTAGGGCGGTGGATAGAGGAGAGCTGGTGGATGTGGTCTTTCTTGATTTTCAGAAGGCGTTTGACAAGATGCCTCACAAGAGGTTATTGCAGAAGGTCAGGGGGCATGGAGTTGGGGGTAGGGTGTTAGCGTGGATAGAGGATTGGCTGTTAAATAGGAGGCAGAGACTGGGGGTCAATGGGTGCTATTCGGATTGGCGGTTGGTGACTAGTGGAGTGCCCCAGGGGTCGGTGCTGGGGCCTCAGCTATTTACCATTTATATAGATGATCTGGAGGAGGGAACCGAGTGTAGGGTGTCAAAATTTGCTGATGACACCAAGATTGGTGGAACGGCAAATTGTGCGGAGGGTGTGGAGAGTCTGCAGAAGGATCTAGATCGGCTGGGTGAATGGGCCAGGAACTGGCAAATGGAATTTAATGTTGGCAAATGTGAGGTTGTCCACTTTGGTAGGAATAATGGTAGGAAGGACTATTACCTACGTGGCAAAAAACTGCAGCATGCAACGGTGCAGAGGGGCCTTGGGGTCCTTGTGCATGAGTCGCAAAAACCCAGCCTGCAGGTGCAGCAGGTGGTCAGGAAGGCGAATGGGATGCTGGCCTTCATCGCGAGGGGGATTGAATATAAAAGTAGGGAGGTCTTGCTACAGCTGTATAGGGCATTGGTGAGGCTGCAGCTGGAGTACTGTGTGCAGTTTTGGTCGCCGCACTTACACAACGATATTTTGGCCTTGGAGGGAGTGCAGAGGAGGTTTACTAGGCTGATTCCGTTGTTGAGGGGGTTGAACTATGAGGAGAGACTGAATAAACTAGGCTTGTACTCATTAGAGTTTAGAAGAATGAGGGGAGATCTCATTGAGACGTATAAGATGATGAATGGGATGGATAGGATAGAGGTGGAGAGGCTCTTCCCGCTCAGAAAGGACAGTAGGACTAGGGGGCACAGCCTCAGGATAAAGGGGGGCGTTTTAGAATGGAGTTGAGGAGGAACTTCTTCACTCAAAGGGTGGTGAATCTCTGGAATTCTCTGCCCGTTGAAGTGGTGGAGGCTGCCTCGCTAAATATTTTTAAGAAGCGGGTTGATGGGTTTTTGATAAGAGAGGGGATTAAGGGTTATGGGGAGAGGGCGGGAAGGTGGAGCTGAGCCATGACAGATCAGCCATGATCTTATTGAATGGCGGGGCAGGCTCGAAGGGCCAGATGGCCTACTCCTGCTCCTATTTCTTATGTTCTTAAGATTGTCAGGTGACACAGCAGGATATAGATAGGTTAGTATGCTGGGCAGATAGATGGCAGATGGCATTTAATCCTGACAAATGCGAGGTGATGCATTTTGGAAGGAATAATGCAGGACGGAGTTACATGATAAAAGGTAGACCGATTAAGAGTATAGAAATGCAGAGGGACTTGGATGTGCAAGTGCACAAGTCTCTGAAGGTGGCAACCCAGGTGGAGAAGGTTGCAAAGAAAGCTTATGGAATAGGCGTCTAATGCTTCAGTTGTACAGAACATTGGTTAGGCCGCATTTGGAGTACTGCGTTCAGTTCTGGTCACCTTACTACCGGAAAGACCCTGGAGAGAGTGCAGAGGAGGTTTACCAGGATGCTACCTGGTATGGAAGGAGTGGGATATGAGGAAAGACTGGGTAAACTGGGGCTTTTCTCCTTAGAAAGACGGAGATTAAGGGGGGATCTGATAGAGGTGTATAAAATAATGAAGGGTATAGACAGAGTCAACAGTGGCAGGCTTTTTCCTAGATTGGAGACAAATATCACAAGAGGTCATGAGCTAAGGGTGAGTGGGGAGAAGTACAGCTCAGTGGCTATTACTGCTAGCTGTGCAGATAGATGGATTTGGGCCAGTGTCTGTGGGAGTTTGCGCATTCTCCCTGTGGTTGCGTGGGTTTCTCCGGTTTCCTCCCACACCCCAAAAATGTGCTTTTAGGCTGATTGGTGTACCAAATTGACCCTACACTATTCTCCCCTGAATCTGGTTACAATAGGGGTACCATTAGCGTACACACGGGGTAAGGTAGGTGTAGGAAAATGCTTTGTTAAGATGGCGGAGCGGGCTCGTTGGGCCAAAGGCCTGTTTCCCATGCGCTGTTGTTCTTTGTTCTTTGATTTCATAAGACATGGTCATATTTGTCTCTTTCTCAGTTCCATTATGTGTCCTTTGTGTCATTTATGTCACAATGATTTGCAATTGTTAGCTTTGTTGAGTATATCTCCACCAGGTACACGGTACATACATTTGTAACTTGGCAACACTGTCAAGCAGTGATTATTCATTCATTGTCATAGCGCCTACATGGTCTCCCCAATGTACTACACCTTGGGACATCCTTTCCTGCAGTGTATCATGTAGACAACAAAATGGCTACAATATAAGAGCAGTGAAGACCAGAGATGGAGGAGTTTTAAGGAGATTTTTTCGGTACTCAGCAGAAATATATTCCGATGGTAAAGAAGGAATGTAGGAGAAGGAATAACCAGCCATGGTTATCTAAGGAAATAAAAAAGAGTGTTAAACTAAAAGCTGATGCATTCAGAGTGGCTGAAAGTAGTGGGCGATTAGAAGATTGGGAAAAATTTAAAAATCAACAAAGAATGACTAAGAAGGTGATAAAGAAAGGAAAGGTAGACTATGAAGCTAAACTAGCACTAAATATAAAAAAGGACAGTAAGAGTTTTTACAAATATATAAAGAGGAGGAGGCTGGCTAGAGTGAATGTTGGACCCATAGAGGATGAGAGGGGGGATTTAGTGGTGGGAGATGAGGAAATGGCTGAGGTTTTAAATAAGTTTTTTGTCTCGGTCTTCACGGAGGAGGACACGAATAGTTTGCCGGATATTAAAGATAGAAGGATGGTAGGAGTTGAGGGCCTGAATGCGATTACTGTCACTAGAGAGGTAGTGCTTGATAGACTAATGGGACTGATGGTGGACAAGTCCCCAGGACCGGATGGAATACATCCCAGGGTTCTGAAAGAAATGGCAGAGGTGATAGTGGATTATTAATTAATTATTTATTAAAATTCGCTGGATTCCGGGGAAGTGCCGGAAGTTGGAAAACAGCTAATGTTACGCTGCTGTTTAAAAAAGGTAGCAGACAAAAGGCAGGGAATTATAGGCCGGTTAGTTTAACGCCTGTAGTTGGAAAAATGCTTGAATCCGTCATCAAAGAAGAAAAAGCGAGGCACCTAGAAAAGAATGGTTTGATAGAGCAGACGCAACGCGGATTCGTTAAGGGGAAGTCGTGTTTGATGAATTTATTGGATTTCTATGAGGATGTAACCAGTGCGGTAGACAGAGGGGAACCGGTGGATGTGGTGTTTTTAAGATTTCCAAAGGGCGTTTGATAAGGTGCCTCATAAAAGGTTGCTACAGAAGGTTAGGGTGCACGGAGTTGGGGGTAAGGTGTTAGCGTGGATACAGGATTGGCTGTCTAATAGGAAGCAGAGAGTTGGTATCAATGGGTGCTATTCTGATTGGCGGTTGGTGACTAGTGGAATGCTGCAGGGATTGGTGCTGGGGCCTCAGCTATTTACCATTTATACAGACGATTTAGAGGAGGGGGCTGAGTGTAGGGTGACGAAATTTGCTGATGATACGAAGATGAGTGGAAAAGCAAATTGCGTGGAGGGTGTGGAAAGTCTGCAGAGGGATCTGGATAGGCTAAGCGAGTGGGCGAGGACCTGGCAGATGGAGTATAATGTTAGCAAATGTGAGGTTATCCACTTTGGCAGAAATAACAGTAGGAGGGATTATTATTTAAAAGGTGAAAAGCTGCAGCATGCTACGGTGCAGAGGGACCTGGATGTCCTTGTCCATGAGTCGCAAAAACCCAGTGTGTAGGTGCAGCAGGTGATCGAGAAGGCGAATGGGATGCTGGCCTTTATAGCGAGGGGGATAGAATATAAAAGCAGGGAGGTCTTGCTGCAACAGTACAGGGTACTGGTGAGGCTGCAGCTGGAGTACTGTGTGCAGTTTTGGTTGCCGCACTTGCAGAAGGATATATTGGCCTTGGAGGGAGTGCAGAGAAGGTTCACTAGGCTGATACCGGAGATGAGGGAGTTGGACTATGAAGAGAGACTAAATAGACTAGGTCTGCACTCATTGGAGTTTAGAAGGATGAGGGAGGATCTTATAGAGACGTATAAGATAATGAAGGGGATGGATAGGGTAGAGGTAGTGAGATTCTTCTCACTTAGAAAGGATAGCAGGACTCGAGGGCACAGCCTCAAGATAAGGGGGGGGCAATTTAGATTGGAGTTGAGGAGGAACTTCTTCACTCAAAGGGTGGTGAATCTCTGGAATTCTCTGCCCATTGAAGTGGTGGAGGCTACCTCGCTGAATGTATTTAAGTCACGGGTAGATAGGTTTTTGATAGACAAGGGAATTAAGGGTTATGGGGAGTGAGCGGACAAGTGGAACTGATCCACTTCAGATCAGCCATGATCTTATTGAGTGGCGGGGCAGGCTCGAAGGGCTTGATGGCCTACTCCTGCTCCTATTTCTTATGTCCTTATTATGTACTTTTGAGGCTAAATAAGGCTCTGGTCAGACCCCATTTGAAGTACTCTGTGTGCAGTTTTGGGCTCCATATCTAAGGAAGGATGTGCTGGCGTTGGAAAGGGTCCAGAGGGGGTTCATAAGAATGATGCCTGGAATGAAGAGCTTGTCGTATGAGGAATGGTTGAGGACTCTGGGTCTATATTTGTTGGAGTTTAGAAGGATGAGGGTTAGGGGGGGGTCTTACTAAAATTTGCAGGATACTGCGAGGATGGATAGAGTGGACATGGAGAGGGTGCTTCCACTCATAAGAAAAACTAGAACTAGAGGGCACAATCTCAGGCTAAAAGGACGATCCTTTAAAACAGAGATAAGGAGGAATTTCTTCACCCAGAGAGTGGTGAATCTGTGAAACTGTTTGCCGCAGAGGCCAGGTCAGTGATTGTCTTTCAGACAGAAATAGATTTTTTCTTGATTAATAAGGAGATCAAGGTTATGGGGAAAAGGCAGGAGAATGGGAATGAGAAAAATATCAACCATTATTGAATGGTGGAGCAGACTTGATGGGCTGAATAGCCTAATTCTGTTCCTTTATCTTACAGTCTTTTGGTCTTATGGACTTCATCCTCACCAAACTGCCTGCCACAGATGTACCTATCCATGACAGTATTGGTAAGAGTGACCAGTGCACAGCAGAGACAAAGTCCCATCTTCACACTGAGAATTACACTCAATCACAATCTGTAACCTCTTGAATCTTAACAAAGGAGACCATGATGGTATAAAGTTTCAATAAGACTTCCAATTTTTAAACTCAATGTCCCAGCCGATGAAGGCAAACATGCCGTATTCCTTCTTGGCTACTTTCTCCACCTGCATTGCCACTTTCAGTGACCTATGTACCTGTACACCCAGATCCCTCTGCCTATCAATACTGTTAAGGATTCTGCCATTTATTGCCATTATATTTCCCATCCGAATTAGACCTTCCAAAATGCATTACCTCACATTTGTCTGGATTAAATTCTATCTGCCATCTCTCCATCTAATTCTCCAACCGATCAATATCCTGCTACACCCTCTGCCAGTTCACATTGTTATCCGCAATTCCACCAATTTTTGTGTCATCCGCAAACTTACGAATTAAACCAGTTACATTTTCTCCCATTTATAGTTATTGCAAACAGCAAAGATCCCAGCACTGATCCCTGAGGAACGTAGGACATAGAACAGTACAGCACAGTACAGGCCCTTTGGCCCTCGATATTGTGCTGAGCTATGTCTTAAACTAAGATCAAGCTATCCCACTCCCTACCATTCTGGTGTGCTCCATGTGCCTATCCAATAACCGCTTGAAAGTTCCTAAAGTGTCCGATTCCACTATCATAGCAGGCAGTCCATTCCACACCCCAACCATTCTCTGAGTAAAGAACCTACCTCGGACATCCCTCCTATATTTCCCACAATGAACCTTATAGTTATAGAACATAGAACTTAGAACATTACAGCGCAGAACAGGCCCTTCAGCCCACGATGTTGCGCCGACCAGTTACAAAAACAATGACCCACTAGCCTATACCAATCCCTTTTCGTCCATAAACCTATCCACGGATCTCTGAAACGCCCCCAAACTAGGCGCATTTACAACTGCAGCAGGCAGGGCATTCCAATCCCTCACCACCCGCTGGGTAAAGAACCTACCCCTGACATCCGTCCTGTAGCTACCCCCCCTTAATTTAAAGCCATGCCCCCTCGTGCTAGCTTTCTCCATCCGAGGAAAAAGGCTATCACTGTCCACCCTATCTAAACCTCTAATCATCTTATATGTTTCAATAAGATCCCCTCTTAGCCGCCTTCTTTCCAACAAAAACAACCCCAAATCCCTCAATCTCTTCTCATAGGATCTCCCCTCCATACCAGGCAACATCCTAGTAAACCTCCTCTGCACCCTCTCCAAAGCCTCCACATCCTTCCTGTAATGTGGGGACTAGAACTGCACACAGTACTCCAAGTGCGGCCGCACCAGAGTAGTGTACAGTTGCAACATGACGCTGCGACTCTTAAATTCAATCCCCCTACCAATAAACGCCAAGACACCGTACGCCTTCTTAACAACCTTATCTACTTGATTTCCAACTTTCAAGGATCTATGTACACATACACCTAGATCCCTCTGTTCATCCACACTATTCAAAGTCCTCCCGTTAGCCCTATACTCGACACATCTGTTGCTCCTACCGAAGTGAATTACCTCACACTTCTCCGCATTAAATTCCATCCGCCACCTCTCGGCCCAGCTCTGCAACCTATCTAAGTCTCCCTGCAGACTATGACACCCTTCCTCACAATCTACCACACCTCCGACTTTGGTGTCATCAGCAAATTTACTAATCCACCCAACTATACCCTCATCCAGATCATTAATAAAAATTACAAACAGCAGTGGCCCCAAAACAGATCCCTGAGGCACACCACTCGTAACCGAACTCCATGATGAATATTTACCATCAAATGGTAAATATTCCTCCTATTATGCCTCCTATTAACAGCTACATCCACTCGAGGAAATAGTCTCTGACCGTCCACTCTATCTATCCCCCTCATCATCATATAAACCTCTATTAAGTTGCCTCTCATCTTCCTCCACTCAAGAGAAAAGCCCCAGCTCCCTCAACCTTTCCTTGTAAGACCTACCCTCCAAACCAGGCAGCATCCTGATAAATCTCCTCTGCACTCTCTTCAATGCTTCCACATCCTTCTTATAGTGAGGTGACTAGAACTGCACACAATATTCCAAATGTGGTCTCACCAACACCTGGTATAGTTGCAGCATAACCCCACGGCTCTTAAACTCTAAACCCCCGGTTAATAAACACTAACACACTATAAGCCTTCTTCACGGCTCTAACCACTTGAGTGGCAACCTTCAGAGATCTGTGGATCTGAACCCCAAGATCTTTCTGTTCCTCCACATTCTTCAGAACTCTGCCATTGACCCTGTAACCGGCATTCAAATTTATCCTACTAAAATGAATCACCTTGCACTTAACTCCATTTGCCATATTTCGGCCCAGTTCTGCATCCTTTCAACGTCTCTTTGCAGCCTACAAGAGCCCTCCACCTCATCCAATACTCCGCCAATTTGGTGTCATCAGCAAATTTATTTACCCATCCTTCAGTTCCCTCCTCTAAGTCATTGACTCTAAGTCATTGATAAAAATCACAAATAGCAGAGGGCTCAGCACTGATCACTGTGGTACACCGCTGGTAACTGGTCTTCAGTCTGAAAATCTTCCCTCCACCACCACCTTCTGTCTTCCAATGAGATAGCCAGTTACTTATCCAATCGGCCAAATTTTCTTCTATCCCACACCTACTTACTTTCTTTATGAGTCTTTCTTTATGGGGAACTTTATCAAACACCTTATTAAAATCCATGTATATGACATCATAAATCCATATATATGACATAGCTCACCAAATATTAAAAATAGAGGGATGGTAGGAGCTGAGGTCCTTAATACAATTACTGTCACTAGAGAGGTAGTGCTTGGTAGACTAATGGGACTGAAGGTAGAAAAGTCCCCGGGACTGGATGGAATGCATCCCAGGGTTCTGAAAGAAATGACAGAAGTGATAGTAGATGCCTTAGTAATTATTTATCAAAATTCGCTGGACTCTGGGGAAGCGCCGGCGAATTGGAAAATGGCCAATGTTACACCGCTGTTTAAAAAAGGTAGCAGACAAAAGGCGGGTAACTACAGGCCGGTTAGCTTAACGTCCGTAGTTGGAAAAATGCTAGAATCCATCATCAAAGAAGAAATAGCATGACACCTAGAAAAGAATGGTTTGATCAAACAGACGTAGCATGGATTCGTGAAGGGGAAGTCGTGTTTAATGAATTTACTGGATTTTTATGAAGGTGTGACTGGTGCGGTAGACAGAGGGGAACCGGTGGATGTGGTGTTTTTAGATTTCCAGAAGGCGTTTGATAAGGTGCCTCACAAAAGGTTGCTGCAGAAGGTTAGGGTACACGGAGTTGGGGGTAAAGTGTTAGTGTGGATTGAGGATTGGTTATCTAACAGGAAGCAGAGAGTTGGAATCAACGGATGCTTTTCTGGTTGGCAGTTGGTGACTAGTGGAGTGCCGCAGGGATTGGTGCTGGGGCCTCAACTGTTTACCATGTACACAGACGGTCTGGAGGAGGGGGGCTGAGTGTAGGGTAACAAAATTTGCTGATGACAAGAAGATGAGTGGAAAAGCAAATTGCGTGGAGGGCACGGAAAGTCTGCAGAGAGATCTGGATAGGCTGAGTGAGTGGACGAGGACCTGGCATGGAGTATAACGTTAGCAAATGTGAGGTTATCCACTTTGGTAGAAATAATAGTAGGAAGGAATATTATTTAAAGGGTGAAAAGCTGCAGCATGCTACAGTGCAGAGGGACCTGGGGGTCCTTGTGCACAAATCGCAAAAACCCAGTCTGCAGGTGCAGCAGGTGATCAAGAAGGTGAATGGAATGCTGGCCTTTACAGCGAGGGGGATTGAATATAAAAGTAGGGAGGTCTTGCTGCAACTGTACAGGGCACTGGTGAGGCCGCAACTGGAGTACTGTGTGCAGTTTTGGTTCCCTTATTTGTGTAAGGATATACTGGCCTTGGAGGGAGTGCAGAGAAGGTTCACCAGGCTGATACCAGAGATGAGGGGGTTAGCTTATGAGAGATTAAATAGACTGGGCCTCTACTCGTTAAAGTTTAGAAGGCTGAGGAGGCGATGTTGTAGAGGCTTACAAGATAATGAAGGGGCTAGATAGGGTAGAGGTAGAGAAATTCTTTCTGCTTAGAAAGGAAAACAGAACTAAAGGGCACAGCCTCAAAATAAGGGGGGGGGGAGCAGTTTAGAATGGAATTGAGGAGGAACTTAACTCAAAGGGTGGTGAATCTCTGGAATTCTTTGCCCATTGAAGTGGTGGAGGCTACCTCGCTGAATATATTTAAGTCACGGGTAGAAAGACAAGGGAATTAAGGGTTATGGGGAGCAAGTGAGAAAGTGGAACAGATGTGTTGAGTATAGGGCTAACGGGAGGACTTTGAATAGTGTGGAGGAGCAGAGGGATCTAGGTGTATGTGTACATAGATCCCTGAAAGTTGGGAATCAAGTAGATAAGGTTGTTAAGAAGGCATACGGAGTTTTGGCGTTTATTGGTAGGGGGATTGAATTTAGGAGTCGCAGCGTCATGATGCAACTGTACACATCTCTGGTGCGGCCGCACTTGGAGTTTTGTGTGCAGTTCTGGTCCCCACATTACAGGAAGGATGTAGAGGCTTTGGAGAGGGTGCAGAGGAGGTTTACCAGGATGTTGCCTGGTATGGAGGGGAGATCCTATGAGGAGAGATTGAGAGATTTGGGGTTGTTTTCGCTGGAAAGAAGGCGGCTAAGAGGGGATCTCATTGAAACATATAAGATGATTAGAGGTTTAGACAGGGTAGATAGTGATAGCCTTTTTCCTAGGATGGAGAAAGCTAGCACGAGGGGGCACGATTTTAAATTAAGGGGGGGTAGTTATAGGACAGATGTCAGGGGTAGGTTCTTTACCCAGAGGGTGGTGAGGGACTGGAATGCCCTGCCAGCTGCAGTTGTAAATGCACCTAGTTTGGGGGCGTTTAAAAGATCTGTGGATAGGTTTATGGATGAAAAGGGATTGGTTTAGGCTAGTGGGTCATTGTTTTGTAACTGGTCGGCGCAACATCGTGGGCCGAAGGGCCTGTTCTGCGCTGTAATGTTCTATGATCCACTTCAGATTAGCCATGATCTTATTGAATGGCAGGGCAGGCTTGAAGGCCTAATTGGCCTACTCCTGCTCCTATTTCTCATGTTCTTATCAACTGCTCTACCTTCATCAACATACTTAGTTACCTCCTCGAAGAATTCAATCAAATTTGTGAGGCTAGACTTACCCTTCATGAATCCGTGTTGACTATCCCGGATTAAGCTGCATCATTCCAAATGGTCATAAATTCTATCTCTCACAAAACCATGTTGCCTCTTGTTGATACTTATGTCCATAAAGTATCAACAGTCAGAGCCATGCTAACACAGATGCAGTATCGTGGTTATTCTTGTCTGCTGGCCATGTACCATCGAGCAATATTCCCAATATTTTCTATTTTTCCGGTAGCAGCATCATAAGTCCACCAACATTCCAGGAAACATCCCAAGATGGGGAAAGTACTAGATATGGTGTTGAAAGGGAGGATAGTAGGAATACATTCTGATCTAAGACCATTCGTTTTATGGAAGCTAGAGTTAATAGACAAAGGTGCTTGTTGTGGGGATTCAGTGATAATCCCTCCAAACTTACAACACAAACCTTTGGAGCAACTCCATGAAGGGCATCTTGGCAGAGGGATGAAACAATTTGCTCGAAGTTACTTTGGCGGCCAGGTCTGGACTTCCAAATATAGAAAGTGGGACAATGGCAGTCATTGTGCTCGGGTGAGGAACTCAGAACTGTCATCACCCTTCATCTGTGGGAATGGCTTTAGTAATACCTACATATTGATTTTGCCAGTCCAATAGAGTGGTGTATGCTCTTGGTCGAAGTCGGCACATATCTCTGCATATCACAGTTACAGACTATACAATACCAAGGGTAACTGTGGATAACACACAGCCCATTGCCAGGGTAACAACAGGGATAACAAGGCATTGTTTGGTCTTTACCTGGTCCCCTTGGCTGTCAAAGTTGCACTGACATGTGGAGCAGTACACCTTGTTGGAGATCTCAAGCATCGCCCACATGGCCCATCCTTCATTATGACTCAGGGGTTATGGGGTGGGATGGTAAGGAGTGGATGAGTGGTTGGAGGGACAATTGTGGCAGTGGGAGAAGGGTCACAAAGCTCCAAAATCCTGGGGGGGGGGGGAAAGAGAGCACCCCCACCTCAGAGATCACTGAGGGGAAAGAGATGCCCCATCCTCCCACTTCCGGCCCGAGATGGGTTAAAGTGCAAATGTCGCTTCCCCGCCCTCCCCACTTCTGTCTAGAAATTGAGGGTTGGTGGGATACGTGAGGGTTGGGGATGGGGATGGGGGTTGGGGTGTATGTAAAATTCAGTCCCTGGCATTGTGCATTGACTCTTTCAACACAGCCTTGCTAGGCAATGCACCAGGCCAATTTCAGGGGGACAATCGAGATAGGATTAATAGAGATGCAGTGGCAAACATTTAGGGGAATTTTAAGAATACACAGGATAGAAACATAGAAAATAAGAGGAGGAAGCCTTTCAGTCCTTCAAGCCTGCTCCGCCAATCATTATGATCATGGCTGATCATTAAACTCAATAGCCTGAACCCTCCTCCCCCCATATCCTTTGATCTCCTTTGCCTCAAGTGCTGTATCTAACTGCTTCTTGAAAACATTTAATGTTTTGGCCTCAACTACTCTCTGTGGTAATGAATTCCACTTGAGTGAAGAAATTTCTCCTCATCTCTGTCCTAAATAGTCTACCCTGTATCCTCAGACTGTGACCCCCAGTTCTGGGCACCTCCATTATTGGGAACATCTTCCCTGCATCTACCCTTGTCTAGTTCTGTTCGAAATTTTATAGATTTCTATGAGATCTCTCCTTATTCTTCTGAACTCCAGCGAATATAATGCTAACCGACAGAATTTCTCCTCATATGACAGTCCTGCCCCCAGGAATCAATCTGGTAAACCTGCTTTGTGCTGCTTTTAGAGCAAGAATATCCTTCCTTAGGTAAGGATACATTCCAAAGATAAAGAAAAGTTCCAAGGGGACCTCACACCACCTGTAGTTTACTAAAAGAGTGAAGGATGGTATCAAACTTAAAGAGAACATATTATTGTGCAAGAATGGGTGGCAGATTTGTCGATTGGACAGAATATAAAAAGCAGCATAGAATGATTAAAGATTAATATGGAGGGAAAAACTAGAGTACAAGAGGAAGCTAGGTAGAAATATAAAAGTAACTATTAGAGTTAACAATGTGAGTGGTAGTCTTATCGAAAATGAGTAAGAGGAATTAATAAGGAGAAGGCAAATGAATTAAATGGGAATTTTGCATTCATCTCACTTTAGAGGATACAAATAACATGTCAGAAATAGCTGTAGGTCTGGAGATGGAAGGAAAGGAAGAACTCAAGGAGATCACAATCACCAGGAAAGTGGTACAGAGCAAATTATTGGAACTGTGGGCTGATAAGCCCTGGGTCCTGATGGACGTCATCCAAAGGTCTTAAACAAAGTGGACAGTGAGAAAGTTGATGCACTGGTTTTAATTTTCCAAGCTTCTCTAGATTTGGGGAAGGAATATTAGATTGGAAAATAGAGAATGATTCAAAAATGGAGATATAAAGTAGGAAATTAAATACCAGTCACAGGGACAAAGTTAGAAGCTATAATCTCAATGTAATTAGAAAAAAATCAAGGTAATCAGGCTAAGTTATCATGGTTTTGTGAAAAGGAAATCTTGTTTAACCAATTTATTGGAGATCTTTGAAAGAGTCACGTGTTATGGATAAAAGGAAACCAGTGGATGTGCCATACTTAGATTTCCAGAAGGAATTTGTTAAAGTGCTACATTAAAAGTTATCACAGAAAATAAAAAATCGTGGTGTAGGAGATAATATATTGGCATGGATAGAAAACTGGCTAACAGGAGACAGAGTAGGCAATACATGGAAAATAGGAGCAGGATGAGATCATTTGACCCTTTGAACCAGCTCTGCCATTCATCATGATCATGGCTGATCATTCAACTCAACAGCCTGATCCTGCCTTTTCCCACAAATGGTCATTTTTTTCATTGCTGTATTTTTGTGTGCCACAGGGATCAATGTTGGGATCTCAACTTGTTACCATTTATATAAATGACTTGCAGGAAGGACTGAAGATATGGTTGCTGTATCTCCTGATAATACAAAGATAGGTAGGAAAGTAGGCTTTGAAGAGAACATAAGGAGGCTACAAAAAGATACAAATAGATCAGGTTAGAGAACAAATTTCTGACAAATGGAGTATAATGTGCAGAAATGTGAAATTGTCCATTTTGTGAGGAAGACAAAACACTTTTCTCTAAATGGTGAGAGACTGCAGAGCTCATAGATTTAGAGGGATCTGAGTCTCCGAGTGCATAAATCACAAAAGGCTAATTTACAAGTACAGCAAGTAGAACATAGAACATAGAACATTACAGCGCAGAACAGGCCCTTCGGCCCACAATGTTGTGCCGACCAGATACAAAACAATGACCCACTAGCCTAAACCAATCCCTTTTCGTCCATAATTAGGAAGGTTAATAGAATGTTATCATTTCTCGCAAGGGAAATCAATTACAAAGTAGAGATATTATGCTTTCGTTCTACAGGGCACAAGTAAGACCACCTCTGGAATATTGTGCACAATATTGTGCACAATATTGTGCACAATATTAGAGGGAAATGAAGGCCTAGTGGTATTATCCCTAGACTATTAAGCCAGAAACTCAGCTGATGTTCTGGGGACCTGGGTTTGAAGCCCACCACAGCAACTGGAATTTGAATTCAATAAAAATATCTGGAATCAAGAATTGATCATGAATCGATTATTGGAAAAACCCATCTGGGTCACTAGTGTTCTTTAGGGAAGGAAATCTGCTGTCCTTACCCAGTCTAGTCTACATGTGATTCTAAAACCACAGCAATGTGGCTGATTCTCAACTGCCCTTTTTTGATTTGATTTATTATTGTCACATGTATTAGTACACAGTGAAAAGTATTGTTCCTTGCGCACTATACAAAGCATACCATTCACAGAGGAGGAAATGAGAGAGTGCAGAATGTCATGTTACAGTCATAGTTAGGATGTAGAGAAAGATCAACTTAATGGAAGATAGGTCCATTCAAAAGTCTGATGGCAGCAGGGAAGAAGCTGTTCTTGTGTTGGTTGGTACGTGACCTCAGATTTTTATACCTTTTTCCCGATGGAAGAAGGTGGATGAGAGAATGTCTGGGGTGCATGGGATCCTTAATTACACTGGCTGCTTCATTGACAGAGTCAATGGACGGGAGACTGGTTTGTGTGATGGATTGGACTACATTCACAACCTTTCTTAGCTTCTTGCGGTCTTGGACAGAACAGGAGCCATACCAAGTGATACAACCAAAAAGAGTGCATCTGTAAAAATTGGTGAGAGTCGTAGCTGACATGCCAAATTTTCTTAGTCTTCTAAGAAGTTAAAGGCTTTGATGGGTTTTCTTAACTATAGTGTCAGCAGGGGGGGACAAGGACAGATTGTTGGTGGCCTGGGCACCTAAAAACTTGAAGCTCTTGACCCTTTCTACTTTGTCGCCATTGATGTAGACAGGGGCATGTTCTCCACTCTGCTTCCTGAAGTTGATGACAATCTCCCTTGTTTTGCAACTAGGGATGGGCAATAAATGCTGTCCAGCCAATGACATCCATATCCCATGAATTAATTAAAAAAAGGGAGGTTGTAAATGCTTTGGAAGCTGTTCACAGGAAGTTTATTAGACTAATACCTGGAATGGGCAGGTTGTCTAATGAGGAAAGGTTGGATAGGCTAGACTTGTATCTGTTAGAGTTCAAAAGAGTAAAAGGTGATTTGATTAAAACATATTAGATCCTGAGGAAACTTTTTCTATTCATTCATGGGACATGGGTGTCGCTCATTGGCCAGCATTTGTTACCCATCCCTAGTTGCCCTTGAGAAGGTGGTGGTGAGCTGCCTTCTTGGATCGCTGCAGTCCATGTGCTGTGGGTTGACCCATTAGGGAGGGAATTCCAGGATTTTGACCCAATGACTGCAAAGGAATGGTGATATATTCCCAAGTCAGAATGGTGAGTGGCTTGGAGGGGAACTTGTACAGGTTGGATGCGAAAAGCATCCTCTTGTGGAAGAATCTGAAACTATGGGGTCACTGTTAATAAAAAACAAAGGGTTGCCATTTAAGACAGAGATGAGGATTTCATTTTCTCAGAGGGTAGTGAGTCTTTGGAACATTTCCTCAAAATATGGTGGAGGCAGAGTTTTTGAGTGTTTGTAAGGTAGACTCTAATGTTTGATAGACTCTTGATAAGCAGGGGAACAACTGGGGTCAGTGGGAACGTGGGGTTGATGTTACAATCAGATCAGCCATGGTCTTAATAAATGGCAGCGCATGATCATGGGGCTGAGTGGCCTCCTCTTGCTCCAGAGTAGCATGGTAGCACAGTGGTTAACATGGCTGCTTCTCAGCGCCAGGGTCCTGGGTTTGATTCCCAGCTTGGGTCAGTGTCCATGTGGAGCTTGCACGTTCTCCAAGTGTGTGTGGATTTCCTCTGGGTGTTCCAATTTCCTCCCACACTCCAAAGATCTGCAGGTTAGGTAGAATGATCATGCTAAATTACCCCTTAGTATCCAAACGTTGTGTAGATTAGGGGAATTAGCCATGGTAAAAAAAAGCACAGGGTTACGGTGATAGGGGTGGGCCTCGGTGTAATATTCTGTTGGAGAGTCATTGCAGACTCGATGGGCTTACTGGCCTCCTTTTGCACAGTAGGGATTCCATAAATGGCAGGGAGGCTTGGTGGGCCATATAGTCTGCTCCTGCTCCGACTTCTTGTGTTTACGTGAATAAGTTTTTTCACTATTCCAGTACTGTTCTAATAGCTTTGTTAATCTTGCTCACTTTCATTAGAATAAAATTTAGATATTTTCTATTCTACCATATTAGTTTCATTTATTCCCCATTCCTCTATTTGCTGTCTTCATTACCGGTATAGGAAATCATTGTCTAAGATCAGGTTAGCTTTTATTTTCTGATGTTGGATTGATGAACAAAGAAGCACCTGAACATATGCAGACATCTGTGGAATGATCGTAGGAAAAATCTGACAAAATCTATCCTGTAAAAGATCAGTAGAAACATTCTGGCAGCTTGTGCAGTCTATCCCGTTGCATGAACCCATGACTCTTTCTTCTTCTAGCTCCCACGTCTCTGTCCACTCCTCCATTTAGGCAGGTTCACCTTACATCATATCCAGCTGTAAGAGTAAGATACAAGTAAGAAACATTAAAACAGGAGTGGGTAAAAAACAGCAAATGCTGGACCCAAAGTTGACCTCTCCTTGGCTACCATTCATTTTTTAGAATTCGTCATTCTCGTCCACCTTACATTTCTGTCACATTCCATTTCCCTTTAGTTTCAATTTCTTTGAAAACTGGAATTGCAAATGCCACCAAAACTAATGTTATTGTGATGGCAGATTAAGGCAATGGTACTTTTGATGGAACAAATGCAGGGATAAAGATACTGTCCTTTTTTTATTCATTCGTGGGGCATGGGCGTCACTGGCTGGACAGCATTTATTGCCCATCCCTAATTGCCCTTGAGAAGGGATTGACCCACGTTGCCATTAGGGAGGGAATTCCAGAATTTTGACCAAGTGACTGTGAGAAATGGCGATATATTTCCAAGTCAGGATGCTGAGTGGCTTGGAGGGGAAGTTGCAAGAGGCGGTGTTCCCAAGTGTCTGCTACTCTTGTCCTCCTAGGTGGAAGTGGTTGTGGGTTTGGAAGGTGCTGTCTAAGGATCTTTGGTGAATTGCTGCAGTGCATCTTGTAGATAGTACACACCGCTGCTATTGAGCATTGGTGGTGGAGGGAGTGGATGTTTGTAGAAGTGGTGCCAATCAAGTGGGCTGCTTTGTCCTGGATGGTGTCAAGCTTCTTGAATATTGTTGGAGCTGCAGACATCCAGGCAAGTGGGGATAATGCCATCACACTCCTGACTTGTGCCTTGTAGATGGTGGACAGGCTACGAGGAGTCAGGAGGTGAGTTACTGGCTGCAGTATCCTAACCTCTGACCTGCTCTTGTAGCCACTGTGTTATGTGATAAGTCCAGTTGAGTTTCTGGTCAATGGTAACCCCAAGGATGTTGTAAGGGGAGGATTCAGTGATGGTAATACCACTCAATGTCAAGGGGCAGTGGTTAGAGTGTCTCTTACTGGTGATGGTAATTTCCTGGCATTTGTGTGGTACGAATGTTATTTGTCACTTGTCTGCCCAAGCCTGGATATGTCCAGATCTTGTCCACACATTCAGGCACAAACTTTGCCAGATAATAAATGATCTTAAACAGCTACTGGAAGTGAAATAAGATCACAGCCTAGAAACAAAATGTCCAAGAACAATAAGGCTGAACTTCTCAGAATTTACTTCCACTGCCTGCTTTCCCCACATAGCCGAATATCAACTGGAAAAATATTCCCACTGCGCTGTTCTCTCCTCATTGCCTAGTATCAATTTTAAACTAAGCTTACTGCCTCACTCTATTCATAGGCTTGTATTTCATTCTTCACCAAAGGTTTAGGTAATGTCCCCTTAAATGATATAATGTTCTTTGGTTCGACTGCTCCCTATGGTCAAATATTCCAAACTCAAAAATATTCTATTTAAAGACATTTCTCCTAATTCTGTGCTCAGTTTCTTAATATTTTAAATTGTTCACTCAGACAGTAATCAATGATAAGTCTTCCCCTGTTCACTATTAAACCTACTCATTATTTTTATAATCTTTTTTCAATCTCTCAAGTGTTGATTTCTTTACTCCATTGGCATCTCCAGTCTCTACACTGAATCCACTGTGTCTGCAGCCTATGGTTTTAATGTTCTTTTCATAGTGAGGCACTCAAACTTCACATACTGATAATCAATGCTTTGTAGAAACATACCACTGCTTTACTCCAAGCCCGATTTATAAGTTCCAAATATTGTTGGCCTTTACTTGCACTCACTTTCAGGGACTGCGAGCTTCAGAGTTTCTTGAAACAGTATGAAATAGCCCAACTCGGGAAGGAGCCATATTAATCCTGGTACTGGGAATGAGCCTGGCCAGGTGATCAAAATTTCAGGAGAAGAGCATCTTGGGAACAGCGATCACAATTCCATAAGTTTTAAGGTGCTGGTGGATAATGGCAAGACAGGTGCTTGGACAGATTGGGGGAAGGCTAACTATATTAACATTAGGCAGGATCTGGAGACTTTTGGTGTGAGACAAGAGAGAGGACATGTTCCCTTTTCTTCGTGCTCTGCCACTTTTCTTTCAGCTCACATCCAACCCTTGTTGCTCCCTATGATGCCTTGCCCTTCTCTTGTGGCTTGTTGCTTTCTTGTCTCCTTGACCTCTTTTTTCTTATACATTATTATTCATGTTTTTTCTCATGTGGGGTGGTGAATGGGAGTACTCCCATGTGGCAAAAGAGCAGGAATAGGTTGGGGGCGGTGGGGAAGAACAGAAGAAAACAGAGTAATGGTCCGCTTCTGTCGTATTTTAGGTGGTTGGGGAGGGGTGGTTGTTGAGGTTGTGTGTATTAGGAGGAGGGGGCTGCTAGGTCAGGGGTTTATGTATTTCTGGGGGCTGGGATCGATGTCCAAGTGGTGTGTGTGTTGGACAGTTGTTTTTTGGGGGTTTCCTGGGTGGGAAGGTTTTGTGTCTGTAACTGAATCAGATTCTGTTTCTTCAGCAGGGCTGGGGTGGTAAGGAAGAAAGGTTTTGTTCGTGGGTGGACGACTGAGAGGGTAGTAGGTGGGATAGTGAGGTCAGGTGGTGGGAAAAAAAAAGTCCTGGTGGTTTCCTGATAGGGATGTTGGTGCTGTCAGTGGTGGTAGAGGCAAACTCGTTGGGGTCTTTTAAGAGACTTCTGGATGAGTACATGGGATTTAATGGGATTGAGGGTTATAGATAGGGCTGGTAGGTAGGGAAATGATCGGCGCAACCTGTGGGCTAAAGGGCCTGTTTGTGCTGTAGTGTTCTATGTTCTATCACAGCAGGCAGTGCATTCCACACCCCAACCACTGTCTGAGTAAAGAACCGACCTCGGACATCCCTTCTATAGCTCCCACAATGAATCTTATAGTTATGCCCCCGAGTAACAGTTACATCCACCTGAGGAAACAGTCTCTAAATGTCCATTCTATCTATCCCCCTCATCATCTTATAAACTTCTATTAAGTCACCTCTCATCCTCCTCCGTTTTAAAGAGAAAAGCCCCAGCTCCCTCAACCTTTCCATATAAGACCTGCTCTCCAAACCAGGCAGCATCCTGGTAAATCTCATCTGCACTCTCTCCAAAGCTTCCACATCCTTCTTATAGTGAGGTGACCAGAACTGCACACAATATTCCAAATGTAAAAATATTCCAGAAGTCCAGTATAGTTGCAGCATAACCCCACAGCTCTTAAACTCAAACCCCCTGTTAATAAACACTAACACAATATAAGCCTTCTTCACAGCTCTATCCACTTGAGTGAAAAACTTCAGAGATCTGTGGATATGAACCCCAACACATCTCTGTTCCTCTACATTCCTCAGAACCCTGCCTTTAACCCTGTAATCCGCATTCAAGTTTGTCCTATCAAAATGAATCACCTCGCGCTTATCAGAGTTAAACTCCATCTGCCACTTTTCTGCCCAGCTCTGCATTCTATCAATGTCTCTTGGCAGCCTACGAGAGCCCTCCACTTCATCCACTACTCCACCAATCTTGGCGTCATCAGCAAATTTACTAACCCACCCTACAGCCCCCTCTTCCAAGTTATTGATAACAATCACAAACAGCAGAGGACTTAGCACTGATCCCTGTGGAACACCGCTGGTAACTGGTCTCCTGTCTGAAAATTTTCCCTCCACCACCACCCTCTGTCTTAGATGAGACAGTAAAAAGTCTGACAACACCAGGTTTTAGTCCAACCTATTTATTTGATAATATACTTACAAGCTTTCGGGGTTAGCCCCTTAGTCAGGTGAATGAAGAGTTCTCTTCATTCACCTGACGAAGGGGCTAACCCCGAAAGCTTGTAAGTATATTATCAAATAAATAGGTTGGACTAAAACCTGGTGTTGTCAGACTTTTTACTGTGTTTACGCCAGTCCAACGCCGGCATACCCACATCATTAGATGAGACAGCCAGTTACTTATCCAATCGGCCAAATTTACTTCTATCCCATACCTCCTTACTTTCTTCATGAACCTACCATGGGAAACCTTATCAAATGCCTTACTAAAATCCATGTATACAATATCAACTGCTGTACCTTCATCTATACACTTAGTTACCTCCTCAAAGCATTCAATCAAATTTGTGAGGCAAGACTTACCCCTCACGAATCCGTGCTGACTATCCCAGATTAAGCTGCATCTTTCCAAATGGTCATAAATCCTATCCCTTAGGACCTTTTCCATTAACTTACCAACCACCGAAGTAAGACTAATCCCAGGGTCATTCCTATTTCCTTCCTTGAAGAAAGGAACAATATTTGTCACTCTCCAGTCCTCTGGCACAATCCCTGTGGACAGTGAGGACCCAAAGATCAAAGCTAAAGGCTCCGCAATCTCATTCCTTGCCTCCCAAAGTATCCTAGGATGTATCCCATCTAGCCTAGGGGACTTATCGACCTCAGGGTTTTCAAAATTGCTAATACATCTTCCGTCAGAACATCAACCTGCTCCATCCTATTAGCCTGTATGACACTCTCATCCTCAAAAACATGGCCCCTCTCCTTAGTGAACACTGAAGAAAAGTATTCATTCATCACCTCACCTATCTCTTCTGACTCCATGCACAAGTTCCCACTACTATCCTTGACCAGCCCTAACCTCATCCTGGTCATTCTTTTATTTCTCATATAAGAGTAAAAAGTCTTAGGGTTTTCCTTGATCTGACCTGCCAAGGACTTCTCATGCCCCCGCCTAGCTCTCCTAAGTCTTTTTTTAGCTCATTCCTTGCTAACTTGTAACCCTCAAGTGACCCAACTGAACTTTGTTTTCTCATCCTTACATATGCTTCCTTTTTCCTCTTGACAATACATTCCTTTGCGAACCATGGTTTCTTCACTCGGCCAATTCCTCCCTGCCTGATAGGGGCATACCTATCAAGGACCTATAGATACCTATTAGATCGGAGTTGAGGGGGAACTTCTTCACTCAAAGGGTGGTGAATCTCTGGAATTCTCTGCCTGTTGAAGTGGTGGAGGTTGCCTCGCTAAATATATTTAAGTCACGGGCAGATAGGTTTTTGACAGACAAGGGAATTAAGGGTTATGGGGAGAAAGCGGGAAAGTGGAACTGATCCACTTCAGATCAGCCATGATCTTATTGAATGGCGGAGCAGGTTCGAAGGGCTAGATGGCCTACTCCTGCTCCTATTTCTTATGTTCTTAAGGATATATAGTATTTGTCCCTTGAACAAGCTCCACTTTTTATTTGTGCCTTCACCTGACAGTTTCTGTTCCCATCTTATGCTCCCTAATTCTTGCCTAATTGCATCATAATTACCCCTGCCCCAATTATAAACCTTGCCTTGCCATGTGACTTTATCCTTCTCCATTGCAATAATGAAAGTCACCGAATTGTGGTCACTATATCCAAAGTGCTCTCCCACAAACAAATTTAACACTTCCCCCGGTTCATTACCCAGTACCAAGTCCAATGTGGCCCCACCTCTTGTTGGCTTATCCACATATTGTATCAGGAAACCCTCCTGCACACACTGTACAAAAAAGTGCCCCATCAGAACTATTTGCCCTATAAAGTTCCAATCAATATTTGGAAAGTTAAAGTCACCCATGATAACTACCCTGTGACCTCCACACCTATGCATAATCTGCTTTGCCATTTCTTCATCCACATCTCTATTACTATTTGGGGGCCTATAGAAAACTCCTAACAATGTGACCGATCCTTTCCTATTTCTAACTTCAGCCCATATTACCTCAGTAGGCAGATCTCTGATCTGCCTACTGATGGAGAGGCTTCTGAGGGACAAGATTTACGAGCATTTGGAGAGGTTTGACATGATCAGGAATAGTCAGCATGGATTTGTCAAGGGCAGGTCATGCCTTACGAGCCTAGTTGAGTTCTTCGATAATGTGACTGAACACATTGACGAAGGAAGTGCCGTGGACGTAGTGTACATGGACTTCAGCAAGGTGTTTGATAAGGTCCCCCATGCAAGACTTCTTGAGAAGGTGAGAGGGCATGGGATCCAAGGGTCTTTGGCCTTGTGGATCCAGAACTGGCTTGCCTGCAGAAGGCAGAGAGTGGTTGTGGATGGGTCTTTTTCGGAATGGAGGTCAGTCACCAGTGGGGTGCCCCAGGGATTTGTTCTGGGACCCTTGCTGTTTGTCATTTTCATAAAGGACCTGGATGAGGAAGTGGAGGGATGGGTTAGCAAGTTCGCTGATGACACGAAGGTCGGTGGTGTTGTGGATGGTCTGGAAGGATGTCAAAAGTTGCAGCAGGACATAGATAGGATGCAGGAATGGGCGGAGAAGTGGCAGATGGACTTCAACGCGGATAAATGTGTAGTCGTCCATTTCGGCAGAACCAACGGGATGAACGAGTACACTATCAAGGGCAGGAGTCTTAGTAGCGTTGAAGAGCAGAAGGATCTCGGGGTCCGGGTCCACAGGACTCTTAAATCGGCCTCGCAGGTGGAGGAGGTGGTCAAGAAGGCGTATGGTGTACTGGCCTTCATTAATCGAGGGATTGAGTTTAGGAGTTGGGAGGTACTGCTGCAACTTTACAGGACCCTTGTCAGGCCTCATTTGGAGTACTGTGCGCAGTTCTGGTCGCCTCACTATAGGAAAGACGTAGAAGCTATTGAAAGGGTGCAGAGGAAATTTACAAGGATGTTGCCTGGACTGGGAGGCATGCCTTATGAAGATAGGTTGAGGGAGCTGGGACTCTTTTCCCTAGAGAGGCGAAGGTTGAGAGGCGACCTGATAGAAGTTTATAAAATGTTGAGAGGAATAGATAGGGTGGACTCTCAGAGGCTATTTCCCCGGGTTGAAATGGTCGCTACGAGAGGACACAGATTTAAGGTACGGGGAGGGAAGTACAGAGGTGATGTTAGGGGTAAGTTTTTCACTCAGAGGGTGGTGAGTGAATGGAATCGGCTGCCGTCATCGGTGGTGGAGGCGAACTCACTGGGGTCTTTTAAAAGACTTCTGGATGAGTATATGGGGTTTAATGGGATTGGGGGTTATAGATAGGTCTATAGATTGGTGGGGTTGATGTGATCGGCGCAACTTGAGGGCCGAAGGGCCTGTTTGTGCTGTAATGTTCTATGTTCTATCTCCCTCAAAATGCCTTTGAGCAGCTGTTAAACTATCCTTCATTAACAATGCTACTCCTCCATCTCTTTTACCACCTTCCCTACTCTTACTGAAACATCTATACCCCAGAATTGCCAACAACCATTCCTGTCCCTGTTTTAACCATGACTCCATAATGGCCACAACATGGTAGTCCCAAGTACCAATCCATGTTTCAAGTTCACCTATCTTATTCTGGGTGCTCCTTGCATTGAAGTAGATACACTTCAACCCACCATCCTGTCTGCCTGTACACTCCTGCAACCTTGATACCTTCCTCAGTACCTCACTACCCTCAACACTGGCTTCTGGACTACAGCTCATTTTCTAATCCAATGACAAATTAGTTTAACCACCCCCCCCCCCTCCCCCACCCGCCCCCTGAAGAGCCTTAGCAAATTTCCCTCCCAGGATATTGGTGCCCCTCTGGTTCAGGTGCAAACTGTCCTGTTTGCACAGATCCCACTTTCTCCAGAATGTGCTCCAATTATCCATGTAAATGAAACCCTCTCTCCTACACCATCCTTGCAACCATATGTTTATCTGCACTCTCTCCCTGTTCCTCAACTCGCTAGCATGTGGCACCGGCAACAAACCAGACATCATGCTTTGCCCAGGCTCTCAGTTTCCACCCTAGCTCCCAAAATTCCTGTTTTAAATCCCCGTCCCTCCTCCTACCTATGTTGTTGGTACCGATGTGTAAAATTTATTGGGCAAAAAAAACTTCCCAGGTCTCACTGGGGCCTATTTCTGGTTTTACACCTCCAGCTGCCTTAGAAAAAACGCCGAAAAAAAGTAAGTTAAAAAATCCCTCTTGCCTACTAGCTGTCCTCTCTAGCTGTTCCTCTGGAACAATTTTTGAACAGTAAAGGAATTCAGGTCTATGGTGAGTGGATGGTTAAGTGGAGCTGAGTCCATGTAAAGATCAGCTGTGATCTTGTTGAATGGTGGAGCAGACTCGAGGGACCAGATGGCCTTCTCCTGCTCTTAATTCTTATGTTCTTATCATTCGTGTATTTGTCAGACGCCCCTTAAATGTCACTATTGTATCTGCTTCCACTACCTCTCCCGGCAGCGAGTTCCAGGCACTCACCACCCTCTGTGTAAAAAAACTTGCCTCGTACACCTCCTTTAAACCTTGCCCTTGCACCTTAAACCTGTGCCCCCTAGTAATTGACTCTTCCATTCTGAGAAAAAGCTTCTCAGTCCATGCCTCCTCATAATCTTGTAGCCTTCTAGGTGTCCCCTCAACCTCCGTCGTTCTCGTGAGAAAAAACCAAGTTTCTCCAACCTCTCCTCATATCTAATGCCCTCCATACCAGGCTACATCCAAAGCCTCCACATTCAGAATTGAACATATATTCCAAATGTGGCCTAACTAAAGTACTATAAAGCTGCAACATGACTTGCCAATTTTTAAACTCGATGCCCCAGCTGATGAAGGCAAGCATGCCGTATGCCTTCTTGACTACCTTTTCCACCTGTGTTGTCACTTTCAGTGACCTGTGTATCTGTACACCCAGATCCCTCTGCCTATCTAGATTGGTTCCACAGGTCAGTGCAACATTGAGAGCCGAAGGGCCTATACTGCGCTGTAACGTTCTATGTTCTATCAATACTCTTTAGGGTTCTGCCATTTACTCATTATTTCCTATCTATATAAGACCTTCCAAAATGCATTAACTTATTAGTGATAGGCAGCATGGTTTTGTGAAGGGGAGGTTGTGCCTCACTAACTTGATTGAGTTTTTTGAGGAAGTGACTAAGATTTCGTCAGAGCAAGCAGAGAGGAGCAATTTGTGGTGGGAGTGTGAAAGGTAAGCGATTCACTATTTTCCTTAGTTTTTCGTAGGGTTTCTCTTTTTTTAACAAGTTCCTTTAACAGTAAAGCGGAAGTAGGCTGTGGGGTGACCTGGGAAAGGTTTTTTAAAAAGTTCCCCTGGGATTTCTGATTTGAGTGATTGACAGGATCATGTGATGATGTGGTTTATGTGTACTGCTGGTTCTTGGGCAGATAAGAAAAAGCTTTCATAGAAAACAGTTTAGTTTTCAGCTGTGGCCTGGCTGCAGTTAGAAAGACTCTTCAGGTTTCTGGAACTCTATTTCTTACCTGGCAAATCATTCTCATTGTTCGTCGGAGCAAACAAAGAGGGGGAGCAATTTGTGGCGGTAGTGTGAGAGTGAGTGATTGACTATTTTTCTTAATTTTATGCGGGGTTTCTTTTTTTTTTACAAGTTTCTTTAATAGTAAAGCAGAATTAGGCCGAGGGGTGACCTGGGAAGGGTTTTTTAGCGCGCGAAGTTTAAAAAGTAGGCCGCACTATGCAGTGGGCAGTGTAGTGAGAGCTAAAGGGTTTTGACTCAACGGGCTTAGGCGGAAACAGGCGAGACAGGGTAGGTTTAATTCTTAGTTTCTTTTCCTGTGTTCTTTGAAGAAAAGGGGAATTATGAATGAGAGGCCAGTTTGTTGTTCTCAGTGTCAGATGTGGGAAGTCCTGGAGTCTCCAGGCCTCCCGGACATCCATATCTGCGCTGGGTGCGTCGAGCTGCGGTTCCTAAGGGACCGCGTTAGGGAACTGGAGCTGCAGCTCGAGGACCTTCGTCTGATCAGGGAGAACGAGGAGGTAACAGATAGGAGTTACAGGCAGGTGGTCACACCGTTGCCACAGGAGGCAGGCGTGGGTCACGGTTAGGAAGGGGAAAGGTCAGGTGCTAGAGAGTACCCCAGTGGCTGTGCCTCTTAGCAATAAGTACTCCTGTTTGAGTACTGTTGGGGGGGGGACAGCCAACCTGGTGGAAGTAGCAGTGGCCGTGCCTCCAGCGCGGAGTCTGGCTCTGTAGCTCAGAAGGGTAGGGAAAGGAGGAGGAAGGCAGTAGTGACAGGGACTCTACAGTGAGGGTTCAGACAGGCGATTTTGTGGACGCAGTCGAGAAACTCAAATGGTAGTTTGCCTCCCTGGTGCCGGGATCCGGGATGTTTCTGATCACATCCAGGATATCCTCAAGTGGGAGGGAGAGGAGCCAGCAGTCGTGGTACATATTGGTACCGCTGACATACGTAGAAAAAGGGAAGGGGTCATGAAAAAAGAATATAGTGAATTAGGTAGAGAGTTGAGAAGAAGGAATGCAAAGGTAGTAATCTCGGCATTGCCGCTTGTCCCACGAGATAGCGAGAGTACGAATGGAAAGGGGTGGAGGATAAATGCGTGGCAGAGGGATTGGAGCAGGGGGCAGGGATTAAGACTTCTGGATCAGTGGGACCACTTTTGGGGCAGGTGTCACCTGTACAAAAAGGACGGGTTGCACTTGAATCCCAGGGGGACCAATATCCTGGCGGGGAGGCTTGCTAAGGCTACTGGGGAGAGTTTAAACTAGAATGGTTGGGGGGTGGGAACCAAAGTGAAGTGACCGGGAGAGAGGAGGTTAGCTCACAAATAGAGAGAACTTGTTGACAATATGAGTGGGAGGATAGGCAGGTGATAGAGCGGGGGGAGCGCTCAGACCAAAGGTTTGAGATGTGTCTATTTTTAATGCAAGGAGTGTTGTGAACAAAGTGGATGAGCTTAGAGCATGGACCGCTACTTGGAAATGTGATGTGGTGGCCATTACAGAGACTTGGATGACTCAGGGACAGGACTGGATACTTCAAGTACCGGGTTTCAAATGTTTCAGAAGGGACAGGGAGGGAGGAAGAAGAGGTGGGGGAATGGCACTGTTGATCAGAGATAGCGTCATGGCTGTAGAAAAGATGGATGCCATGGAAGGATCGTCTACGGAGTCTCAGTGGGTGGAGGTTCGGAACAGGAAGGGGTCATTAACTTTACTGGGTGTTTTCTATAGGCTGCCCAATAGTAACAGGGATATCGAGGAGCAGACACGGAAACAGATCCTGGAAAGGTGTAATAATTAGAGTTGTTGTGATGGGGGATTTTAATTTCCCAAATATTGATTGGAATCTTCCTAAGGCAAGGGGTTTAGATGGGAATGAACATAAGAACATAAGAAATAGGAGCAGGAGTAGGCCATCTAGCCCTTCGAGCCTGCCCCGCCATTCAATAAGATCATGGCTGATCTGTCGCTGCTCAGTTCCACTTTCCCGCTTTCTCCCCATAACCCTTAATCCCCTCTCTTATCAAAAACCCATCAACCCGCGTCTTAAAAATATTTAGCGAGGCAGCCTCCACCACTTCAACGGGCAGAGAATTCCAGAGGATGAGTTTGATAGATGTGTTCAGGAGGGTTTCCTGACACAATATGTGGATAAGCCTAAAAGAGGAGAGGCAGTACTTGATTTGGTATTGGAAAATGAACCTGGACAGGTGTCTGATCTCTCAGTGAGGGAGCATTTTGGGGATAGTGATCATAACTCTATCTTCTTTGCATTGACATTGGAGAGAGATAGGATCAGACATACTAGGAAAGTGTTTAATTGGAGTAAGGGGAATTATGAGGCTATCAGGCAGAAAATTAGAGGTGTAAATTGGAAAGAGGGAAATGTACAGAAGAAATGTGGTACAGTTTCAAGGAAAATGGAGTTCTGTACAGCAACAATGAGTGCAGTACCAATGAGTTAGGGAAGTTATAGTAGGCTAAAGGAACTGCGGTGCACGAAAACTGTAATGAATTTAGTCAAGAAGAAAATAAAAGCTTACAAAAGGTTTAGGGAGCGAGGTAATGCTAGAGATCTAGAAAAGTATACGGCTAGTAGGAAAGAACTTGAGAAGGAAATTAGGAGAGCCAGAAGAGGTCATGAGAAGGCCTTGGCAGGTAAGATTAAGGAAAACCCCAAGGCTTTCTACAAGTATGTGAAAAGCAAGAGGATAAGATGTGAAGGAACAGGACCTATCAAGTGCGACGGTGAGAAGGTTTGTATAGAACTGGTAGAAATTGCAGCGGTACTCAATGAATACTTTATTTCAGTATTCACAGTGGAAAAGGATCTTGGTGGTTGTAGTGCATACTTACAGCAGACTGAAAAGCTTGAGTATGTAGACATTAAGGAAGAGGATGTGTTGGAAAGCATCAAGTTAGATAAGTCGCTGGGACCAAATGGGATGTACTCCAGGTTACTGTGGGAGGTGAGGGAAGAGATTGCAGAGCCTCTGGCGATGATCGTTGCATCATCAATGGAGATGGGAGTGGTTACGGATGATTGTGGATGTGGTTCCTTTATTCAAGAAACAGAGAAGAGATACCCAGGAAATTTTAGACCAGTGAGTCTAACCTCAGTGGTTGGTAAGTTGATGGAGAAGATCCTGACACGCAGGATTTATGAACATTTGAAAAGGTATAGTATGATCAAGAATAGTCAGCATGGCTTTGTCAGAGGCAGATCATGCCTTATGAGCCTGATTGAATTTTTTGAGAACGTGTCTAAACACACTGACAAAGGAAGAGCAGTAAATGTGGTTTATATGGACTTCAGCAAGGCGTTTAGAATAGAATAGAATAGAACATTACAGCACAAACAGGCCCTTCGGCCCTCGAGTTGCGCCGATCGCATCAACCCCACCAATCTATAGACCTATCTATAACCCCCAATCCCATTAAACCCCATATACTCATCCAGACGTCTTTTAAAAGACCCCAGCGAGTTCGCCTCCACCACCGACGATGGCAGCCGATTCCATTCACTCACCACCCTCTGAGTGAAAAACTTACCCCTAACATCACCTCTGTACTTCCCTCCCCGCACCTTAAATCTGTGTCCTCTCGTAGCGACCATTTCAACCCGGGGAAATAGCCTCTGAGAGTCCACCCTATCTATTCCTCTCAACATTTTATAAACTTCTATCAGGTCGCCTCTCAACCTTCGCCTCTCCAGGGAAAAGAGTCCCAGCTCCCTCAACCTATCTTCATAAGGCATGCCTCCCAGTCCAGGCAACATCCTTGTAAATCTCCTCTGCACCCTTTCAATAGCTTCTACGTCTTTCCGATAGTGAGGCGACCAGAACTGCGCACAGTACTCCAAATGAGGCCTGATGAGGGTCCTGTAAAGTTGCAGCATTACCTCCCGACTCCTAAACTCAATCCCTCGATTAATGAAGGCCAGTACACCATACGCCTTCTTGACCACCTCCTCCAACTGCGAGGCCGATTTAAGAGTCCTGTGAACCCGGACCCCGAGATCCTTCTGCTCTTCAACGCTACTAAGACCCCTGCCCTTAATAGTGTACTCGTTCATCCCGTTGGTTCTGCCGAAATGAACGACTACACATTTATCCGCGTTGAAGTCCATCTGCCACTTCTCCGCCCATTCCTGCATCCTATCTATGTCCTGCTGCAACTTTTGACATCCTTCCAGACCATCCACAACACCGTCGACCTTCGTGTCATCAGCGAACTTGCTAACCCATCCCTCTACTTCCTCATCCAGGTCATTTATGAAAATGACAAACAGCAAGGGTCCCAGAACAGATCCCTGGGGCACCCCACTAGTGACTGACCTCCATTCCGAAAAAGACCCATCCACAACCACTCTCTGCCTTCTGCAGGCAAGCCAGTTCTGGATCCACAAGGCCAAAGGCCCTTGGATCCTATGCCCTCTCACCTTCTCAAGAAGTCTTGCATGGGGGACCCTATCAAAAGCCTTGCTGAAGTCCATGTACACTACGTCCACGGCACTTCCTTCGTCAATGTGTTCAGTCACATTATCGAAGAACTCAACTAGGCTCGTAAGGCACGACCTGCCCTTGACAAATCCATGCTGACTATTCCTGATCATGTCAAACCTCTCCAAATGCTTGTAAATCTTGTCCCTCAGAAGCCTCTCCATCAGCTTACCAACCACTGAGGTCAGACTCACCGGGCGGTAATTTCCCGGGCTATCTCTGTTCCCTTTCTTGAAAATAGGGACTACATCCGCAATCCTCCAATCTTCCGGAACCTCTCCCGTCTCCATTGACGACGCAAAGATCATCGCCAGGGGCTCTGCAATCACTTCCCTCGCCTCCCATAGTATCCTGGGGTACATCCCATCTGGTCCCGGCGACTTATCTACCTTGATAGAATTCAAAAGTTCTAACACATCCTCCTCCTTAATGTCCACGTACTCAATCTTTTCCACCTGCTGCAAGTCCATAGCAAGATCTCCCAAATCAGCTTCCACTGTGAATACTGAGGCAAAGTACTCATTAAGCACCTCCGCCATTTCTTCTGGTTCTACACAGACCTTTCCCCCTTCATCTTTTATAGGTCCTATCCTTTCCCTTCTCACCCTTTTACCTTTCACATACTTATAGAAGGCCTTGGGATTTTCCTTAATCTTACCCGCCAAGGTCTTCTCATGACCCCTTCTGGCTCTCCTAATTTCCCTTTTAACCTCCTTTCTACAGTCCTTATATTCTTCAAGATCCTTAACCTCTCCTAGTTCCCTGAACCTTTTGTACACCTTCCTTTTCCTCCTGACTAGGTTCAACACAGCCTTCGTGCACCACGGTTCCCGCGACCTACCAAAACCCCCTTGCCTTATCGGAACATTGTCATGCAGAGCGCCAGACAAACATTCCTTGAATATCCGCCACCTTCCTTCGGTACTTTTCCCTAAGAATGCCTCCTTCCAGTTTATTTGTCCAAGTAACTTCCTGACTTCTTCGTATCTCCCCTTACTCCAGACAAACACTTTCCTAGCCTGTCTGATCCTATCTCGTTCCAATGCAATTGTGAAGGAGATAGAATTATGGTCACCATTCCCAAGATGCTCTCCTACCGAGAGATCCATCACCTGCCCTGGTTCATTCGCCAGTACCAGGTCAAGTACTGCCTCTCCCCTCGTAGGCTTGTCCACATACTGTGTCAGGAAACCTTCCTGAACACACCTAACAAACTCCTCTCTAGCCAAACCCCTTACTCTAGGGATATTCCAGTCGATGTTTGGGAAATTGAAGTCTCCCATCACGACAACTCTGTTTTTAATACATTTGATAAGGTGCTCCATGCAAGACTTATTGACAAAGTGAAGGGGCATGGGATCCAAGGGGACATTGCTCTGTGGATTCAGAACTGGCTTGCCCACAGATGGCAAACAGTGGTTGTTGATGGGTCTTTTTCTGCATGGAGGTCGATCACCAGTGGAGTGCCCCAGGATTCTGCTCTGGGACCCTTGCTCTTTGTGATTTTTATACATGACCTGGATGAGGGAATAGAGGAATGGGTTGGTAAGTTTGCTGATGACACAAAGATTGGAAGTGTTGTGGATAGTGTGGAGGGATGTCAGAAGTTGCAGTGAGACATTGATAGGATGGAAGACTGAGCAGAGAAGTGGCAGAAGGACTTCAATCCAGAAAAGTGTGTGGTGATTCATTTTGCCAGGTCAAATAGGATGACAGATTATGAGATTAAGGTAGGACTCTTGGCAATGTGAAAGATCAGAAGGATTTTGGGGTCCGAGTTCATAGGATGCTCAAAGCAGCTTCGCAGGAAGAGGCTATGGTTAAGAAGGTGTATGGTGTACTGGCCTTCATCAATCGAGGAATTGAGTTTAGGAGTCAGGAGATAATGCTGCAGCTGTATAAGACCCTGGTCAGACCCCACTTGGAGTACTGTGCTCAGTTCTGGTCACCTCATTACAGAAAGCACATGGAAGCCATAGAAAGGGTGCAGAGGAGATTTACAAAGATGTACATAGAACATAGAACATTACAGCGCAGAACAGGCCCTTCGGCCCACGATGTTGCGCCGACCAGTTACAAAAACAATGACCCACTAGCCTATACCAATCCCTTTTCATCCATAAACCTATCTACAGATCTCTTAAACGCCCCCAAACTAGGAGCATTTACAACTGCAGCAGGCAGAGCATTCCAATCCCTCACCACCTGTTGGGTAAAGAACCTACCCCTGACATCCGTCTTGTAGCTACCCCCCCTTAATTTAAAGCCATGCCCCCTCGTGCTAGCTTTCTCCATCCGAGGAAAAAGGCTATCACTGTCCACCCTATCTAAACCTCTAATCATCTTATATGTTTCAATAAGATCCCTGGATTTCAATAAGTTGCCTGGATTGGATGGCATGCCATATGAGAATAGGTTGAGAGAGCTCGGTCTTTTCTCCTTGAGACAAAGGATGAGGGGGTGACCCGATAGAGGTGTATAAGACAACGAGAGGTATTGATCAAGTGGATTCTCAGAGGCTTTTTTCCAGGGGTGAAACGGTTGCCACAAGAGAACACAGGTTTAGGGTGCCGGGGAGTAAGTACAGAGGAGATGTCAGGGGTAAGTTTTTCACTCAGAGGGTAGAATCGGCTGCCGGCAGTGGTGGT
This sequence comes from Prionace glauca, assembly GCA_037974335.1. Classification (NCBI taxonomy): domain Eukaryota; kingdom Metazoa; phylum Chordata; class Chondrichthyes; order Carcharhiniformes; family Carcharhinidae; genus Prionace; species Prionace glauca. The sequence goes on from CM075731.1 coordinate 109,421,838, forward strand.
GGAGGTGGATTTGATAGGGTCTTTTAAGAGACTTTTGGATAAGTACATGTAACTTAGTAAGATAGAGGATTATATGTATGCTTAGTAGGTAGGAACATGTTCGGCGTAACTTGTGGCCAAAGGGCCTGTTTGTGCTGTAGTTTTTCTATGTTTCTATGATAGATGAGGGAAAGATGGCAAATGGAATTTAATCCGGAGAAATGCGAGGTGATGCACTTTGGCCGGAATAATGTGGAAGGGAGTTATATGATAAAAGGTAGAACTATCCGGAGTATAGATACGCAGAGAGACCTGGGGGTGCAGGTACACAAGTCCCTGAAGGTGTCGGTGCAGGTGCAGAATGTGATGAGGAAAGCGTATGGCATGTTAGCCTTCATAGGAAGGGGTATAGAATATAAGAGTAGGAGTCTGATGTTGCAGTTGTATAGAAAGTTGGTTAGGCCTCACCTGGAGTACTGCGTCCAGTTCTGGTCGCCGTACTACCGGAAGGATGTAGAGATCCTGGAGAGAGTGCAGAGGAGATTTACCAGGATGTTGCCTGGTATGGAAGGGCTGTCTTACGAGGAAAGATTGAACGCACTTGGGCTGTTTTCCCTTGAGAGACGTCGGCTGAGGGGGGATCTAATAGAGGTTGGTAGATTGTTTTCAGTTTGTTAGATTGTTAGAGGTTTTCGGAGGTGTGGTAGATTGTGAGGAAGGGTGTCATAGTTTGCAGGATGACTTAGAAAGGTTGCAGAGCTGGGCTGAGAGGTGGCGGACGGAGTTTAATGTGGAGAAGTGTGAGGTAATTCATTTCGGTAGGAATAACAGATGTGTTGAGTATAGGGCTAACGGGAGGACTTTGAATAGTGTGGAGGAGCAGAGGGATCTAGGTGTATGTGTACACAGATCCCTGAAAGTTGGGAATCAAGTAGATAAGGTTGTTAAGAAGGCATACGGAGTCTTGGCGTTTATTGGTAGGGGGATTGAATTTAGGAGTCGCAGCGTCATGATGCAACTGTACACATCTCTGGTGCGGCCGCACTTGGAGTTTTGTGTGCAGTTCTGGTCCCCACATTACAGGAAGGATGTAGAGGCTTTGGAGAGGGTGCAGAGGAGGTTTACCAGGATGTTGCCTGGTATGGAGGGGAGATCCTATGAGGAGAGATTGAGAGATTTGGGGTTGTTTTCGCTGGAAAGAAGGCGGCTAAGAGGGGATCTCATTGAAACATATAAGATGATTAGAGGTTTAGACAGGGTAGATAGTGATAGCCTTTTTCCTAGGATGGAGAAAGCTAGCACGAGGGGGCACGATTTTAAATTAAGGGGGGGTAGTTATAGGACAGATGTCAGGGATAGGTTCTTTACCCAGAGGGTGGTGAGGGACTGGAATGCCCTGCCAGCTGCAGTTGTAAATGCACCTAGTTTGGGGGCGTTTAAGAGATCTGTGGATCGGTTTATGGATAGGTCTATGGATAGGTTTATCTAGATAGGCTGGGCGAATGGGCCAGGAAATGGCAAATGGAATTTAATGTTGGCAAGTGTGAGGTGGTCCACTTTGGTAGGAGGAATGGTAGGAAGGACTATTACTTACGGGGCGAAAAACTGCAGCAGGCGACGGTGCAGAGGGACCTCGGGGTCCTTGTGCATGAGTCGCAAAAACCCAGCTTGCAGGTGCAGCAGGTGGTCAGGAAGGCGAATGGGATGCTGGCCTTCATAGCGAAGGGGATTGAATATAAAAGTAGGGAGGTCTTGCTGCAGCTGTATAGGGCATTGGTGAGGCCGCAGCTGGAGTACTGTGTGCAGTTTTGGGCGCCGCACCTGCGCAAGGATGTTTTGGCCCTGGAGGGAGTGCAGAGGAGGTTTACTCGGCTGATACCGGAGTTGAGGGGATTGAGCTATGAGGAGAGGCTGAATAAACTAGGCTTGTACTCGTTAGAGTTTAGAAGAATGAGGGGAGATCTCATTGAGACGTATAAGATGATGAATAGGATGGATAGGATAGAGGTGGAGAGACTGTTCCCGCTCAAAAAAGACAGTAGGACTAGGGGGCACAGCCTCAAGATAAAGGGGGGGGCGGTTTAGAACAGAGTTGAGGAGGAACTTCTTCACTCAAAGGGTGTTGAATCTCTGGAATTCTCTGCCCGTTGAAGTGGTGGAGGCTGCCTCGCTAAATATTTTTAAGAAACGGGTTGATGGGTTTTTGATAAGAGAAGGGATTAAGGGTTATGGGGAGAGGGCGGGAAGGTGGAGCTGAGTCACGACAGATCAGCCATGATCTTATTGAATGGCGGGGCAGGCTCGAAGGGCCAGATGGCCTACTCCTGCTCCTATTTCTTATGTTCTTATGTTCTTATGATGAAAAGGGATTGGTTTCGGCTAGTGGGTCATTGTTTTGTAAGTGGTCGGCGCAACATCGTGGGCCGAAGGGCCTGTTCTGCGCTGTAATGTTCTACGTTTATAAGATTATGAAGGGGACAGATAGAGTAGATGGTGATAAGCTTTTTCCGCTATTAGAAATGGATAGAACGAGGGGTCACGGGCTTAGGGTGAGGAGGGCTAGATATAAGACTAATATTAGAGGGCAGTTTTTCACAGAAAGGGTAGTGGGGATGTGGAATGCACTGCCGAGTAAGGTGGTGGAAGCAGGCACGCTAGGGTTGTTCAAGAGTCACTTGGACAGCCACATGAGCGGTCTACATATAGGGGGATATAGCAGGCCTTATTAAGCATTGTAGGCTTGCGGTCAGTTTTAGCCTCAGGGATATAGAGTCTTTTAATAATGAAATTTTTATCCACAGGCACTTAAGTCCAGCAAGGGGCATGCGGGCGGCAGGTTGTGGTGGGCTGCTCTTGGATATTGCTTCGGGAGTTGCCTACTGCTTCATGTCGTTGGTATGCGTAAACTGGACCATCTCGAGGGCATCATGGCAGCTCAGAGGCTATCTCTGTTGCTGTGCGGACACATGGATTTGGGCCTGTGTCCGTGGGAGTTTGCGCGTTCTCCCCATGGTTGCGTGGGTTTCCTCCGGGTGCTCCGGTTTCCTCCCACATCCCAAAAATGTGCTTTTAGGCTGATTGATTGGGTAACAAATTGTCCCTATATTGGACCTCCCTGATCCTCACACATTAGGCATAGACTAGAATCATGAATAGGTCACTGACCATGGGACGGCGGCGCGGGCTCGTTGGGCCGAAGGGCTTGTTTCCCGTGCTGTGTTGTTCTTTGTTCTTTGATAGTGGATGTTGTATACATGGGTTTCAATAAAGCCTTTGACAAGATACCTGATGGTAGGCTGGTACGAAAGGTGAAGTCACACAGGATCAGAGGAGAGCTGGCAAGATGGATACAGAACTGGCTTATCCATAGAACACAATGGGTAGCAGTAGAGGGGTGCTTTTCTGAATGGAAGGCTGTGACTAGCAGTGTTCCACAGATATCAGTTGTGGGACCTTTGTTGTTTGTAGTGTATATACATGATTTGGAGGAAAATGTAGGTGGTCACTATTAGTAAGTTCGCAAATGACACAAAAATTGGTGGAGTTGCGGATAGTTAAGAGGATTGTCAGAGGATACAGCAAGATGTAGAACGGTTGGAGACTTGGGCAGAAAAATGGCAGATGGAGTTTAATCTGGACAAGTGTGAGATAATGCATTTTGGAAAGTCCAATGCACATAGAAATTATATAGTAAATGGTAGAACCTTAGGAGTATTGACAGGCAGAGAGATCTGAGCATACGTTCCACCGATCTGAAGGTGGTAATGCAGGTGGATAAGGTAGTCACAAAGGCATACAGCATGCTTGCCTTCATCGGTCAGGATATTGAGTATATAAATTGGCAGTTCATGCTGCAGCTTTATTGAACCTTAGTTAGGCCTCATTTAGAATGTAGTGTACAATTATGGTCGCCACACCACCAGAAAGATGTGGATGCTTTGGAGAGGGTACAGAAGAGGTTTGCCAGGATGTTGCCTGGTCTGGAACGTATTAGCTATGAGGAATGGTTGGATAAACTCGGTTTGTTCTCATTGGAATGATGGAGGTTGAGGGGTGACCTGATAGAGGTTTACAAGATTATGAGTGGCATGAACAGAGTGGACAGTTAGATACTATTTCCTAGGGTAGAAAAGTCAATTACGAGAGGACTACAGTACTAGGTTTAAGCTGTGTGGGGAAAAGTTTAGAGGAGATGTGCGAGACAAGTTTTTTTACACACGAGGGTGGTGAGCATCTGGAATGTGCTGCCTGGGAGGTGGTGGGAGCAGGTACAATAGTGGCATTTAAGGGGCAACTACATGAATACGTGAATAGGATGGGAATGGAAGGATATGGACTCCGTAAGTGCATGTATAAGAACATAAGAAATAGGAGCAGGAGTAGGCCATCTAGCCCTTCGAGCCTGCCCCGCCATTCAATAAGATCATGGCTGATCTGTCGCTGCTCAGTTCCACTTTCCCGCCCTCTCTCCATAACCCTTAATCCCCTCTCTTATCAAAACCCATCAACCCGCGTCTTAAAAATATTTAGCGAGGCAGCCTCCACCACTTCAACGGGTAGAGAATTCCAGAGATTCACCACCCTTTGAGTGAAGAAGTTCCTCCTCAACTCTGTTCTAAACCGCCCCCCCTTTATCTTGAGGCTGTGCCCCCTAGTCCTACTGTCTTTTTTGAGCGGGAAGAGTCTCTCCACCTCTATCCTATCCATCCCATTCATCATCTTATACGTCTCAATGAGATCTCCCCTCATTCTTCTAAACTCTAACGAGTACAAGCCCAGTTTATTAGGCAGGCATCGTGATCAGTGCAGGCTTGGAGAGCAGAAGGGCCTGTTCCTGTGCTGCCCTGTTCTTTGAGGTTGTCCTATGTCTCCATTTAGCTACATAATTTTTGAATATATTTGGGTTTTGTGTTTTTCCCTCTAAATGTATTTCCTGTCACTTCCATTAATATGCCTATATCTTCCAAAATCTATTAGAATTGTCCTTACTTTTGTATTATCAGAAATGTTTCAAATTGTGCTCTCGATTTCACAGATCTACATCGGGATTAAAACTGGAGGCAGCAGTGATCCTTAGGTAGTCTATTTTCAAACCTTCTCAATCCAAGCAGAATCAGTTAACCAATTACAACACCCACATTTTCTGAAAACGTAGTATCAACTGGGCAGGTTGCTGTTTGAAAATATATTGGTTAGCACTGGTGCCTCATAGTGCCAGAGATCCAGGTTCAATTCCGGCCTTGGATGACAGTCTATCTGGAGTTTGCATGTTCTCCCCATGTCTGTGTGGATTTCCTCCAGGTGCTCCAGTTTCATAGAACATAGAACATAGAACACTACAGCACAAACAGCCCTTCGGCTCACGAGTTGCGCCGATCACATCAACACCCATCTATAACCCCCAATCCCATAAGACCCCATATACTCATCCAGAAGTCTTTTAAAAGACCCCAGCGAGTTCGCCTCCACCACCACTGAGGCAGCCGATTCCACTCACTAACCACCCTCTGAGTGAAAAACTTACTCCTAACATCACTTCTGTACTTTCCTCCCCGCACCTTAAATCTGTGTCCTCTCGTAGCGACCATTTCAACCCGGGGAAATAGCCTCTGAGAATCCACCCTATCCATTCCTCTCAACATTTTATAAACTTCTATCAGGTCGCCTCTCAAACTTCGTCTCTCTAGGGAAAAGAGACCCAGCTCCCTCAACCTAACTGCATAAGGCATGCCTCCTAGTTCAGGCAACATCCTTGTAAATCTCCTCTGTACCCTTTCAATAGCTTCTACGTCTTTCCTATAGTGAAGCGACCAGAACTGCGCACAGTACTCCAAATGAGGCCTGACAAGGGTCTTATAAAGTTGCAGCATTACCTCCCGACTCCTAAACTCAATCCCTCGATTAATGAAGGCCAGTACACCATACGCCTTCTTGACCACCTCTTCCACCTGCGAGGCCGATTTAAGAGTCCTGTGGACCCGGACTCCAAGATCCTTCTGCTCTTCAACACTACTATGACTCCTGCCCTTGATAGTGTACTCGTTCATCCCGTTGGTTCTGCCAAAATGGACGACTACGCATTTATCCGCATTGAAGTCCACCTGCCACTTCTCCGCCCAGTCCTGCATCCTATCTATGTCCTGCTGCAACTTTTGACATCCTTCCAGACCATCCACAACACCACCGACCTTCGTGTCATCAGCGAACTTACTTACCCATCCCTCCACTTCCTCATCCAGGTCATTTATGAAAATGACAAACAACAAGGGTCCCAGAACAGATCCTTGAGGCACTCAGCTGGTGACTGACCTCCATTCAGAAAAAGCCCCATCCACAACCACTCTCTGCCTTCTGCAGGCAAGCCAGTTCTGGATCCACAAGGCCAAAGGCCCTCGGATCCCATGCCCTCTCACCTTCTCAAGAAGTCTTGCATGGGGGACCTTATCAAACGCCTTGCTGAATCGAAGAACTCAACTAGGCTCGTAAGGCACGACCTGCCCTTGACAAATCCATGCTGACTATTCCTGATCATGTCAAACCTCTCCAAATGCTCGTAAATCTTGTCCCTCAGAAGCCTCTCCATCAGCTTATCAACCACTGAGGTCAGACTCACCGGTCGGTAATTTCCCGGGCTATCTCTGTTCCCTTTCTTGAAAATAGGGACTACATCCGCAATCCTCCAATCTTCCGGAACCTCTCCCGTCTCCACTGACGACGCAAAGATCATCGCCAAGGGCTCTGCAATCACTTCCCTGGCCTCCCACAGTATCCTGGGGTACATCCCATCTGGTCCCGGCGACTTGTCTATCTTGATAGAATTCAAAAGTTCTAATACATCCTCCACCTTAATATCCACAAACTCAATCTTTTCCATCTGCTGCACATCCGTGGCAAAATCTCCCAGATCAGCTTCCACCGTGAATACTGAGGGAAAGTACTCATTGAGCATCTCTGCCATTTCTTCTGGTTCCACACAGACCTTTCCCCCTTCACCTTTTATAGGTCCTATCCCTTCTCTTCTCATCCTTTTACCTTTCACATATTTATAGAAGGCCTTGGGATTCTCCTTAATCTTACCCGCCAAGGTCTTCTCATGACCCCTTCTGGCTCTCCTAATTTCCCTTTTAAGCTCCTTTCTACAGTCCTTATACTCCTCAAGATCCTTAACCTCTCCTAGTTCCCTGAACCTTTTGTACATCTTCCCTTTCCTCCTGACTAGGTTCAACACAGCCTTCGTGCACCACGGTTCCCGCGACCTACCAAAACCCCCTTGTCTCATCGGAACGTTGTCATGCATAGCTCCAGACAAACATTCCTTGAATATCCGCCACCTTCCTTCGGTACTTTTCCCTAAGAACACCTCCTTCCAGTTTATTTGTCCAAGTAACTTCCTGACTTCTTCGTATCTTCCCTTACTCCAGACAAACACATTCCTAGTCTGCCTGATCCTATCCCATTCCAATGCAATTGTGAAGGAGATAGAATTATGGTCACCATTCCCAAGATGCTCTCCTACCGAGAGATCCATCACCTGCCCTGGTTCATTCGCCAGTAAAAAGTCTGACAACACCAGGTTTTAGTCCAACCGATTTATTTGATAATATTCTCACAAGCTTTCGAGGGGGCTGCCTCTTCGTCAGGTGAATGGAGAGTTCTGACCTCAGACAGACAGAGCATATAAAGCACAGACAGTTGCTGATTAGAATGCGAATCCTTACACCTAACCTGCTGTTCAAGTCTTAAAGTGGCTGATAATGTGAGTGGAAGGAGCACTGATCACAGTTTAAAGAGATCTCTTTAAACTGTGATCAGTGCTCCTTCCACTCACATTATCAGCCACTTTAAGACTTGAACAGCAGGTTAGATGTAAGGATTCGCATTCTAATCAGCAACTGTCTGTGCTTTATATGCTCTGTCTGTCTGAGGTCAGAACTCTCCATTCACCTGACGAAGAGGCAGCCCCCTCGAAAGCTTGTGAGTATATTATCAAATAAATCGGTTGGACTAAAACCTGGTGTTGTCAGACTTTTTACTGTGTTTACGCCAGTCCAACACCGGCATACCCACATCATTCGCCAGTACCAGGTCAAGTACAGCCTCTCCCCTCATAGGCTTATCCACATACTGTGTCAGGAAACCTTCCTGAATACACCTAACAAACTCCTCCCCATCCAAACCCCTTACCCTAGGGATATTCCAGTCGATGTTTGGGAAATTGAAGTCTCCCATCACGACAACTCTGTTATTAATACATCTCTCCAGAATCTGTTTCCCTATCTGCACTTCAACTTCCCTGTCACTATTGGGTGGCTTATAGAATACACCCAGCAAAGTTTTCGACCCTTTGCTGTTTGTAACTTCCACCCACAGAGACTCTGTAGATAGTCCCTCCACAGCATCCTCTTTCTCTGCAGCCATGATACTGTCCCTGATCAACAGTGCCACTCCACCACCTCTTCTGCCATCCTCCCTGTCCTTCCTGAAGCATCTGAAACCTGGCACCTGAAGTACCCAGTCCTGTCCCTGTGACATCCAAGTCTCCGTAATGGCCACCACATCACTATCCCAAGCAGCAATCCACGCCTTTAAGCTCATCTACCTTATTCACTACACTCCTTGCATTAAAATATATACACTTCAGCCCCTCAGTCTGGGCATTTCCCTTCTCCACCCCCTGTCTAACCTCCCTCCCATACTGCCTGCAGTCCTCCCCAACTGGGAGCTAACCTCCTCCGTCCCAGTTTCCCCATCGCAATTACCTCCCCCCATCCTTTCTAGTTTAAAGTCCCCCCGGTAGCCTTAGCCAGTCTTCCCGCCAAGATATTAGTCCCCCTGGGATTTAAGTGCCACCCATCCTTGCTGTACAGGTCCCACCTACCCCTAAAGAGATCCCAGTGATCTAGGAACCGAAATCCCTGCCCTCTACACCAGTCCTTCAGCCACGCATTCACCCTCCACCTCATTTCATTTCTTCCCTCATTCTCCCGTGGCACAAGCAGCAATCCTGAGATTACTACCTTCGCTTTTCTCTTCCTCAGCTGTCTATCCAGTTCTCTATAATCCCTTTTCACGAGTGCCTCCCTCTTCTTGCCTACGCCAGTAGTACCTATATGTACTACAACCTCTGGTTCCTCACCCTCTCCTTTCAGGACGTCTGGGACACGCCCAGAGACATCCCGAATCCCAGCCCCAGGGAGACAAACCACCATCCGCGACTCCCGTCTACGTCCACAAAAATGCCTGTCCGCCCCCCTCACTGTGGAGTCCCCTATTAACACTACCTTTCTGCTCTCTTTTTTGATTTTTTGACTTACTGGCTCAACTCCAGAGACCTGGCCACCGCTTCCTCCCTCAGATGAGCTGTCCCCCCCAGTAGTACTCAGGCCGGAGTACTTATTTTGAAGGGGGACATCCACCGGAGTGCTCTCCATCACCCGTGGTTTCCCCTTCCTAATAGTCACCCAAGTGCCCTCATTCCGTTGCCCTGGTGTGACTACTTGCTGGTAGCTCCTATCTATAACCTCCTCACTCTCCCGAACGAGCTGAAGGTCCTCAAGCTGCAATTGCAGCTCCTTAACCTGGTTTCGTAGGGCCTGCAGCTCCACACACCGAGCACAGGTGTGGATGTCTGGCAGACCAGGAGCCTCCAAGACCTCCCACATGTTGCATTGGCAGCAACATACAGGTCTCACACTCATACTTACCCCTTATAGCAACCCAGAGGGAAAAGTAAAAAAAAACTTATAACTTACCTTATCTCTTTGGCCCTGTGAGCCAAAGCCCTGACAGCACACACAAAAACAAAAGCAGTCTTACCTGCTCTCTGACAGAGCCCCCCCCCTCTCTCTCTCTCTTTTTTAGGTTAGAGGAGGGGGGAGGGCTGGGATACTCTACCTGTGTAGAGTATCGGGAATCCCCTCCGATCTAATTTATAGTAGGTGAAAAAAAAACTTGACCCGAGTGCCCTCGCAACTACTTCTGGGGTCAAACCGGGGTCAAACTTAAAGCAAGCAAAAAACCCCCCACTAAACTCACTAAAACAAACTTAGTTTTTTAAACGAAAGAAAAAGTCGCTGTACTCACCCACAAGCTCTCCACTCGCAAATCGCAGCCTCTCTTTAGTGCTCCCACGGAACAATGAGGCCGGACTCCCGAGGTGAGTAAGCTTTTAAAGGTGAAAAAATAAACTTTCCTCCCCACGGTTCAAAGATGCGCAGGTTAGGTGAACTGGCCATGATAAATTGCCCCTTAGTGTCAGGGGGATTAGCACGATAAATTCATGGAGTTATGGGAATAGGGCCTGGGTGAGATTGCTGTTATTGTAGACTCAATGAGCCAAATGGCTTCCTTCTATACTGTATGGGTTCTATGATTAAAAAACTAACCAGATCATCCACATCTCCATCGTTCTCGGGCACAGCTGATTCTTCCATGGGTCTCTCTTCTGGAGCCAAAAACTGCAGATGAGAAAGAAACAACTCAGAACTACAGACAGGAACAATAACTGGATCAGAACATCTGCAGGAGAACAAGGCTCTCACAGCTCGGCCATTACTGTGTAAGTTCTGGTCACCCTATTATAGAAAGGATATTATTAAACTAGAAAGAGTGCAGCAAAGATTTATGAGGATGCTACCAAGATTTGATGGTTTGAGTTATAAGGGGACGCTGGATAGACTAGGACTTTTTTCTCTGGAGCACAGGACACTTAGGGATGATTTTAAGAACATAAGAACATAAGAAATAGGAGCAGGAGTAGGCCATCTGGCCCTTCGAGCCTGCCCCGCCATTCAATAAGATCATGGCTAATCTGTCGTGACTCAGCTCCACCTTCCCGCCCTCTCCCCATAACCCTTAATCCCTTCTCTTATCAAAAACCCATCAACCCGTTTCTTAAAAATATTTAGCGAGGCAGCCTCCACCACTTCAACGGGCAGAGAATTCCAGAGATTCACCACCCTTTGAGTGAAGAAGTTCCTCCTCAACTCTGTTCTAAACCGCCCCCCCCCTTTATCTTGAGGCTGTGCCCCCTAATCCTACTGTCTTTTTTGAGCGGGAAGAGTCTCTCCACCTCTATCCTATCCATCCCATTCATCATCTTATATGTCTCAATGCACCTAGTTTGGGGGCGTTTAAAAGATCTGTGGATAGGTTTATGGATGAAAAGGGATTGGTTTAGGCTAGTGGGTCATTGTTTTGTACTGGTCGGCGCAACATCGTGGGCCGAAGGGCCTGTTCTGCGCTGTAATGTTCTGTGTTCTATTTTCAATGAGATCTCCCCTCATTCTTCTAAACTCTAACGAGTACAAGCCTAGTTTATTCAGCCTCTCCTCATAGCTCAATCCCCTCAACTCCGGTATCAGCCGAGTAAACCTCCTCTGCACTCCCTCCAGGGCCAAAATATCCTTGCGCAGGTGCGGCGCCCAAAACTGCACACAGTACTCCAGCTGCGGCCTCACCAATGCCCTATACAGCTGCAGCAAGACCTCCCTACTTTTATATTCAATCCCCCTCGCTATGAAGGCCAGCATCCCATTCGCCTTCCTGACCACCTGCTGCACCTGCAAGCTGGGTTTTTGCGACTCATGCACAAGGACCCCGAGGTCCCTCTACACCGTCGCCTGCTGCAGTTTTTCGCCCCGTAAGTAATAGTCCTTCCTACCATTCCTCCTACCAAAGTGTACCACCTCACACTTGCCAACATTAAATTCCATTTGCCATTTCCTGGCCCATTCGCCCAGCCTATCAAGATCCTTCTGCAGACTCTCCACACCCTCCGCACAATTTGCCTTTCCCCCAATCTTGGTGTCATCAGCAAATTTCGACACCCTGCACTCGGTTCCCTCCTCCAGATCATCTATATAAATGGTAAATAGCTGAGGCCCCAGCACCGACCCCTGGGGCACCCCACTAGTCACCAACCGCCAATCCGAATAGCATCCATTGACCCCCACTCTCTGCCTCCTATTTGACAACCAATCCTCTATCCACGCTAACACCCTACCCCCAACTCCATGTCCCCTGACCTTCTGCAATAACCTCTTGTGAGGTACCTTGTCAAACGCCTTCTGAAAATCCAGAAAGACCACATCCACCGGCTCTCCTCTATCCACTGCCCTAGACACATCCTCATAGAACTCCAGTAAATTTGTCAGACACGACTTCCCTTTAATGAAACCGTGTTGCGTCCGCCCTATCAAGCAATTCCCCTCAAGATGCCTCGCTATTTCCTCCTTAATGGCGGTTTCTAACATTTTACCTACCACAGATGTTAAACTAACCGGCCTATAATTCCCCGCCTTTTGCCTGGCACCCTTCTTAAACAACGGCGTAACATTAGCCGTTTTCCAATCTTCTGGCACTTCCCCGGAATCCAGCGACATCTGGAAAATAACCACCAAGGCATCCACTATCACCTCCGCCATTTCTTTCAGAACCCTCGGATGCATTCCATCCGGTCCTGGGGACTTGTCCACAATCAGCCCCTCCAGTCTGTCGAGCACCACCTCTCTAGTAACAGTAATGTCATTAAGACCCTCCATTCCTACCACCTTTCCATCGCTAACACCCGGCAAATTATTCACGTCCTCCTCCGTGAAGACAGAAACAAAGAAGTTATTCAAGACCTTAGCCATATCCCTATCCCCTACCACTAGCTCCCCTTTCTCATCCTCTAAAGGACCAACGTTTACCCTAGCCAGCCTCTTCCTTTTTATATATTTATAAAAACTCTTGCTATCCTTTTTTATATTAAGTGCTAGCCCAGCCTCATAGCTTCTCCTACCCTCCTTTATCAATTTCTTTGTCAATCTTTGTTGACATTTAAACCTTTCCCAATCCTCTTCTCGCCCACTGCTCTTAGCTACTCTAAACTCCTCCGCTTTTAATTTAACACTTTCCTTCACCTCCTTCGTTATCCATGGCTTATTACCTCTCCTCCTACTGTCCTTTTTAACCATCGGAATAAATTTCTGCTGAGCACCAAGAAAGATCTCCTTAAAGATCCTCCACTGCTCCTCAGCAGACCTACCTTCCAACGCGTTCCCCCAGTCCACATTCGCCAATTCTTCTCTCATCCTACCATACTCCCCTCTATTCAAACAAAGGACGCGTGTCTGGGAACCCACTTTCTCCTCCTCCATCTGCACCAGAAACTCCACCATACAATGATCACTCTCTCCAAGAGGATCCTTCACCGCAAGGTCCCTAATTCTACCCGCCTCATTACATAGCACCAGATCCAAGATAGCTCGCTCCCTCGTCGGCTCCAACACACACTGTTCAAGGAAATTATCCCGGCAGCATTCCAAGAACTCCTCCTCGAGCCCACCTCGTCCAACATGGGTCGACCAATCAATATGCAGATTGAAATCTCCCATAACTACTGCCGTCCCATTCCTGCACGCTGCACTTATTTGCGCGTTAACAGCCCGCCCCACCTAGATCATTATTCGGGGGCCTATAGACGACACCCACTAGCGTCTTCCTCCCTTTTCTGTTCCTAATCTCCACCCACAACGATTCCACTTTCTGCTCCTTGGCTCCGATATTATCCCTTGCTAGCACCTTGATACTATCCTTAATCAGCAGAGCTACGCCACCCCCTCTTTCCTCCTGCCTATCCTTTCTAAACACTTGATAACCCTGTACATTCATCTCCCAGTCCCTGTCACCTTGCAGCCACGTCTCTGTAATGGCCACCAGATCGTATCCATTTGTGTCGATTTTATTCAGGTCTATAAAATAATGAGGGGCACAGATCAGCTAGATCGTCAACATCTTTTCCCAAAGTTAGGGGAGTCTAACACGAGAGGGCAAAGGTCTTAAGGCGAGAGGGGAGAGATACAAAAGGGGCAATTTTTTCATACAGAGGGTGGTGAGTGTCTGGAACAAGCAGCCAGAGACAGTAATAGAGGCAGGTACAATTTTGTCTTTTAAAAAGCACTTAAATCGGCCTCGCAGGTGGAGGAGGTGGTCAAGAAGGCGTATGGTGTACTGGCCTTCATTAATCGAGGGATTGAGTTTAGGAGTCGGGAGGTAATGCTGCAACTTTACAGGACCCTCGTCAGGCCTCATTTGGAGTACTGTGCGCAGTTCTGGTCGCCTCACTATAGGAAAGACGTAGAAGCTATTGAAAGGGTGCAGAGGAGATTTACAAGGATGTTGCCTGGACTGGGAGGCATGCCTTATGAAGATAGGTTGAGGGAGCTGGGACTCTTTTCCCTAGAGAGGCGAAGGTTGAGAGGCGACCTGATAGAAGTTTATAAAATGTTGAGAGGAATAGATAGGGTGGACTCTCAGAGGCTATTTCCCCGGGTTGAAATGGTCGCTACGAGAGGACACAGATTTAAGGTGCGGGGAGGGAAGTACAGAGGTGATGTTAGGGGTAAGTTTTTCACTCAGAGGGTAGTGAGTGATTGGAATCGGCTGCCGTCGTCGGTGGTGGAGGCGAACTCGCTGGGGTCTTTTAAAAGACTTCTGGATGAGTATATGGGGTTTAATGGGATTGGGGGTTATAGATAGGTCTATAGATTGGTGGGGTTGATGCGATCGGCGCAACTCGAGGGCCGAAGGGCCTGTTTGTACTGTAATGTTCTATCTATCTATCTATCTTAGACAGTAAGAACATAAGAACATAAGAAATAGGAGCAGGAGTAGGCCATCTGGCCCTTCGAGCCTGCCCCGCCATTCAATAAGATCATGGCTGATCTGTCGTGACTCAGCTCCACCTTCCCGCCCTCTCCCCATAACCCTTAATCCCTTCTCTTATCAAAAACCCATCAACCCGTTTCTTAAAAATATTTAGCGAGGCAGCCTCCACCACTTCAACGGGCAGAGAATTCCAGAGATTCACCACCCTTTGAGTGAAGAAGTTCCTCCTCAACTCTGTTCTAAACCGCCCCCCCCTTTATCTTGAGGCTGTGCCCCCTAGTCCTACTGTCTTTTTTGAGCGGGAACAGTCTCTCCACCTCTATCCTATCCATCCCATTCATCATCTTATACGTCTCAATGAGATCTCCCCTCATTCTTCTAAACTCTAACGAGTACAAGCCTAGTTTATTCAGCCTCTCCTCATAGCTCAATCCCCTCAACTCCGGTATCAGCCGAGTAAACCTCCTCTGCACTCCCTCCAGGGCCAAAACATCCTTGCGCAGGTGCGGCGCCCAAAACTGCACACAGTACTCCAGCTGCGGCCTCACCAATGCCCTATACAGCTGCAGCAAGACCTCCCTACTTTTATATTCAATCCCCTTCGCTATGAAGGCCAGCATCCCATTCGCCTTCCTGACCACCTGCTGCACCTGCAAGCTGGGTTTTTGCGACTCATGCACAAGGACCCCGAGGTCCCTCTGCACCGTCGCCTGCTGCAGTTTTTCGCCCCGTAAGTAATAGTCCTTCCTACCATTCCTCCTACCAAAGTGGACCACCTCACACTTGCCAACATTAAATTCCATTTGCCATTTCCTGGCCCATTCGCCCAGCCTATCTAGATCCTTCTGCAGACTCTCCACACCCTCCGCACAATTTGCCTTTCCCCCAATCTTGGTGTCATCAGCAAATTTCGACACCCTGCACTCGGTTCCCTCCTCCAGATCATCTATATAAATGGTAAATAGCTGAGGCCCCAGCACCGACCCCTGGGGCACCCCACTAGTCACCAACCGCCAATCCGAATAGCATCCATTGACCCCCACTCTCTGCCTCCTATTTGACAACCAATCCTCTATCCACGCTAACACCCTACTCCCAACTCCATGTGCCCTGACCTTCTGCAATAACCTCTTGTGAGGTACCTTGTCAAACGCCTTCTGAAAATCCAGAAAGACCACATCCACCGGCTCTCCTCCATCCACTGCCCTAGACACATCCTCATAGAACTCCAGTAAATTTGTCAGACACGACTTCCCTTTAATGAAACCGTGTTGCGTCCGCCCTATCAAGCAATTCCCCTCAAGATGCCTCGCTATTTCCTCCTTAATGACGGTTTCTAACATTTTACCTACCACAGACGTTAAACTAACCGGCCTATAATTCCCCGCCTTTTGCCTGCCACCCTTCTTAAACAACGGCGTAACATTAGCCGTTTTCCAATCTTCCGGCACTTCCCCGGAATCCAGCGACGTCTGGAAAATAACCACCAAGGCATCCACTATCACCTCCGCCATTTCTTTCAGAACCCTCGGATGCATTCCATCCGGTCCTGGGGACTTGTCCACAATCAGCCCCTCCAGTCTGTCGAGCACCACCTCTCTAGTAACAGTAATGTCATTAAGACCCTCCATTCCTACCACCTTTCCATCGCTAACACCCGGCAAATTATTCACGTCCTCCTCCGTGAAGACAGAAACAAAGAAGTTATTCAAGACCTTAGCCATATCCCTATCCCCTACCACTAGCTCCCCTTTCTCATCCTCTAAAGGACCAACGTTTATCCTAGCCAGCCTCTTCCTTTTTATATATTTATAAAAACTCTTGCTATCCTTTTTTATATTAAGTGCTAGCCCAGCCTCATAGCTTCTCCTACCCTCCTTTATCAATTTCTTTGTCAATCTTTGTTGACATTTAAACCTTTCCCAATCCTCTTCTCGCCCACTGCTCTTAGCTACTCTAAACTCCTCCGCTTTTAATTTAACACTTTCCATGGGTACCATGGGTAAGATGGTAGCATGGGTAAGTACCATGGGTAAGATGGGTATAGAGGAATATAGGCCAAATGTGGGCAATTGGGACCAACTTAGAACATAAGAACATAAGAAATAGGAGCAGGAGTAGGCCATCTGGCCCTTCGAGCCTGCCCCGCCATTCAATAAGATCATGGCTGATCTGTCGTGGCTCAGTTCCACCTTCCCGCCCTCTCCCCATAACCCTTAATCCCTTCTCTTATCAAAAACCCATCAACCCGTTTCTTAAAAATATTTAGCGAGGCAGCCTCCACCACTTCAACGGGCAGAGAATTCCAGAGATTCACCACCCTTTGAGTGAAGAAGTTCCTCCTCAACTCTGTTCTAAACCGCCCCCCCCTTTATCTTGAGGCTGTGCCCCCTAGTCCTACTGTCTTTTTTGAGCGGGAACAGTCTCTCCACCTCTATCCTATCCATCCCATTCATCATCTTATACGTCTCAATGAGATCTCCCCTCATTCTTCTAAACTCTAACGAGTACAAGCCTAGTTTATTCAGCCTCTCCTCATAGCTCAATCCCCTTAACTTAAGAGTTAAGAAACAGGGCGGCATGGACAAGCTGGGCCTAAGGGCCTGTTTAAGAACATAAGAAGTCCACCGAGCCCTTTGAGCCTGCCCCACCGTTCAATAAGATCATGGCTGATCTGAAGTGGATCAGTTCCACTTTTCCGCTTTTTCCCCATAATCCTTAATTCCCTTGTCTATCAGAAACCTATCTACCTGTGATTTAAATATATTCAACGAGGTAGCCTCCACCACTTCAACGGGCAGAGAATTCCAGAGATTCACCACCCTTTGAGTGAAGAAGTTCCTCCTCAACTCTATTCTAAACTGCACCCGCGTTCCCCCCCCCCCCCGCTTATTTTCAGGCTGTGCCCTCTAGTTCTGTTTTCCTTTCTAAGCAGAAAGAATCTCTCTACCTCTACCCTATCTATCCCCTTCATTATCTTGCAAGTCTCTATAAGATCCTCCCTCAGCCTTCTAAACTCCAATGAGTACAGGTCCAGTCTATTTAATCTCTCCTCATAAGCTAACCCCCTCATCTCCGGTATCAGCCTGGTGAACCTTCTCTGTACTCCCTCCAAGGCCAATATATCCTTACACAAATAAGGGAACCAAAACTGCACACAGTACTCCAGCTGCAGCCTCACCAGTGCCCTGTACAGTTGCAGCAAGACCTCCCTGCTTTTATATTCCATCCCCCTCGCTATAAAGGCCAACATTCCATTCACCTTCTCGATCACCTGCTGCACCTGCAGACTGGGTTTTTGCGATTCATGCAACAAGGACCCCTGGGTCCCTCTGCACCGTAGCATGCTGCAGCTTTTCACCTTTTAAATAATAATCCCTCCTACTATTATTTCTACCAAAGTGGATAACCTCACACTTACTAACATTATACTCCATCTGCCAGGTCCTCGCCCACTCACTCAGCCTATCCAGATCTCTCTGCAGACTTTCTGCACCCTCCATGTAATTCGCTTTTCTACTCATCTTCGTGTCATCAGCAAATTTCGTTACCCTACACTTAGCCCCCTCCTCCAGGTCGTCTGTGTAAACGGTAAACAGTAGACAGTAGAGGCCCCAGCATCGATCCCTGTGGCACTCCACTAGTCACCAACTGCCAACCAGCAAAGCACCCATTGATTCCAACTCTCTGCTTCCTGTTAGATAACCAATCCTCAATCTACGCTAACACTTTACCCCCAACTCTGTGTACCCTAACCTTCTGCAGCAATCTTTTGTGAGGCACCTTATTGAACGTCTTCTGGAAATCTAAAAACACCACATCCATCGGTTCCCCTCTTGTCTACTGCACTAGTCACATCTTCATAGAAATCCAGTAAATTCGTTAAACATGACTTCCCCTTCACAAATCCGTGCTGCGTCTGTTGGCCTTCATAGCGAGGGGGACAGAATATAAAAACAGGGAGGTCTTGCTGCAATTGTACAGGGCACTGGTGAGGCCGCAATTGGAGTACAGTGTACAGTTTTGGTCCCCGCATTTGAGAAAGGATATATTGGCCTTGGAGGGAGTACAGAGAAGGTTCACCAGGCTGATATCAGAGATGAGAGGGTTAGCTTATGAAGAGAGATTGAATAGACTGGGTCTGTACTCGTTAGAGTTCAGAAGGCTGAAGGGGGATCTTGTCGAGACATATAAGATAATGAAGAGGCTGGATAGGGTAGAGGTAGAGAGATTCTTTCGCTTAGAAAGGATAGCAGAACTAAAGGGCACAGCCTCAAAATAAGTGGGGGGGGGAGGGGCAGGCAGTTTAGAACAGAGTTGAGACTCTGGTGGTGAATCTCTGGAATTCTCTGCCCATTGAAGTGGTGGAGGCTACCTCACTAAATATATTTAAGTCACGGGTAGATAGATTTCTGATAGACAAGGGAATTAAGGGTTATGGGGAGAAAGCGGGTAAGTGGAACTGATGCCATGATCTTATTGAATGGCGGGGCAGGCTCGAAGGGCTAGATGGCCTACTCCTGCTCTTATTTCTTATGTTCTGATGTTTTTTATGTTGTAACCGAATTATTCTCAAATGGTATATAATAGTCCCAGAGCTAAGAGACCTGGGAATCATGGTGTTGACTGGAGTTCAGGTCCCTCGTTTATTGGGTAACCAAATCAAGTGATTAGTTTTACCTGTTTGGCATCATCATTGGTCACTGAACTTTCTGCAGCTTCATCCTTTGCGATGAGAGTGACAGCGTCTGCAATTAAGAGACAGTTAGTCAATATTACTGTCAGATATCACATACTCCATAACTCTTGGATTCACAAGAATCCTGATTGTACTGTGTGCAGTTCTGGTCAGGGTAACATGAAAAGGATATAGAGATGTTGGAGAAAGTTTAGAGAAAATTTGCAAGTATCAGAAATGTGGATTATCCCTATAGAGATGATAGAGGGAGTCGTTGAAACAAATAGTAAAGATAAAGAATTTAAAGAAAAACTAGACGAGCATTTGATGGAGAAAGAAGTAGATTTAGATGAGAAAAGATAGGAGGAGATTTGAGTGAAGCATAAATAACAGCATTCAGTCCTAAAAGATTAACTAGGAGAGGTTAAGGATCTTGAAGAATATAAGGACTGTAGAAAGGAGGTTAAAAGGGAAATTAGGAGAGCCAGAAGGGGTCATGAGAAGACCTTGGCGGATAAGATTAAGGAAAATCCTAAGGCCTTCTATAAATATGTGAAAGGTAAAAGGGTGAGAAGGGAAAGGATAGGACCTATAAAAGTTGAAGGGGGAAAGGTCTGTGTGGAACCAGAAGAAATGGCGGAGGTGCTAAATGAGTACTTTGCCTCAGTATTCACAGTGGAAGGTGATTTGGGAGATCTTGCTATGGACTTGCAGCAGGGTGGAAAAGATTGAGTACGCGGACATTAAGGAGGAGGATGTGTTAGAACTTTTGAATTCTATCAAAATAGATAAGTCGCCGGGACCAGATGGGATGTACCCCAGGATACTGTGGGAGGCCAGGGAAGTGATTGCAGAGCCCCTGGCGATGACCTTTGCGTCGGCAATGGAGACGGGAGAGGTTCCGGAAGATTGGAGGATTGCGGATGTAGTCCCTATTTTCAAGAAAGGGAACAGAGATAGCCCGGGAAATTACCGCCCGGTGAGTCTGACCTCAGTGGTTGGTAAGCTGATGGAGAGGCTTCTGAGGGACAAGATTTACGAGCATTTGGAGAGGTTTGACATGATCAGGAATAGTCAGCATGGATTTGTCAAGGGCAGGTCGTGCCTTACGAGCCTAGTTGAGTTCTTCGATAATGTGACTGAACACATTGACGAAGGAAGTGCCGTGGACGTAGTGTACATGGACTTCAGCAAGGCGTTTGATAAGGTCCCCCATGCAAGACTTCTTGAGAAGGTGAGAGGGCATGGGATCCAAGGGCCTTTGGCCTTGTGGATCCAGAACTGGCTTGACTGCAGAAGGCAGAGAGTGGTTGTGGATGGGTCTTTTTCGGAATGGAGGTCAGTCACCAGTGGGGTGCCCCAGGGATCTGTTCTGGGACCCTTGCTGTTTGTCATTTTCATAAATGACCTGGATGAGGAAGTGGAGGGATGGGTTAGCAAGTTCGCTGATGACACGAAGGTCGGTGGTGTTGTGGATGGTCTGGAAGGATGTCAAAAGTTGCAGCAGGACATAGATAGGATGCAGGAATGGGCGGAGAAGTGGCAGATGGACTTCAACGCGGATAAATGTGTAGTCGTCCATTTTGGCAGAACCAACGGGATGAACGAGTACACTATCAAGGGCAGGAGTCTTAGTAGCGTTGAAGAGCAGAAGGATCTCGGGGTCCGGGTCCACAGGACTCTTAAATCGGCCTCGCAGGTGGAGGAGGTGGTCAAGAAGGCGTATGGTGTACTGGCCTTCATTAATCGAGGGATTTAGTTTAGGAGTCGGGAGGTAATGCTGCAACTTTACAGGACCCTTGTCAGGCCTCATTTGGAGTACTGTGCGCAGTTCTGGTCGCCTCACTATAGGAAAGACGTAGAAGCTATTGAAAGGGTGCAGAGGAGATTTACAAGGATGTTGCCTGGACTGGGAGGCATGCCTTATGAAGATAGGTTGAGGGAGCTGGGACTCTTTTCCCTGGAGAGGCGAAGGTTGAGAGGCGACCTGATAGAAGTTTATAAAATGTTGAGAGGAATAGATAGGGTGGACTCTCAGAGGCTATTTCCCCGGGTTGAAATGGTCGCTACGAGAGGACACAGATTTAAGGTGCGGGGAGGGAAGTACAGAGGTGATGTTAGGGGTAAGTTTTTCACTCAGAGGGTGGTGAGTGAATGGAATCGGCTGCCGTCATCGGTGGTGGAGGCGAACTCGCTGGGGTCTTTTAAAAGACTTCTGGATGAGTATATGGGGTTTAATGGGATTAAGGGTTATAGATAGGTCTATAGATTGGTGGGGTTGATGTGATCGGCGCAACTCGAGGGCCGAAGGGCCTGTATGTGCTGTAATGTTCTATGTTTTATGTTCTATCCTCAAATCATGCTTCCTATTTCTGGACTGCCCCACCATCAGGAACACTCCTTCAGAATCTACCCTGTTAGAATATTACAAGTTTCTATGAGATGGGTGGCATGGTGGCACAGTGGTTAGCATTGCTCCCTCACAACATCAGGGATGTGGGTTCAATTCCCGGCCTCGAGTAACTGTCTGATAGGCTGTTCAGCCTATCGAGTCTGCATTGACTCTCTAACAGAGGATCTTACTCAGGCACTATCCCTGTAACCCCACATATTTATAGAACATAGAACACTACAGCACAAACAGGCCCTTCGGCCCACAAGTTTCGCCGATCACATCAATACCTACCAATCCATAGATCTATCTATAACCCCCAATCCCATTAAATCCCATATATTCATCCAGAAGTCTTTTAAAAGACCCCAGCGAGTTCGCCTCCACCACCACTGACGGCAGCCGATTCCATTCACTCACCACCCTCTGAGTGAAAAACTTACCCCTAACATCACTTCTGTACTTGCCTCCCCGCACCTTAAATCTGTGTCCTCTCGTAGCGACCATTTCAACCCGGGGAAATAACCTCTGAGAATCCAACCTATATATTCCTCTCAACATTTTATAAACGAGACATGGATAGAGCAGGGGCAGGAATGGTTGCTGCAGGTTCCGGGGTTCAAATGTTTTAGTCGGAGTAGAGGAGGAGGTAGGAGGGGGGGGAGGGGTAGCATTATTGGTCAGGGATTGTATCACAGTGTCAGAGAGGAAGTTTGATGAGGACTTGTCTGTTGAGGTAGTATGGGCGGAGATTAGAAATAGGAGAGGAGAGATCACCCTGTTGGGAGTCTTTTATAGATCTCCTAAAAGTTCTAGAGAGGTTGAGGAAAGGATTGCGGAGACGATCCTGGTTAGGAGTGAAAGTAATAGAGTAATTATTATGGGGGATTTTAACTTTACTAATATTGATTGGAATTGTTATAGCTCTAGCTCGTTAGAGGGGTCAGTTTTTGTACAAAGCGTGCAGGAAGGTTTTTTAACTCAGTATGTAGATAGGCCAACTAGAGGTGAGGCTATATTGGATTTGGTGCTGGGAAATGAGCCAGACCAGGTGCTAGACTTGGAAGTTGGTGTGCATTTTGGTGATAGTGACCACAATTCGGTTACGTTCACCTTAGTGATGGAAAGGGATAGGCATGAACCTCGGGCTCGTGGTTTAGCTGGGGGAAGGGTAATTATGAGGCTATTAGGAGAGAATTAGGAAGCATAGGTTGGACTAGGAGATTAAAGGGACTGGGAACGTCTGAAATGTGGAGTTTTTTCAAGGAGCAGCTACTGCGAGTCCGTGATAGGTATGTCCCTGTCAAGCAAGGAGGAATTGGTAGGGCTAGGGAACCGTGGTGCACCAAAAAAGTATTTTCGTTGGTCAAGAGGAAAAAGGAGGCTTATGTTCGGATGAGACGTGAGGGCTCGGGTAGTGCACTAGAAAACTTTAGATTGGCTAGGAGGGAGTTGAAGAGTGAGCTAAGAAGGGCTAAAAGAGGACATGAGAAGACTTTGGCTGATAGGGTTAAGGAGAATCCTAAGGCGTTCTATAGGTATGTCAAGAACAGAAGGTTGGTTAGGGCAAGATTAGGGCCAGTTATAGACAGCAGAGGGAAGTTATGTGTGGAACCGGAGGAGATTGGAGAAGCATTGAACCAATATTTCTCTTCGGTGTTCACGCAGGAGGACATGGATATAGCTGTGGAGGACACTGGATTGCAGGGGAGTAGAATTGACAGTGTTGCAGTTGATAAGGAGGATGTGCTAGATATTCTGGAGGGTCTGAAAATAGATAAGTCCCCTGGTCTGGATGGGATTTACCCCAGGATTCTCTGGGAGGCAAGAGAAGTGATTGCAGAGCCTCTGGCTCTGATCTTCAGGTTGTCGTTGGCCTCTGGTATAGTACCGGAAGATTGGAGGTTAGCGAATGTTGTCCCATTGTTTAAGAAGGGGAACAGAGACTTCCCCGGGAATTATAGACCGGTGAGTCTCACTTCTGTTGTGGGCAAGGTTTTAGAAAAAATTATTCGGGATAGGATTTATAGTTATAGTTTCGTCGGAGTAGAGAAGAAGGTAGAAGGGGGGGTGGGGTAGCATTGCTAGTTAAGGACTGTATCACAGTGTCGGAGAGGAAGTTTAATGAGGACTTGTCAGTTGAGGTAGTATGGGCGGAGATTAGAAATAGGAGAGGAGAGATCACCCTGTTGGGAGTCTTTTATAGACCTCCGAAAAGTTCTAGAGAGGTTGAGGAAAGGATTGCGGAGACAATCCTGGCTAGGAGTGAAAGTAATAGGGTAATTGTAATGGGGGACTTTAACTTTGCGAATATTGATTGGAATTGCTATGGTTCTAGCTCGTTAGAGGGGTCAGTCTTTATACAAACCGTGCAGGAAGTTTTTTTGACTCAGTATGTAGATAGGCCAACTAGAGGTGAGGTTATATTGGATTTGGTGCTGGGAAATGAGCCAGACCAGGTGCTAGACTTGGAAGTTGGTGTGCATTTTGGTGATAGTGACCATAATTCGGTTACGTTCACCTTAGTGATGGAAAGGGATAGGCATGAACCTCGGGTCAGTAGTTTTAGCTGGGGTAAGGGTAATTATGAGGCTATTAGGAGAGAATTAGGAAGCATAGATTGGACTAGGAGATTACAGGGACTGGGAACGTCCGAAATGTGGAGTTTTTTCAAGGAGCAGCTACTGCGAGTCCTTGATAGGTATGTCCCTGTCAGGCAAGGAGGAATTGGTAGATCTAGGGAACCGTGGTGCACTAGAAGAGTTGAGTCGATGGTTAAAAAGAAAAAGGAGGCTCATGTTCGGATGAGACATGAGGGCTCAGGTAGTGCACTAGAAAGCTTTAGATTGGCTAGGAGGGAGTTGAAGAGTGAGTTAAGAAGGGCTAAAAGAGGACATGAGAAGACTTTGGCTGATAGGATTAAGGAGAATCCTAAGGCGTTCTATAGGTATGTCAAGAATAGAAGGTTGGTCAGGGCAAGATTAGGGCCAGTTACAGACAGTAGAGGGAAGTTATGTGTGGAACCGGAGGAGATTGGAGAAGCATTGAACCAATATTTCTCTTCGGTGTTCACGCAGGGGGACATGAATATAGCTGAGGAGGACACTGGGTTGCAGGGGTGTAAAATAGATAGTATTACGGTTGATAAGGGGGATGTGCTGGATATTCTTGAGGGGTTGAAAATAGATAAGTCCCCTGGTCCGGATGGGATCTACCCTAGGATTCTCTGGGAGGCTAGAGAGGTGATTGCTGAACCTCTGGCTCTGATCTTCAGGTCGTCATTGGTCTCTGGTGTAGTCCCGGAGGATTGGAGGATAGCGAATGTTGTCCCATTGTTTAAGAAGGGGAACAGAGACTTTGCCGGGAATTATAGACCGGTGAGTCTTACTTCTGTTGAACAAAGAGAACAAAGAACAATCCAGCATGGGAAACAGGCCCTTCGGCCCAACGAGCCCGCGCCGCCACACCACCCTACACCTATTCTACCCTGCATATCTATGAATGGAACCCTACTCAGTCAGACTCAGGGAAGAAATAGTGTCAATTTGGTAAAAACCGATTAGCCTGAGAGCACATCTTTGGGGTGTGGGAGGAAACCGGAGCACCCGGAGGAAACCCACGCAACCACAGGGAGAATGCGCAAACTCCCACAGACACAGGCCCAAATCCATGTGCCTGCACAGCCAGCAGTGCTAGTCACTGAGCTGTTGCGGCGCCCATCTACCGGTCCAGGATCAAGCACACACACCGACATGAAGTCCTAGGCCACTCCTGGAACTTCCAAGAGCAGCCCAGGCACGACCCGCCGTGTGAATGCCCCTCGTTTGACACGAGGTGGACCTCCACCTATCATTGAGGATTGTGGGCAAGGGTTTAGAAAAAATTATTAGGGATAGGATTTATAGTTATTTGGAGTGTAATGAATTGATTAGAAACAGTCAGCATGATTTTGCAGCGGGTAGGTCGTGCCTTACTAACCATATTGAGTTTTTTGATAAGGTGACCAAAGAGGTGGATTGGGGCAAGGCAGTTGATGTGGTATATATGGATTTTAGTAAGGCGTTCGATAAGGTTCACCATGGTAGGCTTCTGCAGAAAATGCAGATGTGACAAGTGGTGTGCCTCAGGGATCTGTTTTGGGGCCACTGCTGTTTGTAATCTTTATTAATGATCTGGATGAAGGTATAGTTGGGTGGATTAGTAAATTTGTTGATGACACCAAAGTCGGAGGTGTGGTAGATAGTGATGAAGTGTGTCATAGTCTGCAGGGAGACTTAGATAGGTTGCAGAGCTGGGCCGAGAGGTGGCGGATGAAATTTAATGCGGAGAAGTGTGAGGTAATTCACTTCGGTAGGAGCAACAGATGTGTCGAGTATAGGGCTAATGGGAGGACTTTGAATAGTGTAGATGAACAGAGGGATCTAGGTGTATGTGTACATAGATCCCTGAAAGTTGGGAATCAAGTAGATAAGGTTGTTAAGAAGGCGTACGGTGTCTTGCCGTTTATTGGTAGGGGGATTGAATTTAAGAGTCGCAGCGTCATGTTGCAACTGTACACTACTCTGGTGCGGCCGCACTTGGAGTATTGTGTGCAGTTCTGGTCCCCACATTACAGGAAGGATGTGGAGGCTTTGGAGAGGGTGCAGAGGAGGTTTACTAGGATGTTGTCTGGTATGGTGGGGAGGTCCTATGAGGAGAGACTGAGGGATTTGGGGTTGTTTTTGTTGGAAAGAAGGCGGCTAAGAGGGGATCTTATTGAAACATATAAGATGATTAGAGGTTTAGATAGGGTGGACTGTGATAGCCTTTTTCCTCGGATGGAGAAAGCTAGCACGAGGGGGCATGGCTTTAAATTAATGGGGGGTAGCTACAGGACGGATGTCAGGGGTAGGTTCTTTACCCAGCGGGTGGTGAGGGATTGGAATGCCCTGCCTGCTGCAGTTGTAAATGCGCCTAGTTTGGGGAAGTTTAAGAGATTTGTGGATAGGTTTATGGACAAAAAGGGATTGGTATAGGTTAGTGGGTCATTGTTTTTGTATCTGGTCGGCGCAACATCGTGGGCCGAAGGGCCTGTTCTGCGCTGTAATGTTCTATGTTATTTGGAGTGTAATGAATTGATTGGAGACAGTCAGCATGGTTTTGTGGCGGGTAGGTCGTGCCTTACTAACCGAATTGAGTTTTTTGAGAAAGTGACCAAAGAGGTGGATGGGGGTAAGGCAGTGGACGTGGTGTATATGGATTTTAGTAAGGTGTTTGATAAGGTTCACCATGGTAGGCTTCTGCAGAAAATGCAGATGTATGGGATTGGGGGTGATCTAGGGAATTGGATCAGGAATTGGCTAGCGGATAGGAGACAGAGGGTGGTGGTTGATGGTAAATATTCATCATGGAGTTCGGTTACGAGTGGTGTGCCTCAGGGATTTGTTTTGGGGCCACTGCTGTTTGCAATTTTTATTAATGATCTGGATGAGGGTATAGTTGGGTGGATTAGTAAATTTGCTGATGACACCAAAGTCGGAGGTGTGGTAGATAGTGAGGAAGGGTGTCATAGTTTGCAGGAAGACTTAGACAGGTTGCAGAGCTGGGCCGAGAGGTGGCGGATGGAGTTTAATGCGGAGAAGTGTGAGGTAATTCACTTTGGTAGGAATAACAGATGTGTCGAGTATAGGGTAACGGGAGGACTTTGAATAGTGTGGATGAGCAGAGGGATCTAGGTGTATGTGTACATAGATCCCTGAAAGTTGGGAGTCAAGTAGCTAAGGTTGTTAAGAAGGCATATGGTGTCTTGGCATTTATTGGTAGGGGGATTGAATTTAGGAGTCGCAGCGTCATGTTGCAACTGTACACAACTCTGGTGCGGCCACATTTGGAGTACTGTGTGCAGTTCTGGTCCCCACATTACAGGAAGGATGTGGAGGCTTTGGAGAGGGTGCAGAGGAGGTTTAGCAGGATGTTGCCTGGTATGGAGGGGAGG
Source organism: Prionace glauca (assembly GCA_037974335.1). Taxonomy (NCBI): domain Eukaryota; kingdom Metazoa; phylum Chordata; class Chondrichthyes; order Carcharhiniformes; family Carcharhinidae; genus Prionace; species Prionace glauca. The sequence goes on from CM075731.1 coordinate 109,449,513, forward strand.
TCCTATGAGGAGAGGCTGAGGGATTTGGGGTTGTTTTCGCTGGAAAGAAGGTGGCTAAGAGGGGATCTTATTGAAACATATAAGATGATTAGAGGTTTAGATAGGGTGGATAGTAATAGCCTTTTTCCTCTGATGGAGAAATCTAGCACGAGGGGGCATGGCTTTAAATTAAGGGGTGGTAGTTATAGGATGGATATCAGGAGTAGGTTCTTTACCCAGAGGGTGGTGAGGGATTGGAATGCCCTGCCTGCTGCCTAGTTTGGGGGCGTTTAAGAGATCCGTGGATAGGTTTATGGACGAAAAGGGATTGGTTTAGGTTAGTGGGTCATTGTTTTGTAACTGGTCGACGCAACATCGTGGGCCGAAGGGCCTGTTCTGCGCTGTAATGTTCTATGTTCTAAAACTTATCTCACTAATCCCCTAACCTGCACATCTTGGGACAGTAAGGTGCAATTTGGAATGCCCAATCCACTGATTGGCCATGCCAAATTGTCCTTGATGTCAGGGAGATTATCAAGGTAAATACGTGGGGTTACAGGGATAGGGCCTGGGTGGGACGGGTGTTAGTGCAGGCGCGGTGGCCTCTTTCTGCCTGTAGGGATTCTATGATATCCCTGTCACTGTTCTAAACTCCAGTGAATATAATCCTAACCGACTTAGTCTCTTCTCATGCAACAGTCCTGCCATTCCAGAAATCAACCTGGTAAACCCTTGCTGCGCTTCCTCTATAGCAAGGACATCCTTCCTTGGATAAGGACATAAATACTGCACATAATACTCCTGACAAGGTCTAACTAACACTCTATACAATTGCAGCAAAACATTCCCATCCCGATACTCAAATCCTTTCGCTATGAAGGCCATCATACCATTTGCCTTCTTTACTGCCTGCTATACCTGAGTGCTTACTTTCAGTGACTGATGCAGGAAAACACCAAGGTCTCGCTGAGTATCCGCCTCTCTCATTTTACATCCATTCAAATAGTAATCTGCCTTCCTATCTCTGCTACTGAAGTGCATAACCTCATATTTACCCACATTATACCGCATCAGCTTGTCCAAATCACGCGGAAGCATCTCTGCATCCTCTCATAGCTTACCCTCCCACCCAGCTTTGTATCATCTGTAAATTTGGAGATAATACATTTAGTTCCCCGTCCAAATCATTAAAATATAATATAAACAGTTGGGGTCCCAGCACAGATCCCTGCGGAACTCCACTAGTCACTGTCTGCCAATCAGAAAAAGACACATTTATTCCAACTCTTCATTTTCTACCTGCTAACCAGCTTTCTATTCATCTCAAGACATTATCTGTAATCCATTGTGCTTTGACTTTACATAGCATGGCTTTGTGAGTGGAAAATCATGCCTTATAAATTTAATTGAGTTTTTTGAAGGGGTAACCAAGAAGGTAGATGAGGGCAGTTCTGACGATAATGTCTACATGAACTTTAGCAAGGCCTTTGACAAAGTACCACATGGTAGGTTATTGCATGAGGTTAAATCTAATAAGATCCAGGGTGAGGTATCTAAATGGATACAAAATTGACTTCTGGTCAGAAGCCAGAGGGTAGCTGTAGAGAATTTGTTGAATGTATTCAGGAGGAATTTCTCATTCAGTATGCGGATGGCCTGACTAGAGAGGGGGCAAAACTTGACCTCCTCTTGGGAAATAAAGAAGGGCAGGTGACAGGAGTGTTAGTGAGGAATCACTTTGGGACCAGTGACCCTAATTCTATTAGTTTTAAGATAGCTATGGAGAATGATAGGTCTGCCCCAAAAGTTAATATTCTAAATTGGGGCAAGGCCAATTTTGATGTTTTTGGGCAGGAACTTTCAAAAGTTAACTGGGGGAGTCTGTGGGAAGGAAAAGGGAGATCTGGTGAGTAGCATGCTTTCAAAAGTGTGTTAACCAGTGTTCAGGGTAAACACATTCCTCTTAGAATGAAGGGCAAGGCTGGCAGAAGTCGGGAACCCTGGATGACTTGGGATATTGAGGCCCTGGTCAAGAAGAAGAAAGAAGCACATAACGAGCATAGGCAGCTGGGATCAAGTGAATCTCTTGAAGTGTATAGGGGTGTAGGAGTAGAGTTAAGAGAGACATCTGGAGAGTTAAGAGAGAAATCATGGCATTCGGCATGCTTGGTTTCATAGGTCAGAACATTGAATACAGGAGTTGGGATGTCTTGTTGAAGTTGTATAAGACATTGGTAAGACCACAACTGGAATACTGTGTGCAATTCTGGTTACCCTATTACAGAAAGGGTGTTATTAAACTAGAAAGAGTGCAGAAAAGATTTACTAGGATGCTACCAGGACTTGATGGATTGAGTTATAAGGAGAGGCTGAATAGACTGGGACATTTTTTTCTCTACAGCATAGGAAGCAGAGGGGTGACCTCATAGAGGTCTATAAAATAATGAGGGGCATAGACAAGGTAGATAGTCAGTATCCTTTCTCAAAGTAGGGGAGTCTAAAACTAGAGGGCATAATTTTAAGGTGAGAGGAGACAGATATAAAAATTGACAGAGGGGCAATTTTTTCACACAGAGGGTGGTGCGTGTCTGGAACAAGTTGTTAGAGGTAGTAGAAGAGGCGGGTATAATTTTATCTTTTAAAAAGCATTTAGATAGTTACATGGGTACAATGGGTATGGAGGGATATGGGCCAAATGTGGGCATTGGGATTAGCTTAGGGGTTTTGACAAAAAAGGGTAGCATGGACAAGTTGGGCTGTAAACCTCTATGACTCTAATTGTTCTTCAAACTAGAGGCCTGTGACCAGCGGTGTGCCTCAGAGATCAATGCTGGGTCTACTGTTATTTGTCATTTATATTAATGATTTGGATGAGAATATAGGAGGCATGGTTAGTAAGTTTGCAGTTATGAAATCCTTGATAATAGACTCTAGCAACGTCTCTACTATCAATGTTAGGGTCACTGGTCTATCGTTTCTCGTTTTCTCTCTCCTCCCTTTTTGAATACCGGGCTTACATTAGCTACCCTCCAACCTGTAGGAACTATTCCAGAGTCCAAAGAATTTTGGAGAATAACCACCAATGGATCTATAATTTCCAGGGCCACTTCTTCAAGTATTCTGGGATGAAGATTATTAGGACATGGAGATTTATCCACTTTTAATCCCATCAATTTCCCCAAAACCATTTTACTACTGTATTACACAATACTGATTTCCTTCAGCTCCTCAGTAAAACTTGTGTTTGTCTGGTACATTATACACCTCTACCTTTGTGAAAACAGGAGCAAAGTAGAAATTTAGTTCCTCAGCCATTTCTTTGGTCCTAATTATGAATTCCATCCATTTTTGAACATAAGAATAAGAAATAGGAGCAGGAGTAGGCCATCTAGCCCTTCGAGCCTGCCCCGCCATTCAATAAGATCATGGCTGATCTGTCGCTGCTCAGTTCCACCTTCCCGCCCTCTCCCCATAACCCTTAATTCCTTCTCTTATCAAAAACCCATCAACCCGCTTCTTGAAAATATTTAGCGAGGCAGCCTCCACCACTTCAACGGGCAGAGAATTCCAGAGATTCACCACCCTTTGAGTGAAGAAGTTCCTCCTCAACTCCGTTCTAAACCGCCCCCCCTTTATCTTGAGGCTGTGCCCCCTAGTCCGACTGTCTTTTTTGAGCGGGAAGAGACTCTCCACCTCATCCCATTCATCAACTTATACGTCTCAATGAGATCTCCCCTCATTCTTCTAAACTCTAACGAGTACAAGCCTAGTTTATTCAGCCTCTCCTCATAGCTCATCCCCCTCAACTCCGGTATCAGCCTAGTAAACCTCCTCTGCACTCCCTCCAAAGCCAAAATATCTTTGCGCAGGTGCGATGCCCAAAACTGCACACAGTACTCCAGCTGCGGCCTCAGCAATGCCCTATACAGCTGCAGCAAGACCTCCCTACTTTTATATTCAATCCCCCTCGCTATGAAGGCCAGCATCCCATTCGCCTTCCTGACCACATGACCATAAGGGGGCCTACATTCTTTTGCAGGGATTCAGAGCATGGGGGGAATTAAGAGGAAAAGACAGTAAGGAGAATCAAGAAAGTGATAGGCAGAGAAATCAATGGCCAGAGTCAGCTAGGACAGAGTAAAAAATAGTAGGAAAAGAATTGCTGAAAGTGCCCATCTTTAGGTTTTGTACCTGAATGCTCGGAACATTCATAAGAACATAAGAACATAAGAAATAGGAGCAGGAGTAGGCCATCCAGCCCTTCGAGCCTGCCCCACCATTCAATAAGATCATGGCTGATCTGTCGCTGCTCAGTTCCACATTCCCGCCCTCTCCCCATAACCCTTAATCCCCTCTCTTATCAAAAACCCATCAATCCGCGTCTTAAAAAACAAAATGGATGAATTAGTTGCACAGATAGATGTAGAGGGGTATGATATAGTTGGCATTATGGAGACATGGCTCCAAGGTGAGCAAGGATGGGAACTAAACATTGAGGGTTATTCAGTGTTTAGGAAGGACTGACAGAAAGGAAAAGATGGTGGAGTTGCATTGTTGATTAAAGATGATATTGATACAATATTGAGGAAAGGTATTAACATAGGTGATGTGGAATCTGTATGGGTCGAATTAAGAAACAACAAGAGGTAAAATCATTGGTGGGGGTGATGTACAGACCACAAACTGTAGTAGTATTTTGGGAAAAGCATTAGACAGGAAATGAGAGATGTATATGTTCAAGGAACATAAGAACATAAGAAATAGGAGCAGGAGTAGGCCATCTAGCCCTTCGAGCCTGCCCCGCCATTCAATAAGATCATGGCTGATCTGTCGCTGCTCAGTTCCACTTTCCCGCCCTCTCCCCATAACCCTTAATCCCCTCTCTTATCAAAAACCCATCAACCCGCGTCTTAAAATATTTAGCGAGGCAGCCTCCACCACTTCAACAGGCAGAGAATTCCAGAGATTCACCACCCTTTGAGTGAAGAAGTTCCTCCTCAACTCTGTTCTAAACCGCCCTCCCTTTATCTTGAGGCTGTGTCCCCTAGTCCTACTGTCGTTTTTGAGCGGGAAGAGTCTCTCCACCTCTATCCTATCCATCCCATTCATCATCTTATACGTCTCAATGAGATCTCCCCTCATTCTTCTAAACTCTAATGAGTACAAGCCTAGTTTATTCAGCCTCTCCTCATAGCTCATCCCCCTCAACTCCGGTATCAGCCTAGTAAACCTCCTCAGCACTCCCTCCAAAGCCAAAATATCTTTGCGCAGGTGCGGTGCCCAAAACTGCACACAGTACTCCAGCTGCGGCCTCAGCAATGCCCTATACAGCTGCAGCAAGACCTCCCTACTTTTATATTCAATCCCCCTCGCTATGAAGGCCAGCATCCCATTCGCCTTCCTGACCACATGACCATAAGGGGGCCTACATTCTTTTGCATGGATTCAGAGCATGGGGGGAATTAAGAGGAAAAGACAGTAAGGAGAATCAAGAAAGTGATAGGCAGAGAAATCAATGGCCAGAGTCAGCTAGGACAGAGTAAAAAATAGTAGGAAAAGAATTGCTGAAAGTGCCCATCTTTAGGTTTTGTACCTGAATGCTCGGAACATTTATAAGAACATAAGAACATAAGAAATAGGAGCAGGAGTAGGTCATCTAGCCCTTCGAGCCTGCCCCACCATTCAATAAGATCATGGCTGATCTGTCGCTGCTCAGTTCCACATTCCCGCCCTCTCCCCATAACCCTTACTCCCCTCTCTTATCAAAAACCCATCAATCCGCATCTTAAAAAACAAAATGGATGAATTAGTTGCACAGATAGATGTAGAGGGGTATGATATAGTTGGCATTATGGAGACATGGCTCCAAGGTGAGAAAGGATGGGAACTAAACATTGAGGGTTATTCAGTGTTTAGGAAGGACTGACAGAAAGGAAAAGATGGTGGAGTTGCATTGTTGATTAAAGATGATATTGATACAATATTGAGGAAAGGTATTAACATAGGTGATGTGGAATCTGTATGGGTCGAATTAAGAAACAACAAGAGGTAAAATCATTGGTGGGGGTGATGTACAGACCACAAACTGTAGTGGTATTTTGGGAAAAGCATTAGACAGGAAATGAGAGATGTATATGTTCAAGGAACATAAGAACATAAGAAATAGGAGCAGGAGTAGGCCATCTAGCCCTTCGAGCCTGCCCCGCCATTCAATAAGGTCATGGCTGATCTGTCGCTGCTCAGTTCCACCTTCTCGCCCTCTCCCCATAACCCTTAATCCCCTCTCTTATCAAAAACCCATCAACCCGCGTCTTAAAATATTTAGCGAGGCAGCCTCCACCACTTCAACAGGCAGAGAATTCCAGAGATTCACCAGCCTTTGAGTGAAGAAGTTCCTCCTCAACTCTGTTCTAAACCGCCCCCCCTTTATCTTGAGGCTGTGTCCCCTAGTCCTACTGTCTTTTTTGAGCGGGAAGAGTCTCTCCACCTCTATCCTCTCCATTCATCATCTTATACGTCTCAATGAGATCTCCCCTCATTTTTCTAAACTCTAACGAGTACAAGCCTAGTTTATTCAGCCTCTCCTCATAGCTCATCCCCCTCAACTCCGGTATCAGCCTAGTAAACCTCCTCTGCACTCCCTCCAAGGCCAAAATATCTTTGCGCAGGTGTGGCGCCCAAAACTGCACAGTACTCCAGCTGCGGCCTCACCAATGCCCTATACAGCTGCAGCAAGACGTCCCTACTTTTATATTCAATCCCCCTCGCTATGAAGGCCAGCATCCCATTCGCCTTCCTGACCACATGACCATAAGGGGGCCTACATTCTTTTGCAGGGATTCAGAGCATGGGGGGAATTAAGAGGAAAAGACAGTAAGGAGAATCAAGAAAGTGATAGGCAGAGAAATCAATGGCCAGAGTCAGCTAGCACAGAGTAAAAAATAGTAGGAAAAGAATTGCTGAAAGTGCCCATCTTTAGGTTTTGTACCTGAATGCTCGGAACATTCAAAACAAAATGGATGAATTAGTTGCGCAGATAGATGTAGAGGGGTATGATATAGTTGGCATTATGGAGACATGGCTCCAAGGTGAGCAAGGATGGGAACTAAACATTGAGGGTTATTCAGTGTTTAGGAAGGACTGACAGAAAGGAAAAGATGGTGGAGTTGCATTGTTGATTAAAGATGATATTGATACAATATTGAGAAAAGATATTAACATAGGTGAGGTGGAATCTGTATGGGTCGAATTAAGAAACAACAAGAGGTAAAATCATTGGTGGAGGTGATGTACAGACCACAAACTGTAGTGGTATTTTGGGAAAAGCATTAGACAGGAAATGAGAGATGTATATGTTCAAGGAACATAACATAAGAAATAGGAGCAGGAGTAGGCCATCTAGCCCTTCGAACATGCCCCGCCATTCAATAAGATCATGGCTGATCTGTCGCTGCTCAGTTCCACTTTCCCGCCCTCTCCCCATAACCCTTAATCCCCTCTCTTATCAAAAACCCATCAACCCGCGTCTTAAAATATTTAGCGAGGCAGCCTCCACCACTTCAACAGGCAGAGAATTCCAGAGATTCACCACCCTTTGAGTGAAGAAGTTCCTCCTCAACTCCATTCTAAACCGCCCTCCTTTTATCTTGAGGCTGTGCCCCCTAGTCCTACTGTCTTTTTTGAGCGGGAAGAATCTCTCCACCTCTATCCTATCCATCCATCATAAGACGATACGTCTCAATGAGATCTCCCCTCATTCTTCTAAACTCTAACAAGTACAAGCCCAGTTTATTCAGCCTCTCCTCATAGCTCAACCCCCTCAACTCCGGTATCAGCCTAGTAAACCTCCTCTGCACTCCCTCCAAGGCCAAAATATCTTTGCGCAGGTGCGCGCCCAAAACTGCACACAGTACTCCAGCTGCGGCCTCACCAATGCCCTATACAGCTGCAGCAAGACCTCCCTACTTTTATATTCAATCCCCCTCGCTAGGAAGGCCGGCATCCCATTCGCCTTCCTGACTACCTGCTGCACCTGCAAGCTGGGTTTTTGCGACTCATGCACAAGGACCCCGAGGTCCCTTTGCACCGTCGCCTGCTGCAGTTTTTCGCCCCGTAAGTAATAGTCCTTCCTACCATTCTTCCTACCAAAGTGGACCATCTCACACTTGCCAACATTAAATTCCATTTGCCATTTCCTGGCCCATTCGCCCAGTCTATCTAGATCCTTCTGCAGACTCTCCACACCCTCCGCACAATTTGCCGTTCCCCCAATCTTGGTGTCATCAGCAAATTTCGACACCCTACACTTGGTTCCCTCCTCCAGATTATCTATATAAATGGTAAAAAGCTGAGGCCCCAGCACCAACCCCTGGAGCACTCCACTAGTCACCATCTGCCAATCTGAATAGCATCCATTGACCCCCACTCTCTGCCTCCTATTTGACAACCAATCCTCTATCCACGCTAACACCCTACCCCCAACTCCAAGTCCCCTGACCTTCTGCAATAACCTCTTGTGAGGTACTTTGTCAAACGCCATCTGAAAATCCAGAAAGACCACATCCACCGGCTCTCCTCTATCCACCGCCCTAGACACATCCTCATAGAACTTCAGTAAATTTGTCAGACACGACTTCCCTTTAATGAAACCGTGCTGCGTCTGCTCTATCAAGCAATTCATCTGTGATTATGGGGAACTTTAATCTACATATAGACTGGGGGAGTCAAATTAGATACTCTTCAATAGAGGAGGAATTTCTGGAATGCATACGGGATATTTTTCTGGAGCAATACATTGAGAGCTAACAAGGAAGCAGGCCATCTGGGACTGGGTATTGTGCAATAAGAAAGGATTAGTTAGCAATCTAATTATAAGAGACCATAATATGGTGGATTTCTTTGTCAAGGTGAATAATGTTGTAGTTGATTCTGAGACCAGGGTCCTGACTCTTAATAAAGGTAACTATGATGGTATGAGGCATGAATTGGCCATGGTGGCCTGAGAAGCATTACAGAAAGGAAAGACAGTGGACAGTCAATGGCAGTCATTTAAAGAATGAATAGGTGAACTCCAGACGTTTATTCCTGTTTAGCGTAATAGTGGTAAGGGAATTGTGGCCAAACCATGGCTTACAAGGGAAATTAGAAATAGTATCATATTCAAAGAAGCAATTGGCAAGAAAAAGCAATAGACCTGAGGATTGGAGTCGTTTATAATTCAGCAAAGGAGGATCAAAGGATTGGTTAAGAAGGAAAAAAATTGATTATGAAAGTAAGCTAGCAGGAACATAAAAACTGACTGTTAACATTTCTATTAGCATATAAAGAGAAAAAGATAGAAAAAAATCAATGTAGGCACCTTACAGTTAGAATTGGGAGAATTCATGACAGAGAATAAAGAAATGGCCAAGGAATTAAATTCGTACTTGGCTTCAGTTTTCACAAAGGAAGACATGAATAATGTGCCAGAATTGCTGAGAGAAACATATTTTAATGAGGAGCTGAAGGAATCAGCATTAGTACAGAAATAATTTTGGGAAAATTGATGGGATTGAATTTGGATAAATCTCCAGGTCTTGATAATCATCCCAGAGTATCTAAGGAAGTGGCCTTGGAAATAGTAAATCCATTGATGATCATTTTTACAGAATTACTATCACAGAATACAACAGTGCAGAAGAGGCCCTTTGGCCCATCATAGAACATAGAACATTACAGCACAAACAGGCCCTTTGGCCCTCGAGTTGCACCGATCACATCAACCCCACCAATCTATAGACCTATCTATAACCCCCAATCCCATTAAACCCCATATACTCATCTAGAAGTCTTTTAAAAGACCCCAGCGAGTTCGCCTCCACCACCGATGACGGCAGCCGATTCCATTCACTCACCACCCTCTGAGTGAAAAACTTACCCCTAACATCACCTCTGTACTTCCCTCCCCGCACCTTAAATCTGTGTCCTCTCGTAGCGACCATTTCAACGCGGGGAAATAGTCTCTGAGAGTCCACCCTGTCTATTCCTCTCAACATTTTATAAACTTCTATCAGGTCGCCTCTCAACCTTCGCCTCTCCAGGGAAAAGAGTCCCAGCTCCCTCAACCTATCTTCATAAGGCATGCCTCCCAGTCCAGGCAACATCCTTGTAAATCTCCTCTGCACCCTTTCAATAGCTTCTACTTCTTTCCTATAGTGAGGCGACCAGAACTGCGCACAGTACTCCAAATGAGGCCTGACGAGGGTCCTGTAAAGTTGCAGCATTACCTCCCGACTCCTAAACTCAATCCCTCGATTAATGAAGGCCAGTACACCATACGCCTTCTTGACCACCTCCTCCACCTGCGAGGCCGATTTAAGAGTCCTGTGAACCCGGACCCCGAGATCCTTCTGCTCTTCAACGCTACTAAGACTCCTGCCCTTGATAGTGTACTCGTTCATCCCGTTGGTTCTGCCAAAATGGACGACTACACATTTATCCGCGTTGAAGTCCATCTGCCACTTCTCCGCCCATTCCTGCATCCTATCTATGTCCTGCTGCAACTTTTGACATCCTTCCAGACCATCCACAACACCGCCGACTTTCGTGTCATCAGCGAACTTGCTAACCCATCCCTCCACTTCCTCATCCAGGTCATTTATGAAAATGACAAACAGCAAGGGTCCCAGAACAGATCCCTGGGGCACCCCACTGGTGACTGACCTTCATTCCGAAAAAGACCCATCCACAACCACTCTCTGCCTTCTGCAGGCAAGCCAGTTCTGGATCCACAAGGCCAAAGGCCCTTGGATCCCATGCCCTCTCACCTTCTCAAGAATCAACACATGAAAGGAACTGATCTGCCCTCCTAATTGCAATTGCCAGTACTTGGTCCATAGTCTTGAATATTATGGCGTACCAACTACTCATCCAGGTACTTTTTAAAGGATGTGAAGCATCCTGCCTTCACCACTCTCCCAGGCAGCGCATTCCAGACTGTCACCACCCTCTGAGTAAAAAACGTTTTCCACAAATCATCCCTAAACCTCCCACCCCTCACTTCTAACTTGTGTCCCCTCGTAATTGACCCTTCAATTAACGGGAACAGCTGCTCCCTATTCACCCTGTTTATGCCCCTCATAATCATGAGCACCTCAATCAAGCTGCCCCTCAATCTTCTTTGCTCCAGAGAGACCAACCCAAGCCTATTCAACCTCTCTTCATAACTTAAATGTTCCATCCCAGGCAGCATCCTGGTAAATCTCCTCTACATTGCTTCGTGCGTTCACAGCCTTCCTATAACGTGGCGACTAGAACTGCACACAGTATTCCAGCTGTAGCCTCACCAAGGTTCTTTACAATTCCATCATGACTTCTCTGCTTTTTTAATCTATACCCCAACTGATAAAGGCCAGTGTGCTATATGCTTTTATCAACATCCTATTTACCTGCTTTCCGCCTTCAGCGATCTATGGACAAAAATGCCAAGTTCCCTTATTCTTCGGAACTTCCCAGTGTCAGACCTTTCGTAGCATTCTTCCTTGTCAAATTACTCTTTCCGAAGTGCATCACCTCACACTTTTCAGGGTTAAATTCCATCTGCCACTTATTTGCTCATTTGACCATTTGTCCATATCTTCCTGTAAGCCACACTGTTAACCACCCGGCCAATCTTTGTGTCATTGGCAAACTTACTGGTCCTACCCCTCACATAGTCATCTGTGCCGTTTATATAAATGACGAACAATAGGGAGCCCAGCATGGATTCCTGTGGTATGCCACTGGTCACCGGACTTCAGTCACTAAAGCAGCCGTCTATCATCGCCACATTTTCCAAAATTTTTTGGACTCTTCCATAGTTCCTACAGACTAGAGGGTAGCTAATGTCAACACACTATTCAAAAAGTGAGGTGGAGAGAAAACAGGGAAATATAGACCAATGAGTCTAACGTCAGTACTGGGGAAGTTGCTAGAGTCCATTATCAAGGATTTCATAACTCAGCATTTGGAGAGCACTGGTATAATCAAAGTCAGCATGGATTTACAAAGGGGAAATCATGCTTGATGAATTTATTGGAATTTTTTGAGGATGTGACTAGCAGAGTTGACAGAGGAGAACCTGTGGATGCAGTTTAATTAGACTTTCAGAAGGCTTTCAACAAGGTCTCACATAACAAACTGATATGTAAAGTTAAAGCACATGGGATTACTTTGCTCATGTCTTGAGATGGACAGAAAGCTGGTTAGCAGACAGGAAGCAGAGAGTGGGCATAAATGGGTCTTTTTCTGATTGGCAGTGACCAGTGGGCTTCCGCAGAGAGCTCTCCTAGGACCCCAACTGTTCACATATTTTAATGATTTGGAAGAGGGAACTGAATGTATTATCTCCAAATCTGCAGATGATACAAAAGTCGGGTGGGAGGGTGAACTACGAGAAGGATGCAGAGATGCTTCAGCATGATTTGGACAGACTGAGTGTGTGGGCATCTGCATGGCAGATGAAGTATAATGTGGATACAAGTGCATTTCCTTCATGAGTCTTTGACTTTGCCTGCTGGTTATCCTTTCCCTTTCTGCAATCTCATCTGTGGTATGACCATCTTGATAAATGTCCACGATGTTCCCAGCATTGCAGATGCTCCACCCACAGCTCCAGCTCTGCAATGATATTAGCCAGCAGTTACAGCTGGACACACTTTCTGCACACATGGTCATCAGAAGCGTTCCTTATTTCCCACATTGCGCAAGAGGAGCACAGTATGGGTCTGAGGTCTCCTTATAGAACATTACAGCACAAACAGGCCCTTCGGCCCTCGAGTTGCGCCGATCACATCAACCCCACCAATCTATAGACCTATCTATAACCCCCAATCCCATTAAACCCCATATACTCATCCAGAAGTCTTTTAAAAGACCCCAGCGAGTTCGCCTCCACCACCGACGACGGCAGCCGATTCCATTCACTCACCACCCTCTGAGTGAAAAACTTACCCCTAACATCACCTCTGTACTTCCCTCCCCGCACCTTAAATCTGTGTCCTCTCGTAGCGACCATTTCAACCCGGGGAAATAGCCTCTGAGAGTCCACCCTATCTATTCCTCTCAACATTTTATAAACTTCTATCAGGTCGCCTCTCAACCTTCGCCTCTCTAGGGAAAAGAGTCCCAGCTCCCTCAACCTATCTTCATAAGGCATGCCTCCCAGTCCAGGCAACATCCTTGTAAATCTCCTCTGCACCCTTTCAATAGTTTCTACGTCTTTCCTATAGTGAGGCGACCAGAACTGCGCACAGTACTCCAAATGAGGCCTGACGAGGGTCCTGTAAAGTTGCAGCATTACCTCCCGACTCCTAAACTCAATCCCTCGATTAATGAAGGCCAGTACACCATACGCCTTCTTGACCACCTCCTCCACCTGCGAGGCCGATTTAAAAGTCCTGTGAACCCGGACCCCGAGATCCTTCTGCTCTTCAATGCTACTAAGACCCCTGCCCTTAATAGTGTACTCGTTCATCCCGTTGGTTCTGCCGAAATGGACGACTACACATTTATCCGCGTTGAAGTCCATCTGCCACTTCTCCGCCCATTCCTGCATCCTATCTATGTCCTGCTGCAACTTTTGACATCCTTCCAGACCATCCACAACACCGCCAATCTTCGTGTCATCAGCGAACTTGCTAACCCATCCCTCCACTTCCTCATCCAGGTCATTTATGAAAATGACAAACAGCAAGGGTCCCAGAACAGATCCCCTGGGGCACCCCACTGGTGACTGACCTCCATTCCGAAAAAGACCCATCCACAACCACTCTCTGCCTTCTGCAGGCAAGCCAGTTCTGGATCCACAAGGCCATGTGAACATAGAACATAGAACATTACAGCACAAACAGGCCCTTCAGCCCTCGAGTTGCGCCGATCGCATCAACCCCACCAATCTATAGACCTATCTATAACCCCAATCCCATTAAACCCCATATACTCATCCAGAAGTCTTTTAAAAGACCCCAGCGAGTTCGCCTCCACCACCGACGACGGTAGCCGATTCCAATCACTCACTACCCTCTGAGTGAAAAACTTACCCCTAACATCATCTCTGTACTTCCCTCCCCGCACCTTAAATCTGTGTCCTCTCGTAGCGACCATTTCAACCCGGGGAAATAGCCTCTGAGAGTCCACCCTATCTATTCCTCTCAACATTTTATAAACTTCTATCAGGTCGCCTCTCAACCTTCGCCTCTCCAGGGAAAAGAGTCCCAGCTCCCTCAACCTATCTTCATAAGGCATGCCTCCCAGTCCAGGCAACATCCTTGTAAATCTCCTCTGCACCCTTTCAATAGCTTCTACGTCTTTCCTATAGTGAGGCGACCAGAACTGCGCACAGTACTCCAAATGAGGCCTGACGAGGGTCCTGTAAAGTTGCAGCATTACCTCCCGACTCCTAAACTCAATCCCTCGATTAATGAAGGCCAGTACACCATACGCCTTCTTGACCACCTCCTCCACCTGCGAGGCCGATTTAAGAGTCGGCCTTACAACATGGCTTCTAAATGAGTCTGCCTGGCAAAAGACTCCACCATCTGGTGGGATCACTCAATCTCAGTTTCCACTGGTCCCTCAAGTCAGGTGATTTACTTCTGTTGCACTGTAATAATGAGACAGGCACCATGTACACAACACAAACATACCCTGGTCTCAGTCAACAGCACTCACCAACCTGGACTTGATTTTAAATGACACTGATGTTAACCTGTGTGTCTGGCAGGGTGGTCATTTGGAACCATCCAGCCTCTAATCTTCATTATTTAACATCATAGCTATTTAAAATAATTTCCATTGATTGGAGACCAATGGCCAATGAACGGATATATTGAATATTCGCCGGGTTTAATTGTTTCCAAATTCAGACCAGACTGAAATTCTAATGAATTCATTCACTTGAAACATTGAACTGGATTTTATGCTCCCCTAAGAGGAGGTTTGCAGGCCATCTTCCTCATACCCACCCACCTTTGGGCCTATTGTAGAGGGGGAGTGCCTCTTTTATAGGTCCACTGGATCTAAAGGAAGCATCTCACCATCAGCTTCCCCTCTCACTGTCCCCAATGTAACTCCCTTTTGAACTTATAAGAACATAAGAACATAAGAAATAGGAGCAGGAGTAGGCCATCTAGCCCTTCGAGCCTGCCCCGCCATTCAATAAGATCATGGCTGATCTGTCGTGGCTCAGTTCCACCTTCCCGCCCTCTCCCCATAACCCTTAATCCCTTCTCTTATCAAAAACCCATCAACCCGCTTCTTAAAAATATTTAGCGAGGCAGCCTCCACCACTTCAACGGGCAGAGAATTCCAGAGATTCACCACCCTTTAAGTGAAGAAGTTCATAGAACATAGAACATAGAACATTACAGCGCAGAACAGGCCCTTCGGCCCACGATGTTGCGCCGACCAGTTACAAAACAATGACCCACTAGCCTAAACCAATCCCTTTTCATCCATAAACCTATCCACTGATCTTTTAAACGCCCCCAAACTTGGTGCATTTACAACTGCAGCTGGCAGGGCATTCCAGTCCCTCACCACCCTCTGGGTAAAGAACCTACCCCTGACATCTGTCCTATAACTACCCCCCCTTAATTTAAAATCGTGCCCCCTCGTGCTAGTTTTCTCCATCCTAGGAAAAAGGCTATCACTATCTACCCTGTCTAAACCTCTAATCATCTTATATGTTTCAATGAGATCCCCTCTTAGCCGCCTTCTTTCCAGCGAAAACAACCCCAAATCTCTCAATCTCTCCTCATAGGATCTCCCCTCCATACCAGGCAACATCCTGGTAAACCTCCTCTGCACCCTCTCCAAAGCCTCTACATCCTTCCTGTAATGTGGGGACCAGAACTGCACACAAAACTCCAAGTGCGGCCGCACCAGAGATGTGTACAGTTGCATCATGACGCTGCGACTCCTAAATTCAATCCCCCTACCAATAAACGCCAAAACTCCGTATGCCTTCTTAACAACCTTATCTACTTGATTCCCAACTTTCAGGGATCTATGTACACATACACCTAGATCCCTCTGCTCCTCCACACTATTCAAAGTCCTCCCGTTAGCACTATACTCAACACATCTGTTATTCCTACCGAAATGAATTACCTCACACTTCTCCACATTAAACTCCATCCGCCACCTCTCAGCCCAGCTCTGCAACCTTTCTAAGTCATCCTGCAAACTATGACACCCTTCCTCACAATCTACCACACCTCCGACTTTAGTGTCATCAGCAAACCTACTAATCCACCCAACTATACCCTCATCCAGATCATTAATAAAAATTACAAACAGCAGTGGCCCCAAAACAGATCCCTGAGGCACACCACTTGTAACCGAACTCCATGACGAATATTTCCCATCAACCACCACTCTCTGTCTCCTATCTGCTAGCCAATTCCTGATCCAATTACCTAGATCACCCCCAATCCCATACATCTGCATTTTCTGCAGAAGCCTACCATGGTGAACCTTATCAAACGCCTTGCTAAAATCCATATACACCACATCAACTGCCTTACCCCTATCCACCTCTTTGGTCACTTTCTCAAAGAACTCGATAAGGTTAGTAAGGCATGACCTACCCGCTACAAAACCATGCTGACTGTCTCTAATCAACTCATTACTTTCCAAATAACTATAAATCCTGTCTCTAATAATCCTTTCCAAAACCTTACCCACCACAGAAGTAAGACTCACCGGTCTATAATTCCCAGGGAAGTCCCTTCTCCCCTTCTTAAACAATGGGACAACATTTGCTGTCCTCCAATCTTCTGGTACTATACCAGAGACTAACGACGACCTGAAGAGCAGAGCCAGAGGCTCCGCAATCACCCCTCTTGCCTCCCAAAGAATCCTAGGGTAAATCCCATCTGGACCAGGGGACTTATCTATTTTCAATCCCTCTAAAATATCCAGCACATCCCCCGTATCAACTGCAATACTAACTATTTCACACCCCTGCACCCCAGTGTCCTCCTCAGCTACATTCCTGTCCCCTTGCGTGAACACCGAAGAGAAATATTGGTTCAACGCCTCTCCAATCTCCTCCGGTTCCACGCACAACTTCCCTCTACTGTCTGTAACTAGCCCTAATCTTGTCCTAACCAACCTTCTGTCCTTGACATACCTGTAAAACGCCTTAGGGTTCTCCTTAATTCTATTAGCCAAAATCATCTCATGTCCTCTTTTAGCCCTTCTTAACTCCCTCTTCAACTCCCTCCTAGCCAATCTAAAACTTTCTAATGCACTACCTGAGCCCTCAAGCCTCATCCGAACATAAGCCTCCTTTTTCTTCCTAACCAACGAATCAACTTTTTTGGTGCACCACGGTTCCCTGGGCCTACCAAATCCTCCTTGCCTGACAGGGATATACTTATCACAGACCCGCAATAGCTGCTCCTTGAAAAATCTCCACATCTCGGATGTTCCCAGTCCCTGTAATCTCCCATTCCAACCAATGCTTCCTAATTCTCTTCTAATAGCCTCATAATTACCCTTCCCCCAGCTGAAACTACTGACCCGAGGTTCATGCCTATCCCTTTCCATCACTAAGGTGAACGTAATCGAATTGTGATCACTATCCCCAAACTGTACACCAACTTCCAAGTCTAGCACCTGGTCTGGCTCATTACCGAGCACCAAATCCAATATAGCCTCACCTCTCGTCGGCCTATCTACATACTGAGTCAAAAAACCTTCTTGCACACTTTGAACAAAAACTGACCCCTCTAACGAGCCAGAGCTGTAGCAATTCCAATCTACATGAGTAAAGTTAAAGTCCCCCATAACAATTACCCTATTACTTTCACTCCTAACAAGGATCGTCTCCGCAATCCTTTCCTCAACCTCTCTAGAACTTTTTGGAGGTCTATAAAAGACTCCCAACAGGGTGACCTCTCCTCTCCTATTTCTAATCTCCGCCCATACTACCTCAACAGACAAGTCCTCATCAAAGTTCCTCTCTGACACTGAGATACAGTCCTTGACCAATAATGCTACCCCACCCCCCCTTCTACCTCCTTGTCTACTCCGATTAAAGCATTTGTACCCCGAGACCTGCAACATCCATTCCTGACCCTGCTCTATCCAAGTCTCTGAAATGGCCACAACATCGAAGTCCCAGGTACTGGTCCACGCTGCAAGTTCATCCACCTTATTGCGAATACTCCTCGCATTAAAATATACACATTTCAAACCACATTCCAAACCCTGTTCCGCCCCTCCCCCGCAATACCGTGCATTGCAGTCCCCATCTATGCCCCCCTCACTTTCACCCCCTCTACTCAGGATCCCACCCCCCCTCTGAATCAGTTTAAACCACTCCGCATAACCTTAACAAATTTACCTCCCAGGATATTTGTTCCCCTTTGGATCAGGTGAATCCCATCCCTCTTATAAAGGTCCCACCTTCCCCAGAACGAGCCCCAATTGTTCAAGTACTTAAACCCCTCCCTCCTGCACCATCCCCTCAGCCACGAGTTCAAGCTTTCCCTCCCTCTATTCCTCTCTAAACTATCCCGTGGCACAGGCAAGAGTCCAGAGATAACCACTCTGTCTGTCTTGGCCTTTAGCTTCCACCCCAACTCCATGAATCTCTGCTTGATGTCCCCTTCCCTTAGCCTTTCTATATCATGCGTCCCCACATGAATTATAACTTGGGGTTGATCTCCCTCTCCCCTGAGAGTCTTGAATATCCTCTCTGAGACATCCTGGACCCCAGCCCCTGGTAGGCAACACACCAGCCCTGAGTTCCTATCATTATTACCGACTCTCCTATCCGTCCCTTTAACGGTGGAGTCCCCAATGACAAGTACTAATCTTTGGCTACCCCTAACCACCTGAGCTTTTACAGTAGGCTCATCCCCAGAGACCTGCTCCCTTTGGCTATCCCCAGTTGATCCCTCAACTGTAGCCTCCAGGACCGAAAACCTATTTTGAAGGGGAACAGCCCCAGGGGATTGTCCCACCACATTCTTTTTTCCTCTCCTCGTGGCAGTGACCCAAGACTGGTTTCTAGGAGTGACTAACTCCCTATAACTCCTGTCAATGTCCACCTCTGCATCCCGAATTTTGCGGAGCTCCTCTACTTCCACCTCCAACTCCTTTACACGCTCCTCCAGAAGCTGCATTCTAACGCACTTCCTACAGGTAAAATCCCCTGAAACACTACTGGAGTCCCTCACCACATACATCCCACAGGAGATGCAGCACACTGCCTGAACTGCCATCCCTGAAACTATTACCAGCAGAAATAATAAAAATATTAAAAAGAAAACTTACCCACACTTATAATTTAGGTTAGAGGAGGTGGGAGGGTGGGATTCTCTACCAGTGTAGAGAATCGGGTATCCTCTCTACACTAATTTATAGGGTTAGGGGCCCAGAAAAAAAAACTACAACTACCGGCAAGCGTCTTAGTGACGACTTCCGGTTTTTCCTCCTCAACTCTGTTCTAAACCGCCCCCCCCCTTTATCTTGAGGCTGTGCCCCCTAGTCCTACTGTCTTTTTTGAGTGGGAAGAGTCTCTCCACCTCTATCCTATCCATCCCATTCATCATCTTATACATCTCAATGAGATCTCCCCTCATTCTTCTAAACTCTAACGAGTACAAGCCTAGTTTATTCAGCCTCTCCTCATAGCTCAATCCCCTCAACTCTGGTATCAGCCTAGTAAACCTCCTCTGCACTCCCTCCAGGGCCAAAATATCCTTGCGCAGGTGCGGCGCCCAAAACTGCACACAGTACTCCAGCTGCAGCCTCACCAATGCCCTATACAGCTGCAGCAAGACCTCCCTACTTTTATAGCCAATCCCCCTCGCTATGAAGGCCAGCATCCCATTCGCCTTCCTGACCACCTGCTGCACCTGCAAGCTGGGTTTTTGCGACTCATGCACAAGGACCCCGAGGTCCCTCTGCACCGTCACCTGCTGCAGTTTTTCGCCACGTAAGTAATAGTCCTTCCTACCATTCCTCCTACCAAAGTGGACCACCTCACACTTGCCAACATTAAATTCCATTTGCCATTTCCTGGCCCATTCACCCAGCCTATCCAGATCCTTCTGCAGACTCTCCACACCCTCCGCACAATTTGCCTTTCCCCCAATCTTGGTGTCATCAGCAAATTTCGACACCCTGCACTCGGTTCCCTCCTCCAGATCATCTATATAAATGGTAAATAGCTGAGGCCCCAGCACCGACCCCTGGGGCACCCCACTAGTCACCAACCGCCAATCCGAATAGCACCCATTGACCCCCACTCTCTGCCTCCTATTTGACAACCAATCCTCTATCCACGCTAACACCCTACCCCCAACTCCATGTCCCCTGACCTTCTGCAATAACCTCTTGTGAGATACCTTGTCAAACGCCTTCTGAAAATCCAGAAAGACCACATCCACCGGCTCTCCTTTATCCACTGCCCTAGACACATCCTCATAGAACTCCAGTAAATTTGTCAGAAAATTTGTCCAGAAAATTTGTTATTTTCCTGGCCTCCTGAACATGGGCTCGCTGAGACCCCGACCTCAAACTTACCTCAGCACAGTGGAACTGCTTGCAGGCCTGCAGTGCCAGCCAAAGCCATGCTCCTGGCAGGCACTGATGGGACTATAGTTCTCTAAGGTGAGCAGGCTTATCTCTGGTATTTTTGCTGGGAGGATGGGAAGAGCGGAACCCCAAAAATTCAGCTCATTACATTTTATTTCCCACTGCAGAAGCTTTGATCTGATTTGATTTATTATTGTCACATGTATTAGTATACAATGAAAAGTACTGTTTCTTTATTGCTATACAAAGCCTACCATTCATAGAGAAGGAAAGGAGAGAGTGCAGAATGTGGTGTTAGTGTCACAGCTGGGATGTAGAGAAAGATCAACTTAATGCAAGATAAGTCCATTCAAAAGTTTCATGGCGGCAGGGAAGAAGCTGTTCTTGAGTTGGTTGATACGTGACCTCAGACTTTTGTATCTTTTTCCTGATGGAGGAAGGTGAAAGAGAGAACGTCTGGGTGCATGCTGACCAACCTGATGAATATTTCAAGCATTTTCTGTTTTTATACTGGAATTGAGACAGTTCCATTGAATGTTGGATTGTCCATTACTAAATTAGATAAGTGACCATCCAAGACTATATTAAAAGTGCTGGATAAGTGCAAGCTGTTGTTCTGTCTGCATCTTATAAATAGAATAAAGAAATGCTTCCCACCTTGCACGATCAACTCCCAGAAGTCTTGTAGCCCCTTTGTTTCCACATTCTCTTTCAGAGTTTTCAGTATCTTATTGAAGAGTTCAGATTCTCCAACCTGGAAATCAATTGACCGGCAATAGGACAGTTATAGCTTACACAAGCAGTGTCCATGTTATAAACTACAACATCACACCTATCCAAATAGGCGTACAAACATCACTCATCTACCTAAGCGAAGGTCGGGTGACCATTTGGAACCACCCAGCCTTCAATCTTTATAATTTAACACCAAAATCATTTAAAATAATTTCCATTGATTGTAGACTTCTATCAGGTCGCCCCTCAATTTCCGTCGTTCCAGTGAGAACAAACCAAGTTTCTTCAACCTCTCCTCATAGCTAATGCTCTTCATAACAGGCAACATCCTGGTAAATCTTTTCTGTACCCTCTCCAAAGCGTCCACACCCTTCTGGTTGTGTGGCAACCAGAATTGAACACTATATTCCAAGTACAGCCTAACTAAGGTTCCATAAAGCTGCAACATGACTTGCCAATTTTTAAACTCTGTGCCGCAGCCAATGAAGTTATGCATGCCATATGCCTTTTTGACTACCTTCCCTGCCTGCATTGCCACTATGTACCTGTATATCCAGATTGGGTGGCAAGATGGCACAGTGATTAGCACTGCTGCCTCACAGTGCTCAGGATCCGGGTTTGATTCCCGACTTGGTTCACTGTCAGTGCGATGTTTGTATGTTCTCCCCGTGTTTGCGTGGGTTTCCTCCCACAGTCCAAAGATGTGCGGGTTAGGTGGATTGCCCATGCTAAATTGCTCCTTAGTGTCAAGGGACTAGCAGGGTAAACGCATGGGTATAGAGGAGGGAACCGAGTGTAGGGTGTCGAAATTTGCTGATGACACCAAGATTGGGGGGACGGCAAATTGTGCGGAGGGTGTGGAGAGTCTACAGAAGGATCTAGATAGGCTGGGCGAATGGGCCAGGAAATGGCAAATGGAATTTAATGTTGGCAAGTGTGAGGTGGTCCACTTTGGTAGGAAGAATGGTAGGAAGGACTATTACTTATGGGGCGAAAACATAAGAACATAAGAAATAGGAGCAGGAGTAGGCCATCTGGCCTTTCAAGCCCACCCCGCCATTCAATAAGATCATGGCTGATCTGTCGTGGCTCAGTTCCACATTCCGGCCCTCTCCCCATAATCCTTAATCCCCTCTCTTATCAAAAACCCATATGGGGAGAGGGCGGGAAAGTGGAACTGAGCAGCGACAGATCAGCCATGATCTTATTGAATGGCGGGGCAGGCTCGAAGGGCTAGATGGCCTACTCCTGCTCCTATTTCTTATGTTATGTTATGTTATGTTATATGGGAAAAGGGCCTGGTTGGGATTGTAGTGGGTGCAAACTTGATGGACCAAACAGAAATATAAAAACATAGAACATTACAGCACAATACAGGCCCTTCGGCCCACAATGTAGTGTCGAGCTATGTCCAATCCCAAGATCAAGCTATCCCACTTCCCATAATTCTGGTACGTTCCATGTGTTTATCCAATAACCACTTGTAAGTTCCTAAAGTGTCCGACTCCACTATCACAGCAGGCAGTGCATTCCACACCCCAACCACTCTCTGAGTGAAGAATCCAGCTCAGACATCTGTCTTATATATCTGTCTTCCGTGAATAGGTTTATGGACAAAAAGGGATTGGTTTAGGTTAGTGGGTCATTGTTTTGTAACTGGTCGGCGCAACATCGTGGGCCGAAGGGCCTGTTCTGCGCTGTAATGTTCTATGTTCTAATGTTCTATATCTCCCACATGAACCTTATAGTTACGCCTCCTAGTAACAGCTACATCCACCCGAGGAAATAGCCTCTGCACATCCACTCTATCAATCCCTCTCATCATCTTATAAACCTCTATTAAGTCACCTCTCATCCTCCTCTGCTCCAAACAGAAAAGCCCCAACTCCCTCAACCTTTCCTCATAAGACCTACCCTCCAAACCAGGCAGCATCCTGGTAAATCTCCTCTGCACTCTCTCCAATGCTTCCACATCTTTCTTATAATGAGGTTAACAGACCGAATACAATGTTCCAAATGTGGTCTCACCAACGTCCGGTATAGTTGCAGCATAACCCCACAGCTCTTAAACTCAAACCCCCTGTTAATAAACCCTAACACACTATAAGCCTTCTTCACGGCTCTATCCACTGCACTCTAGGATCCTATGATTCTATTCCTCTGCCTATCAATACTCTTATGGGTCCTGACATTTACTGTATATTTCCTATCTTTATTAGACCTTCCAAAATATATTACCTTACATCTGTCCAGATTAAACTCCATCTGCCATCTCTCCGCCCAAGTCTCCAAATGATCTATATCTTCCTGTATCCTCTGATGGTCTTATCACTATCTGCAAATCCACCAACCATTGTGTCATCTGCAAACTTACTAATCAAACCAGTTACATTTTTCTCCAAATCATTTATATATGGTACAAATATAGGGCGGCATGGTAGCACAGTGGTTAGCACTGCTGCTTCACAGCTCCAGGGTCCTGGGTTCGATTCCTGGCTCGGGTCACTGCCTGTGTGGAGTTTGCACATTCTCCTCGTGTCTGCGTGGGTTTTCTCCGGGTGCTCCGGTTTCCTCCCACAGTCCATAGATGTGCGGGTTAGGTTCATTGGCTATGCTAAAAATTGCCCCTTAGTATCCTGGGATGTGTAGGTTAGAGGGATTAGCAGGTAAAATGTGGAGGGATATGGGGATAGGGTCTGGGTGGGATTGTGTTCGGTGCAGACTCGATGGGCCGAAGGGCCTGTTTCTGCACTGTAGGGTTCTATGTCTATGTCAAATAGCTAAGGTCCCAGCATCGATCCTTGAGGAACACCACTTGTCACAGCCGTCCATTCAGAAATGCACCCTTCCACTGCTACCCGCTGTCTTCTATGACCAAGTAAAAAGTCTGACAACACCAGGTTTTAGTCCAACCGATTTATTTGATAATATTCTCACAAGCTTTCGAGGGTGCTGCCTCTTTGTCAAGTGAATGGAGAGTTCTGGCCTCAGACAGACAGAGCATACAAAGTACAGACAGTTGCTGATTAGAATGCGAATCCTTACACCTAACCTGCTGTTCAATTCTTAAAGTGGCTGATAATGTGAGTGGAAGGAGCACTGATCACAGTTTAAAGAGATGTGTATTGTCTCCAGACAGTACAGTAAGTGAGGTTTTGCAAACCCAGGCAAGTCACGGGGGTTACAGATAGTGCGACATGAACCCAAGATCCCTGTTGAGACCGTCCTCATGTGTGCGGAACTTGGCTATCAGTCTCTGTTCAGCGACTCTGCGCTGCGCTGAACAGAGACTGATAGCCAAGTTCCGCACACATGAGGACGGTCTCAACAGGGATCTTGGGTTCATGTCGCACTATCTGTAACCCCCGTGACTTGCCTGGGTTTGCAAAACCTCACTTACTGTACTGTCTGGAGACAATACACATCTCTTTAAACTGTGATCAGTGCTCCTTCCACTCACATTATCAGCCACTTTAAGAATTGAACAGCAGGTTAGGTGTAAGGATTCGCATTCTAATCAGCAACTGTCTGTACTTTGTATGCTCTGTCTGTCTGAGGCCAGAACTCTCCATTCACTTGACAAAGAGGCAGCACCCTCGAAAGCTTGTGAGAATATTATCAAATAAATCGGTTGGACTAAAACCTGGTGTTGTCAGACTTTTTACTGTGTTTACGCCAGTCCAACGCCGGCATACCCACATCATGACTTCTATGACCAAGCCAGTTCTGTACCAGTCTGCTGTGAGGGATCCTGTCAAATGCTTACTGATGTCCATGTAGACAACATCTACTGCCCTACCCTCATTAAACATCTTCGTCACTTAATCGAAAAACTCAATCAGGTTCGTGAGACACGATCTCGCCTTCACAAAACTATGTTGCCTCTCGCCCATACATACACTTATTTCCAAGTGGGAGTAAATCCTGTTTCGAAGAATCCTCTCCAATAATTCTCCTATCACTGACGTAAGACTCATTGGCCTGCAATTATCTGCATTATTCTTGCTATCCTTTTAAACAAAGGAACAACACTGGCTATTCTCCAAACCTTTAGAATTTCCCCTGTAGCCAAAGATTTCTCTCAAGGCTCCAGCAATTTCTTCCCTTGCCTCCCTCATTATTTTGGGGTGTATCCCATCAAGCCCTGGGGATTTACATACCTTAATATTTCTCAAGAACCCCAATACCTCCTCCAATTTGATCTCAACTATCAAACTATCTACACATCTTTTCCCAGACTCATCATCCACCAAGTCCTTTTCTTTGGTGAATACTGAAGCAAAGTACTCATTTAATACCTCGCACATTTCCAGTGGCATAGATTCCCTCCCCTGTCCGAGTGGCCCAACCCTCTCTCTGATTATCCTTTTACTCTTTATATGTGATTAAAAAGTCTTGGGATTTTCCTTAATCCTGCTGATCAATGACTTTTCGTGATGCTTTTTAGCCCTCCTTACTCCTTGCTTGAATTTCTTTCTACTTTCCTTGTATTCCACACTTGCTTCGTGTGTTTCCAGCTAACTAGCCTTGACAAATGCTTCCTTTTTCTCTTTGACTAGGCTCACAATATCTCTTGTTCCCAAAACTTACCATACTATCATACACAGATCGCTGAAAGTGGCAATGCAGGTGGAGAAGGTTGTCAAGAAGGCATACGGCACGCTTGCCTTCATCGGCCGGGCGATGAGTTTAAAAATTGGCAAGTCATGTTGCAGCTTTATAGAACCTTAGTTATGCCGCACTTGGAATACAGTGTTCAATTCTGGTCGCCACACTATCAGAAGGATGTGGAGGCTTTGCAGAAGGTACAGAAAAGATTTACCAGGATGTTGCCTGGTATGGAGGGCATTAGCTATGAGGAAAGAACATAGAACATAGAACATTACAGCACAAACAGGCCCTTCGGCCCTCGAGTTGCGCCGATCACATCAACCCCACCAATCTATAGACCTATCTATAACCCCCAATCCCATTAAACCCCATATACTCATCCAGAAGTCTTTTAAAAGACCCCAGCGAGTTCGCCTCCACCACCGATGACGGCAGCCGATTCCATTCACTCACCACCCTCTGAGTGAAAAACTTACCCCTAACATCACCTCTGTACTTCCCTCCCCGCACCTTAAATCTGTGTCCTCTCGTAGCGACCATTTCAACCCGGGGAAATAGCCTCTGAGAGTCCACCCTATCTATTCCTCTCAACATTTTATAAACTTCTAACAGGTCGCCTCTCAACCTTCGCCTCTCTAGGGAAAAGAGTCCCAGCTCCCTCAACCTATCTTCATAAGGCATGCCTCCCAGTCCAGGCAACATCCTTGTAAATCTCCTCTGCACCCTTTCAATAGCTTCTACGTCTTTCCTATAGTGAGGCGACCAGAACTGCGCACAGTACTCCAAATGAGACCTGACAAGGGTCCTGTAAAGTTGCAGCATTACCTCCCGACTCCTAAACTCAATCCCTCGATTAATGAAGGCCAGTACACCATACGCCTTCTTGACCACCTCCTCCAACTGCGAGGCCGATTTAAGAGTCCTGTGGACCCGGACCCCAAGATCCTTCTGCTCTTCAACGCTACTAAGACTCCTGCCCTTGATAGTGTACTCGTTCATCCCGTTGGTTCTGCCGAAATGGACGACTACACATTTATCCGCGTTGAAGTCCATCTGCCACTTCTCCGCCCATTCCTGCATCCTATCTATGTCCTGCTGCAACTTTTGACATCCTTCCAGACCATCCACAACACCGCCGACCTTCGTGTCATCAGCGAACTTGCTAACCCATCCCTCCACTTCCTCATCCAGGTCAAAAAAGGTTGGAGAAACTTGATTTGTTCTCACTGGAATGACTGAGGTTGAGGGGCGATCTGATATAAGTCTACAAGGTTATGAGGGGCATGGACAGAGTGGATAATCAGAAGCTTTTTTCCAGGGTAGAAGAGTCAATTACTAGGGGGCATAGGTTTAAGGTACAAGGGACAAGATTTAAAGGAGATGTACAAGGCAAGTTTTTTACACTGAGAACATAAGAACATAAGAAATAGGAGCAGGGCTAGGCCATCTAGCCTGTCCTGCCATTCAATAAGATCATGGCTGATCTGAAGTGGATTTGATCCACTTTCCCACTTTCTCCCCATAACCCTTAGGTCCCCTGTCTATCAGAAACCTATCTACCCGTGACTTAAATATATTTAGCGACGCAGCCTCCACCACTTCAACTGGCAGAGAATTCCAGAGATTCACCACCCTTTCAGTAAAGAAGTTCCTCCTCAACTCTGATCTAAACTGCACACCCCCCTTATCTTGAGGCTGTGCCCTCTAGTCCTGCTATCCTTTCTAAGTGGGAAGAATCTCTCTGCCTTTACCCTATCCATCCCCTTCGTTATCTTATACGAATCTATAAGATCCCCCCTCATCCTTCTAAACTCCAGCGAGTACAGACTTAGTCTATTTAGTCTCTCTTCATAGGCCAACCCCCTCATTTCCGGTATCAGCCTAGTGAACCTCCTCTGCACTCCCTCCAAGGCCAATATATCCTTCCGCAAGTGCGGCGACCAAAACGGCACACAGTACTCCAGCTGCGGCCTCACCAATACCCTGTACAGTTGCAGCAAGACCTCCTTGCTTTTATATTTTATCCCCCTCACGATAAAGGCCAGCATTCCATTCGCCTTCTTGATCACCTGCTGTACCTGCAGACTGGGTTTTTGCGACTCGTGCACAAGGACTCCCAGGTCCCTCTGCACTGTGGCATGCTGTAGCTTTTCACCTTTTAAATAATAATCCCTCCTACTATTATTTCTGCCAAAGTGGATAACCTCACACTTGCTAACATTATACTCCAACTGCCAGGTCCTCGCCCACTCACTCAGCCTATCCAGATCCCTCTGCAGACTTTCCACACCCTCCACGCAATTTGCTTTTCCACTCATCTTTGTGTCATCAGCAAATTTCGTCACCCTACACTCAGCCCCCGCCTCCAGATCGTCTATATAAATGGTAAACAGTTAAGGCCCCAGCGCCGATCCTTGCGGCACTCCACTAGTCACCAACCGCCAACGAGAATAGCACCCATTAATACCAACTCTTTGCTTCCTATTAGACAGCCAATCCTCTATCCATGCTAACATCTTACCCCCAATTCCGTGCACCCTAACCTTCTGTAGCAACCTTTTGTGAGGCACCTTATCAAACGCCTTTTGGAAATCTAAAAACACCACATCCACCGGTTCCCCTCTGTCTACTGCACTAGTCACATCCTCATAGAAACCCAATAAATTTGTCAAACACGACTTTCCCTTAACAAATCTGTGCTGCGTCTGCTCGATCAAACCATTCTTTTCTAGGTGTCTCGCTATTTCTTCTTTGATGATGGATTCTAGCATTTTCCCAATTACAGACATTAAACTAACCAGCCTATAATTCCCTGCCTTTTGTCTGCTATCTTTTTTAAACAGCGGCGTAACATTAGCCGATTTCCATTCTTCTGGCACTTCTATTATCAAATAAATAGGTTGGACTAAAACCTGGTGTTGTCAGACTTTTTACTGTACTTCCCCACAGTCCAGCAAATTTTGATAAATAATTACTAAGGCATCCACTATCACCTCTGCCATTTCTTTCAGAATCCTGGGATGCATTCCATCTGGTCCTGGGGACTTGTCCACCTTCCGTCCCATTAGTCTATCAAGCACAACCTCTCTGCTGATAGTAATGAGGGTGATGGGTGCTTGGAACTTGTTGCTGGGGGAGGTAGTGGAAGCAGATACGATAGTGACATTTAAGGGGCATCTGGACAAATACATGAATAGGATGGAAATAGGATGGTCCCCGGAAAGGTAGGGGGTTTTAGTTAAGTCGGGCAGCATGGTCGGTGCAGGCTTGGAGGGCCTAAGGGCCTGTTTCTGTGCTGTAATTTTCTTTGTTCACTTTATCCTTATCTTCACAGGAATGTGCCGATCCTGAATCCCTGTCAACTTACACCTGAAAGGCACAACATTTGCCACCCTCTAATCTTAAGGCATCTCACCTGTGGCCATTGATAGTTCATATATCTCTGGTAGGGGACCTGCAATTTCCTCCCCAGCCTCCCACAATGTCCTGGGATACATTTCATCAGGTCCCAGAGATTTATCTACTTTGATGCACTTCAAGACTTCCAGCATCACCTCCTCTGTAAGATCTACATTTTTCACGACATCACTATTTATTTCCCCAAGTTATCTAATATCCATGCCTTTCTCAATCGTAAATACCAATGAGAAATATTAATTTAGGATCTCACCCATCTCTTGTGGATCTGCATGTAGATGACCTTCTTGATCCTTCAAAGGCCCTATTCTTTCCCTAGTTACTCTTTGCCCTTTATGTATTTGCAGGAGCTCTTTGGATTCTCCTTTGCCTTATCTGCCAAAGAAATCTCATATCCTCATTTTGCCCTCCTAATTTCTCTCTTAACTTTACTCTTCAAGGAATCCATTTGATCCCAGCTGTCTGTACATAAAAGGGAAAAGAATTAATGGGAACCTGAGGAGCAACTTTTTTTACGCAGAGGGTGGTACATATGTGGAATGAGCTGTTGGAGGAAGTGGTTGAGGCAGGGATGCTGATAACATTTAAAAGGCATTTGGACAGATACATGGATAGGAAAGGTTTGGAGGGATATGGGCCAAATGCAGGCAAATGGGGTTAGCTTCGATGGGCATTTAGGTCGGCTTTTACCCGATTGGGCTGAAAGGTCTGACTCCTTGCCGTTGATTCTACTGATTCTAATTTGCCCCCTTCTTCTTTTTGACCAGGGCCTCAATATCCCCAGTTATCCAGGTTCCCTAATTCTATCAACCTTGCCCTTTACTCTGAAAGGAATATTCTGAGGCTAAACCCTGATTAATTAAAGGATACATTCTCAGAAACTGCAATGGAGTGTAATTATTTTAGCAATATAAGTTCAATGAATCCCTCATTACAGTGATTTTGAAATTTGTAATAGAAAGAAATAATAATACATTTGAAGTGGAAATTGGTGAAACAAGGTCTGGATTTAGATTTGGAATAGAAACAAGAAAGGGAATAGTTTATTTGAATACAATCTTTGATAACACTGAAACAAACAAGAACATTTTTATTCATTCGAAGGATTTTGATCTTCTGGCTCGGCCAGTATTTAATGCCCATCCCTAATTGCTCTTGAGAAGGCATAGGTTTAAGGTGATAGGAGAAAGAAACAAAAATGGCCAAAGGAGCAATTTTTTCACACAGAGGGTGGTGAGTGAAAGGAACAAGCTGCCAGAGGTAGTAGTAGAGGCGGGTACAATTTTATCTTTTAAAAAGCATTTAGATAGTTACATGGGTACGATGGGTATAGAGGGATATGGACCAAATCCGGGCAATTGGGATACAATTAGGGATAGGTTAGGGGATTTAAAAAAAAGGGCGGCATGGACATGTTGGGCCGAAAGGCCTGTTTTCATGCTGTAAACTTCTATGACTTTAGGTTGAGACAAGCTGCCTTCTTGAACCGCTGTAGTCGAGTGCTATTAGGGAGGGCGATCCAGGATTTTGACTCAGCAATAGTGACAGAACAGTGATATATTTCCAAGTCAGGTGGGTGAGTGGTTTGACGACAACTTCTAGGAGGTGGTGTTCCCAGTTATGTGCTGCTCTTATCTTTCTTGATGGCAGCAATCATGAGCTTTGAAGGTGCTGCCTAAGGAGCCTTGGTGAGTTCCTTCAGTATTTGAGCACAAATGTAGGCCACTTACAGTCAGAAACGAAGAATAAAGTAATGGCCAAGAAATTAAATTTGTTCTTTGCTTCATCCTTCACAAAGGAAGACATGAATAATGTGCCAGAAGTGCTGAAAGAAATATGTTTTAGTGAGGAGCTGAAGGAAATCAGCATTACTGTGCATAGTTCTGGTCATCGTATTATAGAAAGAGAGCAGAAGAGAAAAGAGCAGAACGTGGAATCGTTGTGGGTGGAAATTAGGAACAGCAAAGGGAGGAAGATGCTGGTGGGTGTCGTTTATAGGCCCCCGAATAACGATCTGGAGGTGGGGCGAGCTGTTAATGTGCAAATAAGTGCGGCGTGCAGGAATGGGACGGCGATAATTATGGGGGATTTCAATCTACATATTGATTGGTTGACCCATGTTGGACACGGTGGGCTTGAGGACGAGTTCTTGGAATGCTGCCGGGATAGTTTCCTTGAACAGTGTGTGTTGGAGTCGACGAGGGAGCGAGCTATCTTAGATCTGGTGTTATGTAATGAGGCGGGTAGAATTAGGGACCTTGTGGTGAAGGATCCTCTTGGGAAGAGTGATCATTGTATGGTGGAGTTTCTGATGCAGACAGAGGGGAGAAAGTGGGTTCCCGGACACGTGTCCTTTGTTTGAACAGAGGGGAGTATGGTAGGATGAGAGAGGAATTGGCGAATGTTGATTGGGGGGGTGTGTTGGAAGGTAGGTCTGCTGAAGAACAGTGGAGGATCTTTAAGGAGATCTTTCTTGGTGCTCAACAGAAATTTATTCCGATGGTTAAAAAGGATCGTAGGAGGAGAGATAATCAGCCGTGGGTAACGAAGGAGGTGAAGGAAAGTGTTAAATTAAAAGCAGATGCGTTTAGAGTAGCTAAGAGTAGTGGGAGAGGTTTAAATGTCAACAAAGAATGACAAAGAAGTTGATAAAGAAGGATAGGAGAAACTATGAAGCTGGGCTAGCGCTTAATATAAAAAAGGATAGCAAGAGTTTTTATAAATACATAAAAAGGAAGAGGCTGGCTAGGGTGAACGTTGGACTCTTAGAGGATGAGAGGGGGGACTTAGTGGTAGGGGATGGGGAAATGGCTGAGGCCCTGAATAACTCTTTTGCTTTGGTCTTCACAGAGGAGGACGTGAATAATTTGCCAGGTGTTAGCGATGGAAAGATGGTAGGAGTGGGGGGCCTGAATGACATTATTGTTAATAGAGAGGCAGTGCTCGACAGACTGGAGGGACTGATTGTGTCCCCAGGACCGGATGGAATGCATCCAAGGGTTCAGAAAGAAATGGCGGAGATGATAGTGGATGCCTTGGTGATTATTTTCCAAATGTCGCTGCATTCCGGGGAAGTGCCGGAAGATTGGAAAACGGCTAATGTTACGCCGTTGTTTAAGAAGGGTGCCAGACAAAAGGCAGGGAATTATAGGCTGGTTAGTTTAACGTCTGTTGTAGGAAAAATGTTAGAATCCGTGATCAAGGAGAAAATAGCGAGGCATCTTGAGGAGAATTGTTTGGTAGAGCAGATGCAGCACGGTTTCGTTAAGGGGAAGCCGTGTCTGACGAATTTATTGGAGTTCTATGAGGATGTGTCTAGGGCGGTGGATAGAGGAGAGCCGGTGGATGTGGTCTTTCTTGATTTTCAGAAGGCGTTTGAAAAGGTACCACACAAGAGGTTATTGCAGAAGGTCAGGGGACATGGAGTTTGGGGTAGGGTGTTAGCGTGGATAGAGGACTGGTTGTCAAATAGGAGGCAGAGAGTGGGGGTCAATGGCTGCTATTCGGATTGGCAGTTGGTGGCTAGTGGAGTGCCTCAGGGGTCGGTGCTGGGGCCTCAGCTATTTACCATTTATATAGATGATCTGGAGGAGGGAACCGAGTGTATAGTGTCGAAATTTGCTGATGACACCAAGATTGGTGGAATGGCAAATTGCGCAGAGGGTGTGGAGAGTCTGCAGAAGGATCTCGATAGGCTGGGCGAATGGGCCAGGAACTGGCAAATGGAATTTAATGTTGGCAAGTGCGAGGTGGTCCACTTTGGTAGGAATAATGGTAGGAAGGACTATTACTTACGTGGAGAAAAACTGCAGCAGGCGACGGTGCAGAGGGACCTTGGGGTCCTTGTGCATGAGTTGCAAAAACCCAGGAGGTTTACCAGGCTGATGCCAGAGTTGAAGGGGTTGAACTATGAGGAGAGGCTGAATAAACTAGGCTTGTACTCGTTAGAGTTTAGAAGAATGAGGGGAGATCTCATTGAGACATATAAGATGTTGAATGGGATGGATAGGATAGAGGTGGAGAGGCTCTTCCCGCTCAGAAAGGACAGTAGGACTAGAGGGCACAGCCTCAAGATAAAGGGGGGGGCAGTTTAGAACATAGTTGAGGAGGAACTTCTTCACTCAAAGGGTGGTGAATCGCTGGAATTCTCTGCCGTTGAAGTGGTGGAGGCTGCCTCACTCAATATTTTTAAGACGCGGGTTGATAGGTTTTTGATAGGCAAGGGGATTAAGGGTTATGGGGAGAGGGCGGGAATGTGGAACTGAGCCACGACAGATCAGCCATGATCTTATTGAATGGCGGGACAGGCTTGAGGGGCTAGATGGCCTACTCCTGCTCCTATTTCTTATGTTCTTATGTTTACTAGAATGCTACCAGGACTAGATGGTTTGAATTATAAGGAGAGGTTTGGTAGACTGGGACTTTTATCTTTGAAGTGTGGAAGGCTGAGGGGTGATCTTATAAACATCTATAAAGTAATGAGGGGCACAAATCAGCTAGATAGTCAATATCTTTTCCCAAAGATAGAGGAGTCGAAAACTAGAGGGCACAGGTTTAAGGTGAGAGAGGACAGATACAAACGTGTCCAGAGGGGCAATTTGTTTTTTACACAGAAGGTGGTGAGTGTCTGGAACAAGCTGCCAGAGGTAGTAGTAGAGGCGGGTCAACCCTTATGACTCTATTAGTAGAACATAGAAATGGTTTTGTGGAAATTGATGGGATTGAAGGTGGATAAATCTCTAGGTCCTGATAATCTTCATCCCACAGTACTGAAGGAAGAGGCCCCAGAAACAGTCGATCCATTGGTGATTATTTTCCAAAATTCTTTGGACTCTGGAATAGTTCCTACAGGTTGGAGCTCACTATTGAAAAAGGGTGGTACAGAGAAAACAGGGAACTTTAGACCAGTGAGCCTAATGTTGCTACTGGGGAAATTGCTGGAGTCTATTGTCAAGGATTTCATACCATTGCCTTACAAATGCCAAGTTATGATCAGATGGTGTTAGCATGGATTTACAAAAAAGAAATCATGCTTGACAAAACTAATCGAACTTTTTGAGGATGTAGCTCGTCGAGCTGACTGAGGAGAACCTGTGCATGTGGTTTATTTAGACTTTCAGGAGGCTTTCAACAAAGTCTCACATAATAGACTACTATGTAACATTAAAGCACGTGGGATTACAAATAATGTCTTGAGATAGATAGAAAGCTGGTTAACAGATAGGAAGCAAAAAGATGGCATAAATGGGTCTTTATCTGATTGGCAGTCATTGATTAGTGGGGGGAAGGGTGAGCTGTGAGGAGGATGTAGAGATGCTTCAGCATGATTCGGACAGGCTAAGTTTGTGGCATCTACAGTCTACATGGTTGATGCAGTATAATGCGGATAAATGTGAGGTTATCCACTTTGGTAAGTGGAGCTCAGTCCACAGCCATGATCTTATTGAATAGCGGAGGAGGCTCGAGGGGCCATATGGCTGACTCCTGCCCCTAGTTCTTATGTTCTGCACAGAAGGGATTCTATAATAGATCAAGTAAAATCTAGAAGTTTAGAATATGAATTGAGTATGAACAAGCCAAAAACAATGGTAGTTAGAGGAATACATTAGAAGATTGAAATGGATGATGTCACATTGGAATAAAAAGATAAATTTGTCTATTCAGGATAAATGACAACACGAAATGTTAGATGCAATGTTCAAGTCAGAAGAAGTGTAGAGGTAATGAGAAGAATTTTGTGAAGTTGAGGATATTTTTATCAACAAGAAAACTCAATTTTGGAACAAGGGAAAAAACTCAAAATGCCAATTTCTGTCCACTTTTATCCTAGAATGAATCATAGAATCCCCACAATGCAAAAGGAGGCCATTTGGCCCATCAAGCCTGCACCAACAATAATCCCACCCAGTCCCTATTCTCGTAACCCCATGCATTTACCCTGCTAATTCCTCTGACACCAATGGTCAATTCAGCATGGTCAATCAACCTAACCCACACATCTCTGGAGTGTGGGAGGAAACCTGAGCACCCAGCGGAAATCCACGCAGACATGGGGACAATGTGCAAACTCCACACAGACAGTGACCCGAGGCTGGAATCAAACCTAGATCCCTGGCGCTGTGAGGCAACAGTGCTAACCACTGTGCTGCCCGTAAATGTATGCATCAGGGATTTGGACAGGAAATAAAGATCTGTGGAAGAAAAAGAAGGACTTTAAAATGTGGATGCTAAGATGCATGCTTAAAATTCCAGAAGACCATCAGATGAGGGTGTTTGAAGTTGGAAGAACAAATAAAACACTAAAAAGTGACACACAGAAAAGAAAATATCAGTATTTCAGTCATTTGACCAGAGTTGAAAAGTAGTGAACTCTCCTAGTGGGTTGAGTGCAGGACAGCGGGAAGAGGGTTCAACCTCAGTGTAACTTGATGACAGACATCACAGAGATGTTGCAGATGAGCTACAGTAGATGTGTGAAGATAGTACATGACAGACAAGCAAAATATACAATAAACAGATATTCTCCTGTTAGTTAAAAACAGCAGCAGTTCATATTTATATCCTCACACAGCATGAAGTATTTTTCATTCCATCCAAATGAGTCAGGGCTCTAAAATGACAGACAACATTCTCTGCGTACCTTTATAGCTTCCTCCCTGCAGACTCTGATGCAGTCCATGCTTTTCATGTAATACTCCCGATTCTTGACTTTGAGAAACTGGTAAACTCGCTCCATCAGCTGCTCGGTGACTGTTAGGAGACAGAAATTTCAGAACTTCTATTCACTGCAAATCAAAGATTCCTGGATTATGGATATAATACATCTCCATCCTTGCCAGGATACCTTTCACTTATACACAAACATACTAAATAGGAGCAGTTGGGACTAGATTTCGCACATGGCAATCACAATTGCTATTTCGTGGATAGCAATCACAAATGAAGTCAGACGTTTTAGAAACTTTCAAGCGGTTATTGGATAGGCACATGGAGCACACCAGAATGATAGGGAGTGGGATAGCTTAGAACTTAGAACATAGAACATAGAACACTACAGCACAAAGAGGCCCTTCGGCCCTCGAGTTGCGCCGATCGCATCAACCCCACCAATCTATAGACCTATCTATAACCCCCAATCCCATTAAACCCCATATACTCATCCAGAAGCCTTTTAAAAGACCCCAGCGAGTTCGCCTCCACCACCGACGACGGCAGCCGATTCCAATCACTCACTACCCTCTGAGTGAAAAACTTACCCCTAACATCACCTCTGTACTTCCCTCCCCGCACCTTAAATCTGTGTCCTCTCGTAGCGACCATTTCAACCCGGGGAAATAGCCTCTGAGAGTCCACCCTATCTATTCCTCTCAACATTTTATAAACTTCTATCAGGTCGCCTCTCAACCTTCGCCTCTCCAGGGAAAAGAGTCCCAGCTCCCTCAACCTATCTTCATAAGGCATGCCTCCCAGTCCAGGCAACATCCTTGTAAATCTCCTCTGCACCCTTTCAATAGCTTCTACGTCTTTCCTATAGTGAGGCGACCAGAACTGCGCACAGTACTCCAAATGAGGCCTGACGAGGGTCCTGTAAAGTTGCAGCATTACCTCCCGACTCCTAAACTCAATCCCTCGATTAATGAAGGCCAGTACACCATATGCCTTCTTGACCACCTCCTCCACCTGCGAGGCCGATTTAAGAGTCCTGTGAACCCGGACCCCGAGATCCTTCTGCTCTTCAACGCTACTAAGACCCCTGCCCTTAATAGTGTACTCGTTCATCCCGTTGGTTCTGCCGAAATGGACTACTACACATTTATCCGCGTTGAAGTCCATCTGCCACTTCTCCGCCCATTCCTGCATCCTATCTATGTCCTGCTGCAACTTTTGACATCCTTCCAGACCATCCACAACACCGCCGACCTTCGTGTCATCAGCGAACTTGCTAACCCATCCCTCCACTTCCTCATCCAGGTCATTTATGAAAATGACAAACAACAAGGGTCCCAGAACAGATCCCTGGGGCACCCCACTGGTGACTGACCTCCATTCCGAAAAAGACCCATCCACAACCACTCTCTGCCTTCTGCAGGCAAGCCAGTTCTGGATCCACAAGGCCAAAGGCCCTTGGATCCCATGCCCTCTCACCTTCTCAAGAAGTCTTGCATGGGGGACCTTATCAAAAGCCTTGCTGAAGTCCATGTACACTACGTCCACGGCACTTCCTTCGTCAATGTGTTCAGTCACATTATCGAAGAACTCAACTAGGCTCGTAAGGCACGACCTGCCCTTGACAAATCCATGCTGACTATTCCTGATCATGTCAAACCTCTCCAAATGGTCGTAAATCTTGTCCCTCAGAAGCCTCTCCATCAGCTTACCAACCACTGAGGTCAGACTCACCGGGCGGTAATTTCCCGGGCTATCTCTGTTCCCTTTCTTGAAAATAGGGACTACATCCGCAATCCTCCAATCTTCCGGAACCTCTCCCGTCTCCATTGACGACGCAAAGATCATCGCCAAGGGCTCTGCAATCACTTCCCTGGCCTCCCACAGTATCCTGGGGTACATCCCATCTGGTCCCGGCGACTTATCTACCTTGATAGAATTCAAAAGTTCTAACACATCCTCCTCTTTAATGTCCACGTACTCAATCTTTTCCACCTGCTGCAAGTCCATAGCAAGATCTCCCAAATCAGCTTCCACTGTGAAGACTGATGCAAAGTACTCATTAAGCACCTCCGCCATTTCTTCTGGTTCTACACAGACCTTTCCCCCTTCATCTTTTATAGGTCCTATCCTTTCCCTTCTCACCCTTTTACCTTTCACATACTTATAGAAGGCCTTGGGATTTTCTTTAATCTTACCCGCCAAGGTCTTCTCATGACCCCTTCTGGCTCTCCTAATTTCCCTTTTAACCTCCTTTCTACAGT
This sequence comes from Prionace glauca, assembly GCA_037974335.1. Lineage (NCBI taxonomy): Eukaryota > Metazoa > Chordata > Chondrichthyes > Carcharhiniformes > Carcharhinidae > Prionace > Prionace glauca. Next base: position 109,487,756 of record CM075731.1, read on the forward strand.
CCTTATATTCTTCAAGATCCTTAACCTCTCCTAGTTCCCTGAACCTTTTGTATACCTTCCTTTTCCTCCTGACTAGGTTCAACACAGCCTGCGTGCACCACGGTTCCCGCGACCTACCAAAACCCCCTTGCCTTATCGGAACATTGTCATGCAGAGCGCCAGACAAACATTCCTTGAATATCCGCCACCTTCCTTCGGTACTCTTCCCTAAGAATGCCTCCTTCCAGTTTATTTGTCCAAGTAACTTCCTGACTTCTTCGTATCTCCCCTTACTCCAGACAAACACCTTCCTAGCCTGTCTGATCCTATCTCGTTCCAATGCAATTGTGAAGGAGATAGAATTATGATCACCATTCCCAAGATGCTCTCCTACCGAGAGATCCATCACCTGCCCTGGTTCATTCGCCAGTTCATTCGGTCAAGTACTGCCTCACCCCTCGTAGGCTTGTCCACATACTGTGTCAGGAAACCTTCCTGAACACACCTAACAAACTCCTCTCCAGCCGAACCCCTTACTCTAGGGATATTCCAGTCGATGTTTGGGAAATTGAAGTCTCCCATCACGACCACTCTGTTTTTAATACATTTCTCCAGAATCTGGTTCCCTATCTGCACTTCAACTTCCCTGTCACTATTGGGCGGCCTATAGAATACACCCAGCAAAGTTTTCGACCCTATGCTGTTCGTAACTTCCACCCACAGAGACTCTGTAGAAAGTCCCTCCACGGCATCCTCTTTCTCTGCAGCCATGACACTGTCCCTTATTAACAGTGCCACTCCACCACCTCTTCCGCCAGCCTCCCTGTCCTTCCTGAAACATCTGAAACCTGGCACCTGAAGTACCCAGTCCTGTCCCTGAGACATCCAAGTCTCCGTAATGGCCACCACATCACATTCCCAAGCAGCTATCCACGCCCTAAGCTCATCTATCTTATTTACTATACTCCTTGCATTAAAATATACACACTTCAGCCCCTCAGTCTGGGCATTTCCCTTCTCCACCTCCTGTCTAACCTCCCTCCCATGTTTCCTGCGGTCCTCCCCTACCTTTAAAGTATTAAAGCACATGCATTTCAAACCCTGCTCCGCCCCACCCCCACTACGCCGTGCCTTGCATTCCCCATCTATGCCCCCCTCCCTTTCACCCCCTCTACTCAATATCCCACCCCCCCCCCAAATCAGTTTAAACCTCCCCGCATAGCCTTTGCAAATTTACCCCCCAGGATATTGATTCCCCTCTGGTTCAGGTGTAAACCATCACTCATATAGAGGTCCTGCCTTCCCCAGAATGAGCCCCAATTGCTTAAGTACCTGAACCCCTCCCTCCTGCACCATCCCCTCAGCCACGAGTTCAAACTTTCCCTCTCTCCATTCCTCTCTAAACTATCCCGTGGCACAGGCAAGAGTCCGGATATAACTATTCTTCCAGACTTGGCCTTTAGTTTCCACCCCAACTCCATAAATCTTTGTTTAATTTCCCCTTCCCTTAATCTCCCTATGTCATGTGTCCCCACATGAACTATAACTTGGGGTTGATCTCCCTCTCCCCTAAGAGTCCTGAATACCCTGTCCGATACATCCCGGACCCCAGCCCCAGGTAGGCAACACACCAGCCCCGAGTCCCTACCCTTACCTCCAACTCTCCTATCCGTCCCCTTAACTGTGGAGTCCCCAATCACGAGGCCCAACCTCTTACCCCTAACCACCTGAGATTTCCCAATAGGCTCACCCCCAGAGACCTGCTCCCTTTGGCTATCCCCAGTTGATTCCTCCTCAACTGTAGCCTCCAGGACCGAAAACCTATTTTGGAGGGGAACAGCCCCAGGGGATTGACCCCCCAACTGCTTCTTTCCCCTCTTCCTGACAGTGACCCAAGACTCATTTCTAGGAGTAACTATCTCCTTATAACTCCTTTCTATGTCATCCTCCACTTTCCGGATTATGCGGAGCTCCTCTAATTCCACCTCCAGCTCCTTTACACGCTCCTCCAGAAACTGCACTTTTACACACTTCCCACAAGTAAAACCACCTGAAACACTGCTGGACTCCCTCACTACATACATCCCACAGGAGATGCAGCTTACAGCCTGAACTGCCATCCCTGAAACTATTCCCAGCAGAAAAATAAAAATATATTAAAAAAAACCTTCCCCCACACTTATAATTAGGTTAGAGGAGGTGGAAGGGTGGGATTCTCTACCAGTGTAGAGAATCGGGTATCCTCTCTGCGCTAATTTATAGGGTTAGGGACCCGAAAAAAAACTACAAGTACCGGCAAGCGCCCTAGTGACGACTTCCGGTTTCTAACTTAATTTAAAAAAAAAACGCCGAAACTCGCGACTTTAAAACTAAAATAAAAAGTTACCCAGTATAAACTTTTTGCTACCTTTTTGCTGCCTCCTCACTCGCCCAAAAATCGCTGCCTCTCAACTCTGCTCCACAGGAACAATGAGGCCAAGTCACGGAGGTAGGAGCTTTTTAAACCCGAAAAAAAAACGACAAGTACCGGCAAGCGCCCTAGTGACGACTTCCGGTTTCTAACTTAATTTTTAAAAAAAACCGCCGAAACTCGCGACTTTAAAACTAAAATAAAAAGTTACCCAGTATAAACTTTTTGCTACCTTTTTGCTGCCTCCTCACTCGCCCAAAAATCGCTGCCTCTCAACTCTGCTCCACAGGAACAATGTTGCGCCGATCACATCAACACCTACCAACCTACAGACCTATCTATAACCTCAATCTCATTAAACCCCATATACTCATCCAGAAGTCTTTTAAAAGACCCCAGCGAGTTCGCCTCCACCACCACTGACGGCAGCCGATTCCATTCACTCACCACCCTCTGAGTGAAAAACTTACCCCGAACATCACTTCTGAACTTCCCTCCCTGTACCTTAAATCTGTGTCCTCTCATACAAACCATTTCAACCCGGGGAAATAGCCTCTGAGAGTCCACTCTATCTATTCCTCTCAACATTTTGTAAACTTCTATCAGGTCGCCTCTCAACCTTCCTCTCTCCAGGGAAAAGAGTCCCAGCTTCCTCAACCTAACTTCATAAGGCATGCCTCCCAGTCCAGGCAACATCCTTGTAAATCTCCTCTATACCCTCTCAATAGCTTCTACATCTTTCCTATAGTGAGGCGACCAGAACTGCACACAATACTCTAAATGAGGCCTGACAAGGGTCTTATAAAGTTGCAGCATTACCTCCCGATTCCTAAACTCAATCCCTCGATTAATGAAGGCCAGTACACCATACGCCTTCTTGACCACCTCCTCCACCTGCGAGGCCGATTTAAGAGTCCTGTGGACCCGGACCCCTAGATCCTTCTGCTCTTCAACACTACTCAGACTTCTGCCCTTGATAGTGTACTCGTTCATCCCGTTGGTTCTGCCAAAATGGAAAAGACTACGCATTTATCTGTGTTGAAGTCCATCTGCCACTTCTCCGCCCAGTCCTGCATCCTATCTGTGTTCTGCTGCAACTTTTGCCATCCTTCCAGACCATCCACAACACCACCGACCTTAGTGTCATCAGCGAACTTACTTACCCATCCCTCCACTTCCTCATCCAGGTCATTTATGAAAATGACAAACAACAAGGGTCCCAGAACAGATCCTTGAGGCACTCCGCTGGTGACTGACCTCCATTCAGAAAAAGCCCCATCCACAACCACTCTCTGCCTTCTGCAGGCAAGCCAGTTCTGGATCCACAAGGCCAAAGGCCCTTGGATCCCATGCCCTTTCACCTTCTCAAGAAGTCTTGCATGGGGGACCTTATCAAACGTCTTGCTGAAGTCCATGTACACTACGTCCATGGCACTTCCTTCATCAATGTCTTCAGTCACATTATCGAAGAACTCAACTAGGCTTGTAAGGCACGACCTGCCCTTGACAAATCCATGCTGACTATTCCTGATCATGTCAAACCTCTCCAAATGTTCGTAAATCTTGTCCCTCAGAAGCCTCTCCATCAGCTTACCAACCACTGAGGTCAGACTCACCGGTCGGTAATTTCCCGGGCTATCTCTGTTCCCTTTCTTGAACTTGAACTTGAGCTTGATCTTGGATTTGGCCACAGAACATAGAACATGACAGCACAAACAGGCCCTTCGGCCCTCGAGTTGCGCCGATCACATCAACCCCACCAATCTATAGACCTATCTATAACCCCCTATCCCATTAAACCCCATATACTCATCCAGAAGTCTTTTAAAAGACCCCAGCGAGTTCGCCTCCACCACCGATGACGGCAGCCGATTCCATTCACTCACCACCCTCTGAGTGAAAAACTTACCCCTAACATCACCTCTGTACCTCCCTCCCTGCACCTTAAATCTGTGTCCTCTCGTAGCGACCATTTCGGGGAAATAGCCTCTGAGAGTCCACCCTATCTATTCCTCTCAACAATTTATAAACCTCTATCGGTACACTACGTCCACGGCACTTCCTTCGTCAATGTGTTCAGTCACATTATCGAAGAACTCAATTAGGTTTGTAAGGCACGACCTGCCCTTGACAAATCCATGCTGACTATTCCTGATCATGTCAAATCTCTCCAAATGTTCGTAAATCTTGTCCCTCAGAACACCTCTCAACCTTCACCTCTCTAGGGAAAAGAGTCCCAGCTCCCTCAACTTATCTTCATAAGGCATGCCTCCCAGTCCAGGCAACATCCTTGTAAATCTCCTCTGCACCCTTTCAATAGCTTCTACGTCTTTCCTATAGTGAGGCGACCAGAACTGCGCACAGTACTCCAAATGAGGCCTGACAAGGGTCCTGTAAAGTTGCAGCATTACCTCCCGACTCCTAAACTCAATCCCTCGATTAATGAAGGCCAGTACTCCATACGCCTTCTTGACCACCTCCTCCACCTGCGAGGCCGATTTAAGAGTCCTGTGGACCCGGACCCCGAGATCCTTCTGCTCTTCAACGCTACTAATAGCTTGGCACAACATCGAGGGCTGTATTGTTCTATGTTCTAATTCAATTAGATATAGCATTACCATGGACAAGGTCAGGGATAAAGCAGGAATAAAACTTCTGAACTGGAGAAAGTAAATTTTGCAGGAATGAGCAAGGACTTGGCTGAGGTGGATTGGATCGCAGTGCTAGACGATAAACCGTGGAAGCACTAAGAAGCGAGATCCTGGATCTACAAAGTAGATATGTACCCTCAGATATAACAGTGGTACTGCCAAATTTACACACCCCTGATTATCTAGAAGAATAAAGGGAAGATATGCACAAATAACTCAGCACTGCAGATAGCCTAGATGACTGTAGGCAATTTTTTCACACAGAGGGTGGTGAGTGTCTGGAACAAGCTGCCTGAGGTAGTAGTTGAGGCAGGTACAATTTTATCTTTTAAAAAGTATTTAGGTAATTACACGGGTACAATGGGTATAAAGGGATAAGGGCCAAATGTGGGCAATTGGGATTAGCTTAGGGGTTTAAAAAAAAGGGCGGCATGATCAGTTAGGTCCAAGGGCCTGTTTCCATGCTGTAAACCTCTATGACTCTAAATAAAAAAAGGAAATAAGGAAATCAAAGAGAGGGCATGAAAACAGATTAGCAAGTAAAATTAAAGAAAACCCAAAGATGTTTCATCAATATATTAATGGTAAAAAGTTAATTAAGGAAAAGGTGGGACTGATTGGGATGAAGGAGGGAACTTGTGTCTGGATACAGAGGTTGCAGGAGGGTTTAAATGAATATTTTATCTCTGTGTTTATAAAAGGGATGATTCAGATTCAGTAGTTTAGGGGGAACACTGAGATATTAGACGGGATAATCATAAAGAGAGAGGAAGCACTCAAAGACTTGGAATCTTTGAAAGCTGATAACTTGCCAGGGCCAAATGGTCTGTATCCAAGGCTGTCGAAGGAGGTCAGAGAGGAGATAGCAGATGCTCTGAGGATGCTTTTCCAATCTTCAGGGGAGGTATGGGAGGCTTGCACAAATACAAATGTAGTTCCATTGTTTAAAAAAGGATCAGAGGAAATGCCAAACAATCATAGGGCAGTTATTCTTACTAATTAGTAAAATCAATTCTGACAGATAGGATTAGAAGTGGCAGATGGACTTCAATGCGGATAAATGTGTAGTCGTCCATTTTGGCAGGACCAATGAGATGAACAAGTACACTATCAAGGGCAGGAGTCTTCGTAGTGTTGAAGAGCAGAAGGACCTTGGGGTCCGAGTCCACAGGACTCTTAAATCAGCCTCGCAGGTGGAGGATGTGGTCAAGAAGACGTATGGTGTACTGGCCTTCATTAATCGTGGGAATGAGTTTAGGAATCGGGAGGTAATGCTGCAACTTTATAAGACCTTTGTCAGGCCTCACTTGGAGTACTGTGCACAGTTCTGGTCGCCTCATTATAGGAAGGACGTAGAAGCGATTGAAAGGGTACAGAGGAGATTTACAAGGATGTTGCCTGGACTGGGTGGCATGCCTTATGAAGATAGCTGGGACTCTTCTCCCTGGAGAGACGAAGGTTGAGAGGCGACCTGATAGAGGTTTATAAAATGTTGTGAGGAATAGATAGGGTGGATTCTCAGAGGCTATTTCCCCGGGTTGAAATGGTCGCTACGAGAAGACACAGGTTTAAGGTGCTGGGAGGCAAGTACAGAAGTGATGTTAGGGGTAAGTTTTTCACTCAGAGGGTGGTGAGTGAATGGAATCGGCTGCCATCAGTGGTGGTGGAGGCGAACTCGCTGGGCTCTTTTAAAAGACTTCTGGATGAGTATATGGGATTTAGTGGGATTGGGGGTTATAGATATGTCTATGGATTGGTAAGTGTTGATGTGATCGGCGCAACTTGTGGGCCGAAGGGCCTGTTTGTGCTGTAGTGTTCTATGTTCTATTAACTGTCATGTAGAAAGGCATGTACTAGTTAGGGAGGGTCAGCATGTGTTTATTAAGGGAAGGCCTTGCTTCGCAAATTTGGCTGAGTTACTTCAGGAAGTGACAAGAAGGTAGTGCAGAGGATGTTGCTTACATTGATTTTAGCAAGGCATTTGACAAGGTTCCATGTGGCAGATTAGTCACAAAGTCATAGAACAATACAACACAGAAACAGGGCCTTTGGCCCAACCGATCCATGCTGATCATGGTGCCCTCCCAGCTAGTCCCAATTGCCCATGTATGGCCCATATCCTCTAATCCTTTCCCATCCATGTACTTAACCAAATGCTTTTTAAATGTTGCTACTGAACCTGCCTTAACCACTTTCTCTGGCAGCTCCTTTCATATCCGCACCACCCTGAAGAAGTTGCCCCTTAGGCAAAAGGCGGGGAATTATAGGCCGGTTAGTTTAACGTCTGTGGTAGGTAAAATGTTAGAAACCGTCATTAAGGAGGAAATAGCGAGGCATCTTGAGGGGAATTGCTTGATAGGGCGGACGCAACACGGTTTCATTAAAGGGAAATCGTGTCTGACAAATTTACTGGAGTTCTATGAGGATGTGTCTAGGGCAGTGGATGGAGGAGAGCCGGTGGATGTGGTCTTTCTGGATTTTCAGAAGGCGTTTGACAAGGTACCTCACAAGAGGTTATTGCAGAAGGTCAGGGGACATGGAGTTGGGGGTAGGGTGTTAGCGTGGATAGAGGATTGGTTGTCAAATAGGAGGCAGAGAGTGGGGGTCAATGGATGCTATTCGGATTGGCAGTTGGTGACTAGTGGGGTGCCCCAGGGGTCGGTGCTGGGGCCTCAGCTATTTACCATTTATATAGATGATCTGGAGGAGGGAACCGAGTGCAGGGTGTCGAAATTTGCTGATGACACCAAGATTGGGGGAAAGGCAAATTGTGCGGAGGGTGTGGAGAGTCTGCAGAAGGATCTAGATAGGCTGGGCGAATGGGCCAGGAAATGGCAAATGGAATTTAATGTTGGCAAGTGTGAGGTGGTCCACTTTGGTAGGAGGAATGGTAGGAAGGACTATTACTTACGGGGCGAAAAACTGCAGCAGGCGACGGTGCAGAGGGACCTCGGGGTCCTTGTGCATGAGTCGCAAAAACCCAGCTTGCAGGTGCAGCAGGTGGTCAGGAAGGCGAATGGGATGCTGGCCTTCATAGCGAAGGGGATTGAATATAAAAGTAGGGAGGTCTTGCTGCAGCTGTATAGGGCATTGGTGAGGCCGCAGCTGGAGTACTGTGTGCAGTTTTGGGCGCCGCACCTGCGCAAGGATGTTTTGGCCCTGGAGGGAGTGCAGAGGAGGTTTACTCGGCTGATACCGGAGTTGAGGGGATTGAGCTATGAGGAGAGGCTGAATAAACTAGGCTTGTACTCGTTAGAGTTTAGAAGAATGAGGGGAGATCTCATTGAGACGTATAAGATGATGAATGGGATGGATAGGATAGAGGTGGAGAGACTGTTCCCGCTCAAAAAAGACAGTAGGACTAGGGGGCACAGCCTCAAGATAAAGGGGGGGCGGTTTAGAACAGAGTTGAGGAGGAACTTCTTTACTCAAAGGGTGGTGAATCTCTGGAATTCTCTGCCCGTTGAAGTGGTGGAGGCTGCCTCGCTAAATATTTTTAAGAAACGGGTTGATGGGTTTTTGATAAGAGAAGGGATTAAGGGTTATGGGGAGAGGGCGGGAAGGTGGAGCTGAGTCACGACAGATCAGCCATGATCTTATTGAATGGCGGGGCAGGCTCGAAGGGCCAGATGGCCTACTCCTGCTCCTATTTCTTATGTTCTTATGTCCCTTTTAAATATTTCCCTTCTTACCTTAAACCTATGCCCTCTAGTTTTCAATTCCCCTACCCTGGGAAAAATACCATGCATTATCATTCTGTCCATGCCTCTCATGATTTTATATACCTCAATAAGATCACCCCTCATTCTCCTATGTTCCAAGGAATAAAATCCTAGCCTGGCCAACTGCTTCCTGTAACTCAGGCTCACTAGTCCTGGCAACAGACTCATAAATCTTCTTTGCACTCTTTCCAGTTTATCAACGTCTTTCCTATAACAGGGTGACCAAAACTGTGCACAATACTCCAAGTGTGGCATCAGAATGACTTATATAATTGTAACATAATGTCCTAATTCCTATACTCAATGTCCTGTAAAAGCCCATGGAATACAGGGAAATGTGGCAAATTGGATAAAAAGTTGGCTTAGTAACAGGAAACAAAGGGTAATAGTCAATGATTGTTCTTACAAATGGGAGTTGCTTCAAGTGGCGTTCCACAGAGTTTAATGTTGGGACCCTGACTGTTTGTGTTATTTATTAATGATTTGGAATTGAATATTGGGGGCACAAATGGGAAATTTGCAGATGACACAAAGATGGGCCATGCGGCGAATAGTGTAAAGGATAGCTATAATCTCCAAACAGATATAAATTAGTTTGCAGAGTGGATGGTAAAGTGGCAGATGATTTTAACACAGAGAAGTGTGAAGCATTCAGGGAGGTCAAACACTTATAGAGAATACACGATAAATGGGAATAAACTAAGAGGGACAGATGAAGTGAGAGATCTTGGCATGGCAAATGCACAGGTCCCTAAAGGCAACAGTTCAAGTCGACAGGGTTGTAAAGAAAGCATGTGGAATGCTCACATTCACTGGCAGAGATATAAAATATAAAAGGAAGGATATGATATTGGAATTGTATAAAACACTGGTGAGGCCACAACTGGAGAATTGTGTGCAATTTTGATCACTACACCTTCAGCATTGTCATTTTCATAAATGACCTGGATGAGGAAGTGGAGGGATGGGTTAGCAAGTTCGCTGATGACACGAAGATTGGCGGTGTTGTGGATGGTCTGGAAGGATGTCAAAAGTTGCAGCAGGACATAGATAGGATGCAGGAATGGGCGGAGAAGTGGCAGATGGACTTCAACGCGGATAAATGTGTAGTCGTCCATTTCGGCAGAACCAACGGGATGAACGAGTACACTATTAAGGGCAGGGGTCTTAGTAGCATTGAAGAGCAGAAGGATCTCGGGGTCCGGGTTCACAGGACTCTTAAATCGGCCTCGCAGGTGGAGGAGGTGGTCAAGAAGGCGTATGGTGTACTGGCCTTCATTAATCGAGGGATTGAGTTTAGGAGTCGGGAGGTAATGCTGCAACTTTACAGGACCCTCGTCAGGCCTCATTTGGAGTACTGTGCGCAGTTCCGGTCGCCTCACTATAGGAAAGACGTAGAAGCTATTGAAAGGGTGCAGAGGAGATTTACAAGGATGTTGCCTGGACTGGGAGGCATGCCTTATGAAGATAGGTTGAGGGAGCTGGGACTCTTTTCTCTGGAGAGGCGAAGGTTGAGAGGCGACCTAATAGAAGTTTATAAAATGTTGAGAGGAATAGATAGGGTGGACTCTCAGAGGCTATTTCCCCGGGTTGAAATGGTCGCTACGAGAGGACACAGATTTAAGGTGCGGGGAGGGAAGTACAGAGGTGATGTTAGGGGTAAGTTTTTCACTCAGAGGGTAGTGAGTGATTGGAATCGGCTGCCGTCGTCGGTGGTGGAGGCGAACTTGCTGGGGTCTTTTAAAAGACTTCTGGATGAGTATATGGGGTTTAATGGGATTGGGGGTTATAGATAGGTCTATAGATTGGTGGGGTTGATGCGATCGGCGCAACTCGAGGGCCGAAGGGCCTGTTTGTGCTGTAATGTTCTATGTTCTATGTTCTATTACAGGAAGGACGCATTTGCTCTGGAGAGAGTGCAGGAAGATTTAAAAGAATGTTACCAGGGCAAAAAATGTGTAACTACAAGGAGAGATTGGAGAGATTGGGGTTATTGGAACAAAGAAGGCTGAGGGGTGACTTGATTGAGGTGTACAAAATCATAGTTCAGCCTTCAATACAATTATTCCCACAAAAATTATCTCCAAACTCCCGGGCCTCAGCACTTCTCTCTGCGACTGGATGCTGAACTTCCTAACTCAGTTCACAATCAGTAACGATACACAACAACACCTCCTTCATGAGGTGCTCCACAAAGCTGTGTTCTCAACTCCCTACTATACTCCTTATACATCTATGACTGTGACCAAATTCGCCTCCAATTCAATTTTCAAGTTTGCTGATGACACTACCATAGTGGGTTGGGTCTCAAATAACGATGAGACAGAATACAGGAATCAGATAGAGAATCTGGTGAACTGGTGCAGCAACAATATCTCTCCCTCAAAATCATCAAAACGAAGGATTTTGTCATCGACTTCAGGAAGCGTGAAGGAGAACATGCCCCTATCTACATCAATGGGGACGAAGTGGAAAGAGTTGAGAGCTTCAAGTTTTTAGGTGTCCAGAGAGCTTCAAGTTTTCAGGTGTCTTGAGAGTATGAAGATAGATAAGTCCCCTGGGCTGGATGGGATTTATCCTAGGATTCTCTGGGAGGCTAGGGAGGAGATTGCAACCCTTTGGCTTTGATCTTCATGTCGTCACTGGCTACAGGTATAGTGCCGGAAGACTGGAGGATAGCAAATGTTGTCCCCTTGTTCAAAAAGGGGAGTAAAGGCCATCCTGGGAATTACAGATTGGTGAGCCTTACTTCTGTTGTGGGCAAAATTTTCGAAAGAATTATAAGGGATAGGATTTATAATCATCTAGAGGGAAATAAATTGATTAGGGATAGTCAACACGGTTTTGTGAAGGGTAGGTCGTGCCTCACAAACCTTATCGAGTTTTTTGAAAAGGTGACCAAAGAGGTGGATAAGGGTAAGGCAGTTGACGTGGTGGATATGGATTTTAGCAAAGCATTTGATAAGGTTCCCCATGGTTGGCTACTGCAGAAAATACAGATGCATGGGATTGAAGGAGATTTAGCAGTTTGGATCAGGAATTGGCTAGCTGATAGAAGAGAGAGGGTGGTGGTTGATGGGAAGTATTCAACCTGGAGTTCAGTTACAAGTGCTGTACCTCAGGAATCAGGAGAAGTGGCAGATGGACTTCAACACAGATAAATGTGTAGTGGTCCATTTTGGCAGGACCAATGGGATGAACGAGTACACTATCAAGGGCATTGGTGAGGCCGCAGCTGGAGTACTGTGTGCAGTTTTGGGCGCCGCACCTGCGCAAGGATATTTTGGCCCTGGAGGGAGTGCAGAGGAGGTTTACTAGGCTGCTACCGGAGTTGAGGGGATTGAGCTATGAGGAGAGGCTGAATAAACTAGGCTTGTACTTGTTAGAGTTTAGAAGAATGAGGGGAGATCTCATTGAGACGGATAGGATAGAGGTGGAGAGACTCTTCCTGCTCAAAAAAGACAGTAGGACTAGGGGACACAGCCTCAAGATAAAGGGGAGGCGGTTTAGAACGGAGTTGAGGAGGAACTTCTTCACTCAAAGGGTGGTGAATCTCTGGAATTCTCTGCCCGTTGAAGTGGTGGAGGCTGCCTCGCTAAATATTTTTAAGAAGCGGGTTGATGGGTTCTTGATAAGAGAGGGGATTAAGGGTTATGGGGAGAGGGCGGGAAGGTGGAACTGAACCACGACAGATCAGCCATGATCTTATTGAATGGCGGGGCAGGTTCGAAGGGCTAGATGGCCTACTCCTGCTCCTATTTCTTATGTTCTTATGTTCTTAAGGGCAGGAGTCTTAGCAGTGTTGAAGAGCAGAAGGATCTTGGGGTCCTGGTCCACAGGACTCTTAAATCGGCCTCGCAGGTGGAGGATGTGGTCAAGAGGGCGTATGGTGTACTAGCCTTCATTAATCGAGGGATTGAGTTTAGGAGTCGGGAGGTAATGCTGCAACTTTATAAGACCCTTGTCAGGCCCCACTTGGAGTACTGTGCGCAGTTCTGGTCGCCTCACTATAGGAAGGACGTAAAAGCTATTGAAAGGGTACAGAGGATGTTGCCTGGATTGGGAGGCATGCCTTATGAAGATAGGTTGAGGGAGCTGGGACTCTTCTCCCTGGAGAGGCGAAGGTTGAGAGGCGACCTGATAGAGGTTTATAAAATGTTGAGAGGAATAGATAGGGTGGATTCTCAGAGGCTATTTCCCCAGGTTGAAATGGTCGCTACGAGAGGACACAGATTTAAGGTGCAGGGAAGCAAGTACAGAGGTGATGTTAGGGGTAAGTTTTTCACTCAGAGGGTGGTGAGTGAATGGAATCGGCTGCCGTCATCGGTGGTGGAGGCGAACTCGCTGGGGTCTTTTAAAAGACTTCTGGACGAGTATATGGGATTTAATGGGATTGGGGGTTATAGATAGGTCTATGGATTGGTAGGTATTGATGTGATCGGCGCAACTTGTTGGCCGAAGGGCCTGTTTGTGCTGAAGTGTTCTATATGACTCTCACCAACGTTTACTGATGCACCATGGAAAGCATTCTTTCTGGTTGTATCACAACTTGGTGTGGCTCCTGCCCTGCTCAAGACCGGAAGGAACTACAAAAGTTGTGAATGTAGCTCAACCCATCACACAAACCAGTCTCCCATCCATTGACTGTGTCTACACCTCCCGCTGCCTTGGCAATGCAGCCAGCATAATTAAGGACCCCAAGCACTCCAGGCATTCTCTTTTTCACCTTCTTCTGTTGGGAAAAAGATACAAAAGTCTGAGATCACGTACCAACTGACTCAAGAGCAGCTTCTTCCCTGCTGCTGTCAGACTTTTGAACGGACTTACCTTGCATTAAGTTGATCTTTCTCTATACCCTAACTATGACTGTAATACTACCTTCTATACTCTCTCATTTCCTTCTCTATGAACAATATGTTTTGTCTGTATAGTGTGCAAGAAACAATGCTTTTCACTGTATGTTAATACATGTGACAATAATAAATCAAATCAAAATGATGGGTGGGGAGGGGGTGGGGAAGAGATAGAGTAGACAGGATAATCTCACTTCCCTTAGTGGAGAATTCTAGAACCAGGTGACTTAGATTAGGCAAGGATATTGGTTCCCCTCCAGTTTAGGTGCAATCTATCCTCTCTTTTACAGGTGACTCCCTGCCCCAGAAGAGGTCCCAGTGATCCTATTTTCCTATTTCTACGCTCGCTAGCATATGGCACTGGGAGTACATAAGAACATAAGAAATTGGAGCAGGAGTAGGCCATTTAGCCCTTCAAGCCTGCCCTGCCATGGGCTGATCTGAAGTGGATCAGTTCCACTTTCCCACTTTCTCCCCATAACCCTTAATTCCCTTGTCTATCAGTATTCCAAAGAGGTTCTGCTTATTAATCTACTGCTTAACTCCATGAATTCTTGATGCAAGACCTCATTCTTCACTTTGCCCATTTTGTTGGTACCAACATGTACCACAACCTCTATCTCATCACCCTCTCTTATTTTAGACAGAATACAGACACTGACAGAACTAACAGTAGGAAGAAAAATGATAACTTACCCATAATGAATGCAGTAAGGGGATTAAAACAAGTAACTATGATTTAAGACATATGTGTTGATATTTTAAATGTGATTAAACTTTCAGTCAATAAGACTCATATCTGGGAAATCATTCTCAGTGCACATATTTTGCAACTTTATGAATAGTTGGTTCGCAGCCAAGATACAGATTAGGTATGACCCTGAATGCAGAGACAAATGTCTACTTAGACTTGGCAGTGAGCCGGTGGGAACCTCCACTTTGACCTTTACGGTGGTGTTTACCATATCCAGGCAACAGGGAAGTAGCTTTAGCCAAGATGGGTGTAACATCCGGTTGGTAATGGACAAATGAGAAACCATTATGCTAGGAAGTACAAGCAACTGCCGAAGTATCTGATAAAGATTTATATTGATGTATGGATATTAAATGAAATTACTTTAAAACTAATGTAAGGTGGAGAATCAGGTTAAGAAAGTTTATAACCGTCTTGTTTTTTACTAATAACATTAGAACTTATTTGAGCGATCCAGATATTCTGTACCTGAGACCATTGATACAATCTCTCTCATTGATCATCGGTTTTTAGTAAAGTTTTACTTTTACACTGTGACATTGATTTCGTGATTATAATTGCCACCTTATTGGAAAATCCTGCTAACAGTTTTCAAACTGGAGGCCTGTGACCCGTACTGTGCCTCAGGGGATCATTGCTGAGTCCACTGTTATTTGTCATTTATATTAATGATTTGGATAAGAATATAGGAGGCTTGGTTAGTAAGTTTGCAGACGATATTGAGATCAATGATTCAAATATTTCTGCTAGGGGACCTGCAATTTCCTCCTTAGTCTCCCACAATGTCGTGGGGTATATTTCATCAGATCCCAGGGATATGTCTACCTTGATGTGCTTTAAGACTGGCAGCACCTCCTTCTTTGTAATACGAACACTCCTTAAGACATCATTATTGCCTCATTGCTTCTGGCGAGCAAAGTCGAGAGGCAGCGATTTTTGGACATCAGAAGAGGCAGCAACGGGTACATTTTTCTGTTTCTTTGGCTAACTTTTATTTTTAGTTATTTTAAAGTTGCGAGTTTTTGGCGGTTTTTTTTAAATTAGTTACAACCGGAAGTCGTCACTAAGACGCTTGCCGGGAGTTGTAGTTTTTTTTTCGGGGGTTTATAAGCACCTACCTCCGTGAATCGGCCTCATTGCTTCTGGCGAGCAAAGTCGAGAGGCAGCGATTTTTGGACATCAGAAGAGGCAGCAACGGGTACATTTTTCTGTTTCTTTGGCTAACTTTTATTTTTAGTTATTTTAAAGTTGCGAGTTTTTGGCGGTTTTTTTTAAATTAGTTACAACCGGAAGTCGTCACTAAGACGCTTGCCGGGAGTTGTAGTTTTTTTTTCGGGGGTTTATAAGCACCTACCTCCGTGAATCGGCCTCATTGCTTCTGGCGAGCAAAGTCGAGAGGCAGCGATTTTTGGACATCAGAAGAGGCAGCAACGGGTACATTTTTCTGTTTCTTTGGCTAACTTTTATTTTTAGTTATTTTAAAGTTGCGAGTTTTTGGCGGTTTTTTTTAAATTAGTTACAACCGGAAGTCGTCACTAAGACGCTTGCCGGGAGTTGTAGTTTTTTTTTTTCGGGGCCCCTAACCCTATAAATTAGCACAGAGAGGATACCCGATTCTCTACACTGGTAGAGAATCCCACCCTCCCACCTCCTCTGACCTAAATTATAAGTGTGGGTAAGTTTTTCTTTTTAATATTTTTATTTCTTCTGCTGGTAATAGTTTCAGGGATGGCAGTTCAGGCAGTGTGCTGCATCTCCTGTGGGATGTATGTGGTGAGGGACTCCAGTAGTGTTACAGGGGATTTTACTTGTAGGAAGTGTATTAGATTGCAGCTTCTGGAGGAGCGTGTAAAGGAGTTGGAGTTGGAAGTAGGGGAGCTCCGCAAAATTCGGGATGCAGAGGTGGACATTGATAGGAGTTATAGGGAGTTAGTCACTCCTAGAAACCAGTCTTGGGTCACTGCCAAGAGGAGGGGAAAGAAGCAAGTGGGGGGAAAATCCCCTGGGGCTGTTCCCCTCCAAAATAGGTTTTCGGTCCTGGAGGCTACAGTTGAGGAGGGATCAACTGGGGATAGCCAAAGGGAGCAGGTCTCTGGGGATGAGCCTACTGTAAAAGCTCAGGTGGTTAGGGGTAGCCAAAGATTAGGTCTTGTAATTGGGGACTCCACCGTTAAAGGGACGGATAGGAGAGTCAGTAACAATGATAGGAACTCAGGGCTGGTGTGTTGCCTACCAGGGGCTGGGGTCCAGGATGTCTCAGAGAGGATATTCAAGACTCTCAGGGGTGAGGGGGATCAACCCCAAGTTATTATTCATGTGGGGACGCATGATATAGGAAGGCTAAGGGAAGGGGACATTAAACAGAGATTCATGGAGTTGGGGTGGAAGCTAAAGGCCAAGACAGACAGAGTGGTTATCTCTGGACTCTTGCCTGTGCCACGGGATAGTTTAGAGAGGAATAGAGGGAGGGAAAGCTTGAACTCGTGGCTGAGGGGATGGTGCAGGAGGGAGGGGTTTAAGTACTTGAACAATTGGGGCTCGTTCTGGGGAAGGTGGGACCTTTATCAGAGGGATGGGATTCACCTGAACCAAAGGGGAACAAATATCCTGGGAGGTAAATTTGTTAAGGTTATGCAGAGTGGTTTAAACTGATTCAGAGGGGGGGTGGGATCCTGAGTAGAGGGGGTGAAAGTGAGGGGGGCGTAGATGGGGACTGCAATGCCCGGCATTGCGGGAGAGGGGCGGAACAGGGTTTGGAATGTGGTTTGAAATGTGTATACTTTAATGCGAGGAGTATTCGCAATAAGGTGGATGAACTTGCAGCGTGGACCAGTACCTGGGACTTCGATGTTGTGGCCATTTCAGAGACTTGGATAGAGCAGGGTCAGGAATGGATGTTGCAGGTCCCGGGGTACAAATGCTTTAATCGGAGTAGACAAGGAGGTAGAAGGGGGGGTGGGGTAGCATTATTGGTCAAGGACTGTATCTCAGTGTCAGAGAGGAACTTTGATGAGGACTTGTCTGTTGAGGTAATATGGGCGGAGATTAGAAATAGGAGAGGAGAGGTCACCCTGTTGGGAGTCTTTTATAGACCTCCAAAAAGTTCTAGAGAGGTTGAGGAAAGGATTGCGGAGACGATCCTTGTTAGGAGTGAAAGTAATAGGGTAATTGTTATGGGGGACTTTAACTTTACTCATGTAGATTGGAATTGCTACTGCTCTGGCTCGTTAGAGGGGTCAGTTTTTGTTCAAAGTGTGCAAGAAGGTTTTTTGACTCAGTATGTAGATAGGCCGACGAGAGGTGAGGCTATATTGGATTTGGTGCTCGGTAATGAGCCAGACCAGGTGCTAGACTTGGAAGTTGGTGTACAGTTTGGGGATAGTGATCACAATTCGATTACGTTCACCTTAGTGATGGAAAGGGATAGGCATGAACCTCGGGTCAGTAGTTTCAGCTGGGGGAAGGGTAATTATGAGGCTATTAGGAGAGAATTAGGAAGCATTGGTTGGAATGGGAGATTACAGGGACTGGGAACATCCGAGATGTGGAGATTTTTCAAGGAGCAGCTATTGCGGGTCTGTGATAAGTATATCCCTGTCAGGCAAGGAGGATTTGGTAGGCCCAGGGAACCGTGGTGCACCAAAAAAGTTGATTCGTTGGTTAGGAAGAAAAAGGAGGCTTATGTTCGGATGA
Source organism: Prionace glauca (assembly GCA_037974335.1). NCBI lineage: Eukaryota > Metazoa > Chordata > Chondrichthyes > Carcharhiniformes > Carcharhinidae > Prionace > Prionace glauca. The sequence continues at coordinate 109,505,818 of CM075731.1, forward strand.
GGCTTGAGGGCTCAGGTAGTGCATTAGAAAGTTTTAGATTGGCTAGGAGGGAGTTGAAGAGGGAGTTAAGAAGGGCCAAAAGAGGGCATGAGATGATTTTGGCTGATAGGATTAAGGAGAACCCTAAGGCGTTTTACAGGTATGTCAAGAACAGAAGGTTGGTTAGGACAAGATTAGGGCCAGTTACAGACAGTAGAGGGAAGTTGTGTGTGGAACCGGAGGAGATTGGAGAGGCGTTGAACCAATATTTCTCTTCGGTGTTCACGCAAGGGGACAGGAATGTAGCTGAGGAGGACACTGGGGTGCAGGGGTGTGAAATAGATAGTATTGCAGTTGATACGGGGGATGTGCTGGATATTTTAGAGGGTTTGAAAATAGATAAGTCCCCTGGTCCAGATGGGATTTACCCTAGGATTCTTTGGGAGGCAAGAGGGGTGATTGCGGAGCCTCTGGCTCTGATCTTCAGGTCGTCGTTAGTCTCTGGTATAGTACCAGAAGATTGGAGGACAGCAAATGTTGTCCCATTGTTTAAGAAGGGGAGAAGGGACTTCCCTGGGAATTATAGACCGGTGAGTCTTACTTCTGTGGTGGGTAAGGTTTTGGAAAGGATTATTAGAGACAGGATTTATAGTTATTTGGAAAGTAATGAGTTGATTAGAGATAGTCAGCACGGTTTTGTAGCGGGTAGGTCATGCCTTACTAACCTTATCGAGTTCTTTGAGAAAGTGACCAAAGAGGTGGATAGGGGTAAGGCAGTTGATGTGGTGTATATGGATTTTAGCAAGGCGTTTGATAAGGTTCACCATGGTAGGCTTCTGCAGAAAATGCAGATGTATGGGATTGGGGGTGATCTAGGTAATTGGATCAGGAATTGGCTAGCAGATAGGAGACAGAGAGTGGTGGTTGATGGGAAATATTCGTCATGGAGTTCGGTTACAAGTGGTGTGCCTCAGGGATCTGTTTTGGGGCCACTGCTGTTTGTAATTTTTATTAATGATCTGGATGAGGGTATAGTTGGGTGGATTAGTAAGTTTGCTGATGACACCAAAGTCGGAGGTGTGGTAGATTGTGAGGAAGGGTGTCATAGTTTGCAGGATGACTTAGAAAGGTTGCAGAGCTGGGCTGAGAGGTGGCGAATGGAGTTTAATGTGGAGAAGTGTGAGGTAATTCATTTCGGTAGGAATAACAGATGTGTTGAGTATAGGGCTAACGGGAGGACTTTGAATAGTGTGGAGGAGCAGAGGGATCTAGGTGTATGTGTACATAGATCCCTGAAAGTTGGGAATCAAGTAGATAAAGTTGTTAAGAAGGCATACGGAGTTTTGGCGTTTATTGGTAGGGGGATTGAATTTAGGAGTCGTAGCGTCATGATGCAACTGTACACATCTCTGGTGCGGCCGCACTTGGAGTTTTGTGTGCAGTTCTGGTCCCCACATTACAAGAAGGATGTAGAGGCTTTGGAGAGGGTGCAGAGGAGGTTTACCAGGATGTTGCCTGGTATGGAGGGGAGATCCTATGAGGAGAGATTGAGTGATTTGGGGTTGTTTTCGCTGGAAAGAAGGCGGCTGAGAGGGGATCTCATTGAAACATATAAGATGATTAGAGGTTTAGACAGGGTAGATAGTGATAGCCTTTTTCCTAGGATGGAGAAAGCTAACACGAGGGGGCACGATTTTAAATTAAGGGGGGGTAGTTATAGGACAGATGTCAGGGGTAGGTTCTTTACCCAGAGGGTGGTGAGGGACTGGAATGCCCTGCCAGCTGCAGTTGTAAATGCACCTAGTTTGGGGGCGTTTAAAAGATCTGTGGATAGGTTTATGGATGAAAAGGGATTGGTTTAGGCTAGTGGGTCATTGTTTTGTAACTGGTCGGCGCAACATCGTGGGCCGAAGGGCCTGTTCTGCGCTGTAATGTTCTATGTTCTATGTTCTATGTTCTATGTTCTATTATTTATTTCCCCAAATTCCTTAACACAGATGCTTTTCTCAACAGTAAATACTGATGAGAAATATTCATTTAGGATCTTACCCATCTCTTGTGGATCAGCACATAGATGACCTTGTTGATCCTTAAGAGGCCCTACTCTTTCCCTAGTTATTCTTTTGGTCTTTATGTATTTATAGATAGAACATTACAGCACAAACAGGCCCTTCGGCCCTCGAGTTGCGCCGATCACATCAACCCCACCAATCTATAGACCTATCTATAACCCCCAATCCCATTAAACCCCATATACTCATCCAGAAGTCTTTTAAAGACCCCAGCGAGTTCGCCTCCACCACCGATGACGGCAGCCGATTCCATTCACTCACCACCCTCTGAGTGAAAAACTTACCCCTAACATCACCTCTGTACTTCCCTCCCCGCACCTTAAATTTGTGTCCTCTCGTAGCGACCATTTCAACCCGGGGAAATAGCCTTTGTAGAAGCTCTTTAGATTTTCCTTTGCCTTATTTGCCAAAACAATCTCAAATTAATCCTCACTGGCCCACAAATCCCAGAATGATCCCTCCCTGGTCCATCCACACCTGAATTATATTTTATTGGTCCATTCCAATGTTGCTGAAAGATGATGCAATGCAGTAATCAGGAAGGTGCTTTATGGCGATAAACACATCGCTCATAAGCAGCAGTCCCTTTAAGATGTGTGCACCTTCAGCCATCTGAAATGACTTTCAGCAGCATGTTGCAGGCATTCATTACCCTCTGTGAGAAAAACTTGCCCTTTATATCTTTTTTAAACTTTCCCTCTCTCGCTCTCAACCTATCCCGAATAACGGACCCTTCGATCTTGGGAAAAAGACTCTGACAATCCACTCTATTCAAGTCTGTCATAATCTCCTAAACCTCTATCAGGTTCCCCGTCATCCCCCGGTGCTCCAATGAAAACAATCCAAGTTTGTTCAACCTCACATAACAGACTACCATGTAAAGTTTGTTGTTTGTTCATCGTTATATGGGGTTTAATGGGATTGGGGGTTATAGATAGGTCTATAGATTGGTGGGGTTGATGTGATCGGCGCAACTCGAGGGCCAAAGGACCTGTTTGTGCTGTAATGTTCTATGTTATCGATGAGGACTTACATAAGAACATAAGAAATAGGAGCAGGAGTAGGCCATCTGGCCCTTCGAGCCTGCCCCGCCATTCAATAAGATCATGGCTGATCTGTCGTGGCTCAGTTCCACATTCCGGCCCTCTCCCCATAACCCTTAATCCCCTCGCTTATCAAAAACCCATCAACCCGCTTCTTGAAAATATTTAGCGAGGCAGCCTCCACCACTTCAACGGGTAGAGAATTCCAGAGATTCACCACCCTTTGAGTGAAGAAGTTCCTCCTCAATTCCGTTCTAAAACACCCCCCCTTTATCTTGAGGCTGTGCCCCCTAGTCCTACTGTCTTTTTTGAGCGGGAAGAGTCTCTCCACCTCTTTCCTATCCATCCCATTCATCATCTTATACGTCTCAATGAGATCTCCCCTCATTCTTCTAAACTCCAACGAGTACAAGCCTAGTTCATTCAGCCTCTCCTCATAGCTCAACCCCTTCAACTCCGGTATCAGCCTAGTAAACCTCCTCTGCACTCCCTCCAAGGCCAAAATATCTTTGCGCAGGTGCGGCGCCCAAAACTGCACACAATACTCCAGCCTCACCAATGCCCTATACAGCTGCAGCAAGACCTCCCTATTTTTATATTCAATCCCCTTCGCTATGAAGGCCAGCATCCCATTCGCCTTCCTGACCACCTGCTGCACCTGCAAGCTGGGTTTTTGCGACTCATGCACAAGGACCCCGAGGTCCCTCTGCACTGTCGCCTGCTGCAGTTTTTCGCCACGTAAGTAATAGTCCTTCCTACCATTCTTCCTTCCAAAGTGGACCACCTCACACTTGCCAACATTAAATTCTATTTGCCATTTCCTGGCCCATTCGCCCAGCCTATCTAGATCCTTCTGCAGACTCTCCACACCCTCCGCACAATTTGCCGTTCCCCCAATCTTGGTGTCATCCGCAAATTTCGACACCCTACACTCGGTTCCCTCCTCCAGATCATCTATATAAATGGTAAAAAGCTGAGGCCCCAGCACCGACCCCTGGGGCACTCCACTAGTCACCATCCACCAATCCGAATAGCACCCATTGACCCCCACTCTCTGCCTCCTATTTGACAACCAATCCTCTATCCATGCTAACACCCTACCCCCAACTCCAAGTCCCCTGACCTTCTGCAATAACCTCTTATGAGGTACTTTGTCAAACGCCTTCTGAAAATCCAGAAAGACCACATCGACCGGCTCTCCTCTATCCACTGCCCTAGACACATCCTCATAGAACTCCAGTAAATTTGTCAGACATGACTTCCCTTTATTGAAACCGTGCTGCGTCTGCCCTATCAAGCAACTCCCTTCAAGATGCCTCGCAATTTCCTCTTTAATGACGGATTCTAACATTTTACCTACCACAGATGTTAAACTAACCGGCCTATAATTCCCTGCCTTTTGCCTGGCACCCTTCTTAAACAACGGCGTAACATTAGCCGTTTTCCAATCTTCCGGCACTTCCCCAGAATCCAGCGACGTCTGGAAAATAGCCACCAATGCATCCACTATAACCTCCGCCATTTCTTTCAGAACCCTTGGATGCATTCCATCCGGTCCTGGGGACTTGTCCACAATCAGCCCCTCCAGTCTGTCGAGCACCACCTCTCTAGTAACAGTAATGTCATTAAGACCCTCCAGTCCTACCACCTTTCCATCGCTAACACCCGGCAAATTATTCACGCCCTCTTTGGAGATAGTGGCCACAATTTGGTGTCCTTCATTATTGCAATGGAGAGGGATAGGGTCACATGACAGAGCAGGGTTTACAATTGGGGGAGGGGTAATTATGATGTGATTAGGCAAGAATTAGGGAGCATAAGATGGGAACAGAACCTGTCAGGTATGGGCACAAATGAAAAGTGGAGCTTGTTCAAGGAACAAATACTGCGCGTCCTTGATAGGTGTGTCCCTAGCAGGCAGGGAGGAAATGGCCGAGCGAGGGAACCATGGTTCACAAAGGAGGTTGAGTGTCTTGTCAAGAGGGAAAAGGAAGCGTATGTAAGGATGAAAAAGCAAGATTCAGTTGGGTTGCTTGAGTGTTACAAGGTAGCTAGGAATGAGTTAAAGAAAGGGCTTAGGAGAGCTAGGAGGGGGCATGAGAAGTCCTCGGCGGGTTGGATAAAAGAAAACCCCAAGGCTTTTTACTCTTATGTGAGAAATAAAAGAATGACCAGGGTGAGGTTAGCACCAGTCGGATAGTAGTGGGAACTTGTGCATGGAGTCAGAAGAGATAAGAACATAAGAACATAAAAATATAAGAAATAGGAGCAGGAGTAGGCCAATAATTTTCTTCTGTGTTCACTAAAGATAGGGGCCATGTTTTTGAGGATGAGTGCATGATACAGGTTGATAGGATGGAGGAGGTTGATGTTCTGAGGAAAGATGTATTAGTAATTTTGAAAAATCTGAGGGTGAATAAGTCCCCTGGACTAGATGGGATATATCCTAGGATACTTTGGGAGGCAAGGGATGAGATTGTGGAGCTTTTAGCTTTGATCTTTGGGTCCTCATTGTCCACAGGGATTGTGCTAGAGGACTGGAGAGTGGCAAATGTTGTTCCTCTCTTCAAGAAAGGAAATAGGATTGACCCTGGTAATTAGAGGTCAGTTAGTCTTACTTTGGTGGTTGGTAAGTTAATGGAAAGGGATAGGATTTATGATCATTTGGAGAGATGCAGTTTAATCTGGGACAGTCAGCACGGTTTCGTGAGGGGTAAGTCCTGCCTCACAAATTTGATTGAATTCTTTGAGGAGATAACTAAGTGTGTGGACGAAGGTGGAGCAGTTGATGTTGACGTCGGAGGTGAGGGGGTTGGACTATGAAGAGAGGCTGAATAGACTGGGTCTGTACTCGTTGGAGTTCAGAAGGATGGGGGGGGGTCTTATAGAGACGTATAAGATAATGAAGGGGATGGATAGGGTAGAGGTAGAGAGATTTTTCCCGCTCAGAAAGGATAGCAGGACTAGAGGGCACAGCCTCAAGATAAGGGGGGAGCAGTTTAGAACGGAGTTGAGGAGGAACTTCTTTACTCAAAGGGTGGTGAACCTCTGGAATTCTCTGCCCGTTGAAGAGGTGGAGGCTACCTCGCTAAATATATTTAAGACACGGGTAGATAGATTTTTGGTAGGCAAGGGAATTAAGGGTTATGGGGAGAAAGTGGGAAAGTGAAACTGAGCTACTTCAGATCAGCCATGATCTTATTGAATGGTGGGGCAGACTCGAAGGGCTAGATGGCCTACTCCTGCTCCTATTTCTTATGTTGTATACATGGATTTTAGTAAGGCGTTTGATAAGGTTCCCCATGGTAGGCTCATGAAGAAGATAAGGATGTGTGGGATAGAAGGAAATTTGGCCCATTGGATAAGTAACTAGCTGTCTCATCAAAGACAGAGGACGGTGATGGAAGGAAAATTTTTGGACTGAAGGCCAGTTACCAGAGGTGTACCACAGGGATCAGTGCTGGGTCCTCTGCTATTTGTGATTTTTATCAATGATTTGGAAGAGGGGCTGAAGGGTGGGTTAGTAAATTTGCTGATGACACCAAGATTGATGGAATAGTGAATGAGGTGGGGGGCTCTTGCAGGCTGCCAAGAGACATTGATAGGATGCAGAGCTGGGCTAAAAAGTGGCAGATGGAGTTTAACCCTGATAAGTGTGAGGTGATTCATTTTAGCAGGACAAACTTGAATGCAGATTACAGGGTTAATGGCAGGGTTGTGAGGAATGTGGAGGAACAGAGAGATCTCGGGGTTCATATCCACAGATCTCTGAAGGTTGCCACCCAAGCGGATAGAGTCGTGAAGAAGGCTTGTAGTGTGTTAGCATTTACTAACAAGGGGTTTGAGTTTAAGAGCCATGGGGTTATGCTGCAACCAGACGTTGGTGAGACCACATTTGGAATATTGTGTTCAGTTCTGGCCACTTCACTACAAGAAAGATGTGGAAGCTTTGGAGAGAGTGCAGAGGAGGTTTACCAGGATACTGCTTGGTTTGGAGGGTAGGTCTTATGAGGAAAGGTTGAGGGAGCTGGGGCTTTTCTCTTTGGAGCAGAGGAGGCGTGTGGAATAGACTGCCTGCTGTGATAGTGGAGTCGGACAGTTTAGGAACTTTCAAGTGGTTATTGGATAGGCACATGGAGCACTCCAGAATTATAGGGAGGGGATCGCTTGATCTTGGGATTAGAACCACAGAACCCTACAGAAAGAGGCCGTTTGGCCCATCGAGTCTGCACCAACCACAATCTCACCCAGGCCCTATCCCCGTATTCCTACATATTTTACTCACTAATCCCTCTAACCTACGCATCCCAGGACACTAAGGGACAATTTTTTTAGCATGGCCAATCAACCTAACCCGCACATCTTTGGACTGTGGGAGGAAACCGGAGCACCCGGAGGAAACCCACACAGACACGAGGAGAATGTGCAAACTCCACACAGACAGTGACCCAAGCCGGGAATCGAATCCAGGTCCCTGGTGCTGTGAAGCAGCAATGCTAACCACTGTGCTACCGTGCCACCCCTGTGCGTTGGACATAGTGTGGATAAGCCGGCATTGGACTGGGGTAAACACAGTAAAAAGTCTGACAACACCAGGTTTGAGTCCAACGGATTTATTTGATAGTAAACTCACTAGTTTTCGGGTTTGTCTCTTCGTCAGGTAAACGAAGAGAAGGCCTTGGCAGGTAAGATTAAGGAAAACCCCAAGGCATTCTACAAATATGTGAAGAGCAAAAGGATGAGGTGTGAAGGAATAGGACCGATCAAATGTAACAGTGGGAAAGTTTGTATAGAACTGGTAGAAAAAGCAGAGGTGCTCAATGAATACTTTACTTCAGTATTTACGGTGGAAAAGTGGTGGTTGTGGTGCAGGCTTGCTTGCAGGGGACTGAAAAGCTTGAGTATGTGGACATTAAGAAAGAGGATGTGTTGGAACTTTTGAAAAGCACCAAGTTGGATAAGTCGCCGGGACCAGATGGGATGTACCCCAGGTTACTGTGGGAGGCATGGGAGATGATTGCAGAGCCTCTGGCGATGATCTTTGCGTCATCAATGAATACAGGAGAGGTTCCGGAGGATTGCAGATGTGGTTCCTCTATTCAAGGAAGGGAGAAGAGATAGCCCAGGAAATTATCGACAGGTGAGTCTAACCCTAGTGGTTGGGAAGTTGATGGAGAAGATCCTGAGAGACAGGATTTATGAATATTTGGAGAGGTATAGTATGATCAAAAATAGTCAGCATGGCTTTGTCAAAGGCAGATCGTGCCTTACGAGCCTGGTTGAGCTTTTTGAAGATGTGACTAAACACACTAATGAAGGAAGAGCAGTGGATGTGGTTTATATGGACTTCAGCAAGGCATTTGATAAGGTCCCCTATGCAAGACTTATTGAGAAAGTGAGGGCGCACGGGATCCAAAGGGATGTTGCTTTGTGGATCCAGAACCAGCTTGTCCACAGACAGCAAATAATGGTTTAGATGGGTCTTTTTCTGCATGGAGTTAGTCACCAATAGAGTGCCCCAGAATTCTGTTCGGGGACTCTTGCTCTTTTTGATTTTTATAAATGACCTGGATGAGGAAGTGGAGGGACGGGTTGGTAAGTTTGCCAATGACACAAAGATTGGAGGTGTTGTAGATAGTTTGGAGGGACGTCAGAAGTTGCAAAGAGACTTAGATAGGATGCAAGACTGGGCGGAGAAGTGGAAGATGGACTTCAACCCAGATAAGTGTGTGGTGGTTCATTTTGGCAGGTTAAATGGGATGACGGAGTATGATATTAAGGATAAGACTCTTAGCAGTGTGGAAGATCAGACGGATCTTGGGGTCCGAGTTCATAGAACGCTCAAATCGGCTTCGCAGATAGAGAATGTAGTTAAGAAGGTGTATGGTGTCCTGTCCTTCATCAATCGAGGAATTGAGTTTAGGAGTTGGGAGATAATGCTGCAGCTATATAAGACCCTACTTGGACTACTGTGCTCAGTTCTGGTTGCCTCATTACAGGGAGGATGTGCAAGCCATAGAAAGGGTACAGAGGAGATTTACAAGGATGTTGCCTGGATTAGGTGGCATGCTTTATGAGGATAGGTTGAGAGAGCTCGGTCTTTTCTCCTTAGAGAGACAAAGGATGAGAGGTGACCTGAGAAAGGCGTATAAGATGTTGAGAGGTATTGATTGAGTGGATTCTCAGAGGCTTTTTTCCAGGGGTGAAATGGCTGCCACAAGAGGACTCAGGGTGCTGGGGAGTAGGTACAGAAGAGATGTCAGTGGTAAGTTTTTCACTCAGAGGGTGTTGGGTGCATGAAATCGGCTGCCAGCAGTCGTGGTAGAGGCGGATTCGATAGGGTCTTTTAAGAGACTTTTGGATAAGTACATGGGACTTCTTAGTAAAATAGAGGGTTATAGATAAGCCTGGTAGGTAGGGATATGTTTGGCGCAACTTGTGGGCCAAAGGGCCTGTCTGTGCTGCAGTTTTTCTATGTTCTAAATAGGTCTTTTTCTGATTGGCCGTCAGTGACTAGTGGCATTCTGCAGGGATCTGTGCTGGGACCCCAACAGTTCACATTATATATTAATGATTTGGAAGAGAGAACTGAATGTATTATCTCCAAATTGGTAAATGATACAAAGTTGGGTGGGAGGGTGGTCTGTGGGCAGGATGCAGAGATGTTTCAGTGTGATTTGGACAGGCTGAGTGGGCATCTGCATGGCAGATGCAGTATAATGTGGGTAAATGTGAGGTTATCCACTTTGGAAGCAATAATAGGAAGACAGATTTTTGCTTGAACGAATGTAAACTCGACGAAACCTTGGAGTCCTCGTGCATCAGTTGCTGAAAGCAAGCATGCAGGCACAGCAGACAGCAGGCAGCAAAGACAGCTTCAATTGTACAGGGCGTTGATGAGGCCACACGTGGAGTATTGTGTGCAGTTTTGGTTCCTTATCTGAGGAAGGATGTCAAAGAACAACGAACAAAGAAAATTACAGCACAGGAATAGGCCCTTCAGCCCACCAAGCATGTACCGATCATACTGCCCGACTGAGCTAAAACCCCTTACCTTGCTATAGTGGGAGTACAGCGAAGGTTTACCTGGCTGATTCCTGGGATTGCAGGTCAATCATATGAAGAGAGATAAAGTCAGTAGGATTATATTTACTGAAATTTAAAAGAATGGGAGGGGATCTCATAGAAAATTATAAAATTCTAACAAGGTTAGGCAGGGTAGATTTGAAAAGAATGTTCCCAATGGTGGGGGAATTCATCAGGGATATAATTTGAGGGTAAGGGATAAACCTTTTAGAACTGAGGTGAGGAGAAATGTCTTCACTCAGAGGGTGGTGAACATGTGGAATTCACTACTACAGAACGTAGTTGAAGCCAAAACATTGTCTGATTTCAAGAAGAAATTAGATGTAGCTCTTGGGGCTAAAGGGATCACGAGTTATGGGAGAAAAGGGGGATCAGGATATTGAATTCAATGATCAGCCATGATCAAGAAGAATGCCGGAGCAGGCATGAAGGACTGAATGGCCTCCTCCTGTTTCTTGCTTCTTGGTTTCTAACCTTTCTTCATAGTCCATATCCCCCAAACCAGACAACATCCTGGTAAATCTCTTCTGCACCCTTTCCAATGCATCAAAATCCTTTTGGTGTGGCGACCAGAATTGCACACAATGCTCCAAATACAGCCTACTTTCATCCAAGTCTCTAATCGCCACAACATCATAGTTCCATGTAGTAATCCAAGCTTTAAGTTCATCAACCTTACCCGCCATACTCCTTGTGTTAAAGCAAACACGCCTCAGACCATCTGTCCTGTTATGTTTTGTACACTTTAAGAACATAAGAACATAAGAAATAGGAGCAGGAGTAAGCCATCTAGCCCTTCGAGCCTGCCCCGCCAAACAATAAGATCATGGCTGATCTGTCGTGGCTCAGCTCCACCTTCCCGCCCTCTCCCCATAACCCTTAATCCCTTCTCTTATCAAAAACCCATCAACCCGTTTCTTAAAAATATTTAGCGAGGCAGCCTCCACCACTTCAACGGGCAGAGAATTCCAGAGATTCACCACCCTTTGAGTGAAGAAGTTCCTCCTCAACTCTGTTCTAAACCGCCTCCCCTTTATCTTGAGGCTGTGCCCCCTAGTCCTACTGTCTTTTTTGACACTTTTCTTGTGTTTTATTTCTCTTAGTCTTACTGGACCCATTCATTGAGTTCTCCAAAGTCTCTATACTCCGTACTGTGGCCCTTTTTGATTTTTGTCTTTAGTTTCTCTGCCTTCCACTTTTCCCCTTACTGTCTTTTTGTTTCTGTCCTCACCTATTTACTCCAAGTTGATTCCTATTTATTGACTACATCTCAATCTTCAGCAACATTATTCCTACGAAACTCATCTCCAAACTCCATGGCCTGGGGCTTGACTCCTCCCTTCGTGACTGGTTTCTGAACTTCCGAACCCACAGATCACAATCAGTAAGGATAGGCAACAATGCTCTGTGCAGAGTTTGCACGTTCTCCATGTGTCTGTGTGGGTTTTCTCTGGGTGTTCTGGTTTTCTCCCATAGTCCAAAGATATGCAGGTTAGGTTGGTTGGCCACGCTACAATTGTCCTTTAACATTCTGAGATGCATGGGTTAGAGGGATGAGCGGGTAAATATGTAGGGATGTGGGGATTGGGCCTGGATGGGATTGTGGTCGATGCAGACTTGATGGGCCAAATGCCCTCTTTCTGCACTATAGGGTTTCTATGATTCTATGAACACTGTTCCACGATCATCCTCAATACGATGCCACACAAAGGCCCTTACTATACTCCTTATACACCTACGATTGTGTGGCCAAATTCCCCTCCAATTCAATTTTCAAGTTTGCCGATGACACCACCATAGTGGGTCAGACCTCACAATGATGAAACAGAATACAGGAATGAGATAGAGAATCTGATGAACTGGTGCAGTGACAATAATTTCTCCCTCAATGACAACGAAATAAAGGAGATAGTCATCGACTTCAAGAAGCATAGTGGACGGCATGCCCTGTTTATATAAACGGGGATGAAGTAGAAATGATCAAAAGTAACAAGTTTCTTGGTGTCCAGATCAACAACAACCTATCCTGGTCCCTCAATGCGAACACTATAGTTAAGAAAACCCACTAACATCTCTATTTTCTCACAACACTAAGGAAACTTGGCTTGTCCACTGCAAATCACACCAACTTTTACAGATGCACCATAGAAAGCATTCTTTCTGGTTGTATCACAACTTGGTATGGGTCCTGTTCTGCCCAAGACTGCAATGAACCACAAAGGGTCGTGAATGTAGCCCAATCCATTACACAAACCAATCTCCCATCCATTGGCTCTGTCTACACTTCTCACTGCCTCGGCAAAGCAGCTAGCATAATCAAGGACCCAATGCACCCCAGACATTCACTCTTCTATTCTGTCGGGAAAAAGATAGAAAAGTCTGAGATCATGTATCAACCAACTGAAGAACTGCTTCTTCCCTGCTGCCATCAGACTTTTGAATGGACCTATCTTACATTAAGTTGATATTTTTCTACGCCCTAGCTCTGAATGTAACACTATATTCTGCATTCTCTCCTTTCCTTCTCTATGAATGGTATGTTTTGTCTGTATGGTGAGTAAGAAACAATACTTTTCACATGTGACAATAATAAATCAAATCAAACCTTACTTCCTGCAACGGTTCCCCCCTCCCGCCCCCTGCCACATAAGTTTCAATCCTCCCCAACAGCACGAGCAAACATGCCTCCAGGACATTGGCTTCGGTTCTGCCCAGGTGCAGACCATCTGATTTGTACTACATAGAACATAGAACATTACAGCGCAGAACAGGTTCTTCGGCCCACGATGTTGCGCCGACCAGTTGCAAAACAATGACCCACTAACCTAAACCAATCCCTTTTCGTCCATAAACATGTACTGGTCCCACTTCCCCCAGAACCGTTTCCCATAGAGTCATAGAGATTGACAGCATGGAGACAGGCGCTTTGGTCCATTCCACCTTTTTTTTTAACCACTAAGATAGTGCCAGTTGCTCATGTTTGGCCTACATCCTTCTATACCCACCCATCTTACTCACGTAACTATTTAAAAGCTTTTTAAAAAACAAAATTGTACCAGCCTCTACTACTACCTCTGCACAAATGTGAAGTAATGCATTTTGGAAGGTCTAATACAGATAGGAAATGTACAGTAAATGAGAGAACCCTTAACAGTATTGACAGGCAAAGGATCTGGGTGTACTAGTACACAGATCATTGAAAGTGGCAACACAGATGGAAAAGATAGTCAAGAAGGCATACGGCATGCTTGCCTTCATTGGCTCTGAGTTTAAAAATTAGCAAGTCATGTTGCAGCTTTATAGTCTTAGTTAGGCCGCACTTGGAATATAGTGTTCAATTTTGATTGCCCCATTACTAGAAGGATATGGAGGCTTTGGAGAAGGTACAGAAAAAGATTACCAGGGTGTTGCCTGGTATGGAGGGCATAAGCTGAGGGGAGGTTGGAGAAACTTGGTTTGTTCTCACTGGAACACCGGAGGTTGAGGGATGACCCGATTGAAGTCCACAAGATTTCGAGAGGCATGGACAGAGTGGATAGTCAGAAGCTTTTTCCCAAGGTGGAAGAGTCAATTACAGAAGGGCACAGGTTTAAGACACGAGGGGCAAGATTTAAAGGAGATGCATGAGGCAGATGTTTTACACAGATGATGGTGGGTGCCTGGAACTCGCTGCCGGAGGAGGTAGTGGAAGCAGATACGATAGTGACTTTTAAGGGGCGTCTTAACAAATACATGAATAGGATGGTAATAGAGGGATATGGTCCCTGGAAGAGTAGGGGCTTTTAGTTAAGTTGGGCAGCATGGTCAGTGCAGGCTTGCAGTGCAGTGCAGTCTGTTTCTGTGCTGTAATGTTCTTTGTTCTCTGGCAGCTTGCTCCAGACACTCACCACAATATATATGAAAAAACTGTCCCCCTGGACCCTTTTATATTTCTCCCCTCTCACCTTAAACTCCAAGCCCTCTAATTTTAGACTCCCCGAACTTTGGGAAAAGATGTTGACTACCTAACTGATTTATGCCCCTCACTATTTTATAGACCTCCATAAGACCACCCCAAAGTCTCCTACAATGTCTCAGGGATTTGAATCCCTCCATCTTGCACGATCCCTCAAGCCACAAACTCATCTTAGCTATACTGACATTCCTACTCTGACTAGCAGGTGGCAATCCTGAGATTACTACCCTTGAGGTCCTACTTTTTAGTTTAACTCCTAACTCCCTAAATTCAGCTTGTTGGACCTATATCGTTGGTGCCTATTATTGGAAAAGATTCTTAGGGACAGGATGGACTCACATATGAAAGAGAATAGGCTGATTATCGATAAGCAGCATAGTTTTATGAAGGGTATGGGTTCTTTGAGGAAGTGACAAGAAAAATTAACTAGAGCACTGGATGTTGTATACATGGACTTTAGTAAAGGCTAAGGTTCCTCATGCCTGTATGAATATTGGACAATCTCCCAACCCCCAGAAGTAATCCTCACTTGTCCACTCCCCACATCTCGACTGTTTTTTCATTCTTCACAGAATGGGGGCATGGCCAGCCTATGTTGCCCATCCCTAATTACCCTTTAGAAGATGATGGTGAGCCACATTGTTGCAGTCCATGTAGTGTAGGTATATCCACACAGGTATTAGGAAGATAGCTCCAAAATTTGTTTGTTAGGTGTGTTCAGGAAGGTTTCCTGACACAGTATGTGGACAAGCCTACGAGGGGAGAGGCAGTACTTGACCTGGTACTGGCGAATGAACCAGGGCAGGTGATGGATCTCTCGGTAGGAGAGCATCTTGGGAATGGTGACCATAATTCTATCTCCTTCACAATTGCATTGGAACAAGATAGGATCAGACAGGCTAGGAAGGTGTTTGTCTGGAGTAAGGGGAGATACGAAGAAGTCAGGAAGTTACTTGGACAAATAAACTGGAAGGAGGCATTCTTAGGGAAAAGTACCGAAGGAAGGTGGCGGATATTCAAGGAATGTTTGTCTGGCTCTCTGCATGACAATGTTCCGATAAGGCAAGGGGGTTTTGGTAGGTCGCGGGAACCGTGGTGCACGAAGGCTGTGTTGAACCTAGTCAGGAGGAAAAGGAAGGTGTACAAAAGGTTCAGGGAACTAGGAGAGGTTAAGGATCTTGAAGAATATAAGGACTGTAGAAAGGAGGTTAAAAGGGAAATTAGGAGAGCCAGAAGGGGTCATGAGAAGACCTTGGCGGGTAAGATTAAGGAAAATCCCAAGGCCTTCTATAAGTATGTGAAAGGTAAAAGGGTGAGAAGGGAAAGGATAGGACCTATAAAAGATGAAGGGGGAAAGGTCTGTGTAGAACCAGAAGAAATGGCGGAGGTGCTTAATGAGGACTTTGCATCAGTATTCACAGTGGAAGCTGATTTGGGAGATCTTGCTATGGACTTGCAGCAGGTGGAAAAGATTGAGTACGTGGACATTAAGGAGGAGGATGTGTTAGAACTTTTGAATTCTATCAAGGTAGATAAGTCGCCGGGACCAGATGGGATGTACCCCAGGATACTGTGGGAGGCCAGGGAAGTGATTGCAGAGCCCTTGGCGATGATCTTTGCGTCGTCAATGGAGACGGGAGAGGTTCCGGAAGATTGGAGGATTGCAGATGTAGTCCCTATTTTCAAGAAAGGGAACAGAGATAGCCCGGGAAATTACCGCCCTTATAGAACCTTATAGAACCCTACAGTGCAGAAACAGGCCCTTCGGCCCATCGAGTCTGCACCGAACACAATCCCACCCAGACCCTATCCCCATAATCCTACACATTTACCTGCTAATCCCTCTAACCTACACATCCCAGGACACTAAGGGGCAATTTTAGCATAGCCAATGAACCTAACCCGCACATCTTTGGACTGTGGGAGGAAACCGGAGCACCCGGAGAAAACCCACGCAGACACGAGGAGAATGTGCAAACTCCACACAGGCAGTGACCCGAGCCGGGAATCGAACCCAGGACCCTGGAGCTGTGAAGCAGCAGTGCTAACCACTGTGCTACCGTGCCGCCCGGTGAGTCTGACCTCAGTGGTTGGTAAGCTGATGGAGAGGCTTCTGAGAGACAAGATTTATGAGCATTTGGAGAGGTTTGACATGATCAGGAATAGTCAGCATGGATTTGTCAAGGGCAGGTCGTGCCTTACGAGCCTAGTTGAGTTCTTCGATAATGTGACTGAACACATTGACGAAGGAAGTGCCGTGGACGTAGTGTACATGGACTTCAGCAAGGCTTTTGATAAGGTCCCCCATGCAAGACTTCTTGAGAAGGTGAGAGGGCATGGGATCCAAGGGCCTTTGGCCTTGTGGATCCAGAACTGGCTTGCCTGCAGAAGGCAGAGAGTGGTTGTGGATGGGTCTTTTTCGGAATGGAGGTCAGTCACCAGTGGGGTGCCCCAGGGATCTGTTCTGGGACCCTTGTTGTTTGTCATTTTCATAAATGACCTGGATGAGGAAGTGGAGGGATGGGTTAGCAAGTTCGCTGATGACACGAAGGTCGGCGGTGTTGTGGATGGTCTGGAAGGATGTCAAAAGTTGCAGCAGGACATAGATAGGATGCAGGAATGGGCGGAGAAGTGGCAGATGGACTTCAACGCGGATAAGGTGGTCCACTTTGGTAGGAGGAATGGTAGGAAGGACTATTACTTACGGGGCGAAAAACTGCAGCAGGCGACGGTGCAGAGGGACCTCGGGGTCCTTGTGCATGAGTCGCAAAAACCCAGCTTGCAGGTGCAGCAGGTGGTCAGGAAGGCGAATGGGATGCTGGCCTTCATAGCGAAGGGGATTGAATATAAAAGTAGGGAGGTCTTGCTGCAGCTGTATAGGGCATTGGTGAGGCCGCAGCTGGAGTACTGTGTGCAGTTTTGGGCGCCGCACCTGCGCAAGGATGTTTTGGCCCTGGAGGGAGTGCAGAGGAGGTTTACTCGGCTGATACCGGAGTTGAGGGGATTGAGCTATGAGGAGAGGCTGAATAAACTAGGCTTGTACTCGTTAGAGTTCAGAAGAATGAGGGGAGATCTCATTGAGACGTATAAGATGATGAATGGGATGGATAGGATAGAGGTGGAGAGACTGTTCCCGCTCAAAAAAGACAGTAGGACTAGGGGGCACAGCCTCAAGATAAAGGGGGGGCGGTTTAGAACAGAGTTGAGGAGGAACTTCTTCACTCAAAGGGTGGTGAATCTCTGGAATTCTCTGCCCGTTGAAGTGGTGGAGGCTGCCTCGCTAAATATTTTTAAGAAACGGGTTGATGGGTTTTTGATAAGAGAAGGGATTAAGGGTTATGGGGAGAGGGCGGGAAGGTGGAGCTGAGTCACGACAGATCAGCCATGATCTTATTGAATGGCGGGGCAGGCTCGAAGGGCCAGATGGCCTACTCCTGCTCCTATTTCTTATGTTCTTATGTTCTTAAATGTGTAGTAGTCCATTTCGGCAGAACCAACGGGATGAACGAGTACACTATTAAGGGCAGGGGTCTTAGTAGCGTTGAAGAGCAGAAGGATCTCGGGGTCCGGGTTCACAGGACTCTTAAATCGGCCTCGCAGTTGGAGGAGGTGGTCAAGAAGGCATATGGTGTACTGGCCTTCATTAATCGAGGGATTGAGTTTAGGAGTCGGGAGGTAATGCTGCAAATTTACAGGACCCTAGTCAGGCCTCATTTGGAGTACTGTGCGCAGTTCTGGTCGCCTCACTATAGGAAAGACGTAGAAGCTATTGAAAGGGTGCAGAGGAGATTTACAAGGATGTTGCCTGGACTGGGAGGAATGCCTTATGAAGATAGGTTGAGGGAGCTGGGACTCTTTTCCCTGGAGAGGCGACCTGATAGAAGTTTATAAAATGTTGAGAGGAATAGATAGGGTGGACACTCAGAGGCTATTTCCCCGGGTTGAAATGGTCGCTACGAGAGGACACAGATTTAAGGTGCGGGGAGGGAAGTACAGAGGTGATGTTAGGGGTAAGTTTTTCACTCAGAGGGTGGTGAGTGATTGGAATCGGCTGCCGTCGTCGGTGGTGGAGGCGAACTCGCTGGGGTCTTTTAAAAGACTTCTGGATGAGTATATGGGGTTTAATGGGATTGGGGGTTATAGATAGGTCTATAGATTGGTGGGGTTGATGTGATCGGCGCAACTCGAGGGCCGAAGGGCCTGTTTGTGCTGAATGTTCTATGTTCTATGTTCTAAAATTCTGATCCAGCAACAATGAAAGAATGGCAATATTGTTCTAAACAGTTTCATCCATTGGATGTTGCTCACCCTCTCTGAAGCTGGAGTTCTTCTGATGGACCAGAGTCTGGAAGTCCTTTGTTGGAGTGAGACTGCCAACCTATAAACAGGAGACAGGGCAAATTCAAACTAAATGCATATATACACAGAAGGAAAATACAGTAAAAATGAGAAAATAAAAATATTGGACTGAGCAGAGCAGAATGTTTTAATTCAGCCTGAATTTAAATATTGGAGAGAAAGGCTGTCACATCAGATTATGGATTATGGGATTGGAGCAAAATATTAGCATGGATTAAGAATTGGTTAATGGACGGAAAATAGAAAGTAGGCTCATGCAGTCCAGGTCAGTACAAAACTCTGGTGCGGCCGCACTTGAAGTATTGCGTACAGTTCTGGTCGCCACATTGTAAGAAAGATGTAGAACTAGAACCCTACAGTGCAGAAACAGGCCCTTCGGCCCATCGAGTCTGCACCCAACACAATCCCACCCAGACCCTATCCCCATATCCCTACACATTTACCTGCTAATCCCTCTAACCTACACATCCCAGGACACTAAGGGGCAATTTTAGCACAGCCAATGAACCTAACCCGCACATCTTTGGACTGTGGGAGGAAACCGGAGCACCCGGAGAAAACCCACGCAGACACGAGGAGAATGTGCAAACTCCACACAGGCAGTGACCCGAGCCGGGAATCGAACCCAGGACCCTGGAGCTGTGAAGCAGCAGTACTAACCACTGTGCAAAAGGTGCAGAGGAGGTTTACCAGGATGCTGCCTGGTCTGGTGGGAAGGTCTTATGAGAAAAGGCTGAGGGACTTGAGGTTGTTTTCATAGAACGTAGAACACTACAGCACAAACAGGCCCTTCGGTCCATGAATTGCGCCGATCACATCAACACCTACCAATCCATAGATCTATCTATAACCTCCAATCCCATTAAACCCCATATACTCATCCAGAAGTCTTTTAAAAGACCCCAGCGAGTTCGCCTCCACCACCACTGACGGCAGCCGATTCCATTCACTCACCACCCTCTGAATGAAAAACTTACCCCTAACATCACTTCTGCACTTGCCTTCCCGCACCTTAAATCTGTGTCCTCTCGTAGCGACCATTTCAACCCGGGGAAATAGCCTCTGAGAATCCACCCTATCTATTCCTCTCAACATTTTATAAACTTCTATCAGGTCGCCTCTCAACCTTCGTCTCTCCAGGGAAAAGAGTCCCAGCTCCCTCAACCTAACTTCATAAGGCATGCCTCCCAGTCCAGGCAACATCCTTGTAAATCTCCTCTGTACCCTTTCAATAGCTTCTACGTCTTTCCTATAGTGAGGCGACCAGAACTGCGCACAGTACTCCAAATGAGGCCTGACAAGGGTCTTATAAAGTTGCAGCATTACCTCCCGACTCCTAAACTCAATCCCTCGATTAATGAAGGCCAGTATACCATACGCCTTCTTGACCACCTCCTCCACCTGCGAGGCCGGTTTAAGAGTCCTGTGGACCCGGACCCCAAGATCCTTCTGCTCTTCAACACTACTCAGACTTCTGCCCTTGATAGTGTACTCGTTCATCCCGTTGGTTCTGCCAAAATGGACGACTACACATTTATCCGCTTTGAAGTCCATCTGCCACTTCTCCGCCCAGTCCTGCATCCTATTTACCTGCTGCAACTTTTGACATCCTTCCAGACCATCCACAACACCACCGACCTTCGTGTCATCAGCGAACTTACTTACCCATCCCTCCACTTCCTCATCCAGGTCATTTATGAAAATGACAAACAGCAAGGGTCCCAGAACAGATCCCTGGGGCACTCCACTGGTGACTGACCTCCATTCAGAAAAAGACCCATCCACAACCACTCTCTGCCTTCTGCAGGCAAGCCAGTTCTGGATCCTCAAGGCCAAAGGCCCTTGGATCCCATGCCCTCTCACCTTCTCTGTCCACCTTTTCGTTAGAGAGAAGGTTAAGAGGTGACCTAATTGAGGCATACAAGATGATCAGAGGATTAGATAGGGTGGATAGTGAAAGCCTTTTTCCTCGGATGGTGATGGCTAACTCGAGGGGATCTAGCTTTAAATTGAGAGGTGATAATTATAGGACAGATGTCAGAGGTACGTTATTTACGCAGAGGGTAGTAAGGGCGTGGAATGCCCTGCCTGCAGCAGTTGTGGACTCACCAACTTTAGAACATAGAATAGAACATAGAACATTACAGCACAGTACAGACCTTTCCGCCCTCGATGTTGCGTCGACCAGTTGAACGAATCTAACGGCCCTCTAACCTAAACTATTCCAGTGTTATCCATACGCCTATCCACTGACCATTTGAACACCCTTAAAGTTGGCGAGTCCACAACTGCTGCAGGTAGGGCATTCCACGCCTTCACTACCCTCTGAGTAAAGAACCTATATCTGACATCCGTCCTATAATTACCACCCCTCAATTTAAAGCTATGTCCCCTTGTGTTAGCCATCACCATCCGAGGAAAAAGGCTCTCACTGTCCACCCTATCTAACCCTTTGATCATCTTGTATGCCTCAGTTAGGTCACCTCGTAGCCTTCTTCTCTCTAACGAAAATAACCTCAAGTCCCTCAGCCTTTCCTCATAAGACCTTCCCATCATGCGAGGCAACATCCTGGTAAACCTCCTCTGCACCCTTTCCAATGCTTCCACATCTTTCTTATAATGCGGAGACCAGAACTGTATGCAATACTCCAAGTGCGGCTGCACCAGAGTTTTGTACAGTTGCAACATGTTCTCATGGCTCCGAAATTCAATCCCTTTACCAATAAAAGCTAACACACCATACACCTTCTTAACAACCTTCTCAACCTGGGTGCCAACTTTCAGGGATCTATGCACATAGAACACTACAGCGCAGAACAGGCCCTTCGGCCCACGATGTTGCGCCGACCAGTTAAAAAACAATGACCCTCTAACCTAAACCAAACCCTTACCATCCATAAACCTATCCACGGATCTCTTAAACGCCCCCAAACTAGGCGCATTTACAACTGCAGCAGGCAGGGCATTCCAATCCCTCACCACCCTCTGGGTAAAGAACCTACCCCTGACATCTGTCCTATAACTACCACCCCTTAATTTAAAGCCATGCCCCCTCGTGCTAGCTTTCTCCATCCGAGGAAAAAGGCTATCACTGTCCACCCTATCTAAACCTCTAATCATCTTATGTTTCAATAAGGTCCCCTCTTAGCTGCCTTCTTTCTAACGAAAACAACCTCAAATCTCTCAGTCTCTCCTCATTGGACCTCCCATCCATACCAGGAAAACCTCCTCTGCATCCTCTCCAAAGCCTCCACATCCTTCCTGTAATGTGGGGACCAGAATTGTACACAATACTCCAAGTGCGGCCGCACCAGAGTTGTGTACAGTTGCATCATGACGCTGCGGCTCCTTAATTCAATCCCCCTACCAATAAACGCCAAAACACCGTATGCCTTCCTAACAACCCTATCTACTTGATTCCCAACTTTCAGGGATCTATGTACACATACACCTAGATCCCTCTGTTCATCCACACTATTCAGAGTCCTACCGTTAGCCCTATACTCAACACATCCGTTATTCCTACCGAAATGAATTACCTCACACTTTTCCGCATTAAACTCCATCCTCCACCTCTTGGCCCAGCTCTGTAACGTGTCCAAGTCTCCCTGTAGACTAAGACACCCTTCCTCACTATCGACCACACCTCCGACTTTGGTGTCATCAGCAAATTTACTAATCCACCCAACTATACCCTCATCCAGATCATTTATAAAAATTACAAACAGCAGTGGCCCCAAAACAGATCCCTAAGGCACACCACTCGTAACTGAACTCCATGTCGAATACTTACCATCAACCACCACCCTCTGTCTCCTATCCGCCAGCCAATTCCTAATCCAATTTCCTAGATCACCCTCAATCCCATACATCTGCAATTTCTGCAGAAGCTTTCCATGGTGAACCTTATCAAACGCCTTACTAAAATCCATATATACCACGTCAACTGCCTTACCCTCATCCACCTCTTTGGTCACTTTCTCAAAAAACGCAATAAGGTTAATAAGGCACGACCTACCCTCCACAAAATCATGCTGACTATCTCTAATCAATTCATTACTCTCCAAATAACTATAAATCCTATCCCTAATAATTTTTTCTAAAACCTTGCCCACAACAGAAGTAAGACTCACCGGTCTATAATTCCCGGGGAAGTCTCTGTTCCCCTTCTTAAACAATGGGACAACATTCGCTGTCCTCCAATCTTCTGGCACTATACCGGTGACCAACGACGACCTGAAGATCAGAGCCATCTTTCCTCAGAACATCTACCTCCTCCATCCTATCAGCCTGTAAGACACTTTCATCCTCAAAAACATGGTCCCTCTCCTTAGTGAACACTGAAGTAAAGTATTCACTTAATGCCTCACCTATCTCTTCTGACTCTATGAACAAGTTCTCAACACTATCCTTGACTGGCCCTAACCTCTCTCTGGTCATTCTTTTATTTCTCACATAAAAGTAAAAAGCTTTGGGGTTTTCCTTGATCCGACCTGCCAAGGACTTCTCATGCCCCCCCCAGCTCTCCTAAGCCCTTTTTTTAACTCATTCCTCGCTACCTTGTAAAGCTCAAGCGACCCAACGGAACCTTGTTTTTTTCATCCTTACATACGCTTCCCTTTTCCTCTTGACAAGACATTCAATCTCCTTTGTGAACCATGGTTCCCTCGCTCGGCCATTTCCTCCCTGCCTGACAGGGACACACCTATCAAGGACACGCAGTATTTGTTCCTTGAAAAAGCTCCACTTTTTGTTTGCGCCCAAACCTGACAGTTTCTGTTCCCATTATACTCCCTAATTCTTGCCTAATCGCATCATAATTACCCCACCCCAATTATAAACCTTGCCCTGCCATGTGACCCTATCCCTCTCTATTGCAATAGTGAAGGACATTCCATTGAGAAACATTCCACGAGAAGAATAAATTATTTGTGGTGAACTAAGAAAGATAAAGATATGAATACAGAAAATAAGTGCCGAAGTGGACCATTCGGCCCCTTGAAGCTGCTCCGCCATTCAATAAGATCAGATTAAGGAAAACCCCAAGGCTTTTTACTCTTAAGTGAGAAATAAAAGAATGACCAGGGTGAGGTTAGGGCCAGTCAAGGATAGTAGTGGGAACTTATGCATGAAGTCAGAAGAGATAGGTGAGGTGTTGAATGAATAATTTTCTTCAGTGTTCACTAAGGATAGGGGCCATGTTTTTGAGGATCATTGGGTGATACAGGCTGATAGGATACAGGAGGTAGGTGTTCTGAGGGAAGATATATTAGCAATTTTGAAAAACCTGAGAGTGGATAAGTCCCCTGGGCCAGATGGGATACATCCTAGGATACATTGGGACGCAAGGGATGAGATTGCAGAGCCTTTAGCTTTGATCTTTGAATCCTCACTGTCCATGGGGATTGTGCCACAGGACTGGAGAGTGGCATATAGAACATAGAACATTACAGCGCAGAACAGGCCCTTCGGCCCACGATGTTGCGCCGACCAGTTACAAAACAATGACCCACTAGCCTAAACCAATCCCTTTTCATCCATAAACCTATCCACAGATCTCTTAAACGCCCCCAAACTAGGTGCATTTACAACTGCAGCTGGCAGGGCATTCCAGTCCCTCACCACCCTCTGGGTAAAGAACCTACCCCTGACATCTGTCCTGTAACTACCCCCCCTTAATTTAAAATCGTGCCCCCTCGTGCTAGCTTTCTCCATTCTAGGAAAAAGGCTATCACTATCTACCCTGTCCAAACCTCTAATCATCTTATATGTTTCAATGAGATCCCCTCTTAGCCGCCTACTTTCCAGCGAAAACAACCCCAAATCTCTCAGTCTCTCCTCATAGGATCTCCCCTCCATACCAGGCAACATCCTGGTAAACCTCCTCTGCACCCTCTCCAAAGCCTCTACATCCTTCCTGTAATGCGGGGACCAGAACTGCACACAAAACTCCAAGTGTGGCCGCACCAGAGATGTGTACAGTTGCATCATGACGCTGCGACTCCTAAATTCAATCCCCCTACCAATAAACGCCAAGACTCCGGATGCCTTCTTAACAACCTTATCTACTTGATTCCCAACTTTCAGGGATCTATATACACATACACCTAGATCCCTCTGCTCCTCCATACTATTCAAAGTCCTCCCGACACATCTGTTATTCCTACCGAAATGAATTACCTCACACTTCTCCACATTAAACTCCATCCGCCACCTCTCAGCCCAGCTCTGCAACCTTTCTAAGTCATCCTGCAAACTATGACACCCTTCCTCACAATCTACCACACCTCCGACTTTGGTGTCATCAGCAAACTTACTAATCCACCCAACTATACCCTCATCCAGATCATTAATAAAAATTACAAACAGCAGTGGCCCCAAAACAGATCCCTGAGGCACACCACTTGTAACCGAACTCCATGACGAATATTTCCCATCAACCACCACTCTCTGTCTCCTATCTGCTAGCCAGTTCCTGATCCAATTACCTAGATCACCCCCAATCCCATACATCTGCATTTTCTGCAGAAGCCTACCATGGTGAACCTTATCAAACGCCTTGCTAAAATCCATATACACCACATCAACTGCCTTACCCCTATCCACCTCTTTGGTCACTTTCTCAAAGAACTCGATAAGGTTAGTAAGGCATGATCTACCCGCTACAAAACCATGCTGACTGTCTCTAATCAACTCATTACTTTCCAAATAACTATAAATCCTGTCTCTAATAATCCTTTCCAAAACCTTACCCACCACAGAAGTAAGACTCACCGGTCTATAATTCCCAGGGAAGTCCCTTCTCCCCTTCTTAAACAATGGGACAACATTTGCTGTCCTCCAATCTTCTGGTACTATACCAGAGACTAACGACGACCTGAAGATCAGAGCCAGAGGCTCCGCAATCACCCCTCTTGCCTCCCAAAGAATCCTAGGGTAAATCCCATCTGGACCAAGGGACTTATCTATTTTCAATCCCTCTAAAATATCCAGCACATCCCCCGTATCAACTGCAATACTATCTATTTTATACCCCTGCACCCCAGTGTCCTCCTCAGCTACATTCCTGTCCCCTTGCATGAACACCGAAGAGAAGTATTGGTTCAACGCCTCTCCAATCTCCTCCGGTTCCACACACAACTTCCCTCTACTGTCTGTAACTGGCCCTAATCTTGTCCTAACCAACCTTCTGTTCTTGACATACCTGTAAAACGCCTTAGGGTTCTCCTTAATCCTATCAGCCAAAATCATCTCATGTCCTTAGTGATGGAAAGGGATAGGCATGAACCTCGGGTCAGTAGTTTCAGCTGGGGGAAGGGTAATTATGAGGCTATTAGGAGAGAATTAGGAAGCATTGGTTGGAATGGGAGATTACAGGGACTGGGAACATCCGAGATGTGGAGATTTTTCAAGGAGCAGCTATTGCGGGTCTGTGATAAGTATATCCCTGTCAGGCAAGGAGGATTTCGTAGGCCCAGGGAACCGTGGTGCACCAAAAAAGTTGATTCGTTGGTTAGGAAGAAAAAGGAGGCTTATGTTCGGATGAGGCTTGAGGGCTCAGGTAGTGCATTAGAAAGTTTTAGATTGGCTTTCCATCACTAAGGTGAACGTAATCGAATTGTGATCACTATCCCCAAAATGTACACCAACTTCTAAGTCTAGCACCTGGTCTGGCTCATTACCGAGCACCAAATCCAATATAGCCTCACCTCTCGTCGGCCTATCTACATACTGAGTCAAAAAACCTTCCTGCACACTTTGAACAAAAACTGACCCCTCTAACGAGCCAGAGCTATAGCAATTCCAATCAACATGAGTAAAGTTAAAGTCCCCCATAATAATTACCCTATTACTTTCACTCCTAACAAGGATCGTCTCCGCAATCCTTTCCTCAACCTCTCTAGAACTATTTGGAGGTCTATAAAAGACTCCCAACAGGGTGACCTCTCCTCTCCTATTTCTAATCTCCGCCCATACTACCTCAACAGACAAGTCCTCATCAAAGTTCCTCTCTGACACTGAGATACAGTCCTTGACCAATAATGCTACCCCAGCCCCCCTTCTACCTCCTTGTCTACTCCGATTAAAGCATTTGTACCCCGGGACCTGCAACATCCATTCCTGACCCTGCTCTATCCAAGTCTCTGAAATGGCCACAACATCGAAGTCCCAGGTACTGGTCCACGCTGCAAGTTCATCCACCTTATTGCGAATACTCCTCGCATTAAAGTATACACATTTCAAACCAAATTCCAAACCCTGTTCCGCCCCTCCCCCGCAATGCCGTGCATTGCAGTCCCCATCTATGCCCCCCTCACTTTCACCCCCTCTACTCAGGATCCCACCCCCCCTCTGAATCAGTTTAAACCACTCCGCATAACCTTAACAAATTTACCTCCCAGGATATTTGTTCCCCTTTGGTTCAGGTGAATCCCATCCCTCTTATAAAGGTCCCACCTTCCCCAGAACAAGCCCCAATTGTTCAAGTACTGGAACCCCTCCCCCCTGCACCATCCCCTCAGCCACGAGTTCAAGCTTTCCCTCTCTCTATTCCTCTCTAAACTATCCCGTGGCACAGGCAAGAGTCCAGAGATAACCACTCTGTCTGACTTGGCCTTTAGCTTCCACCCCAACTCCATGAAACTCTGCTTAATGTCCCCTTCCCTTAGCCTTCCTCTATCATGCGTCCCCACATGAATTATAACTTGGGGTTGATCTCCCTCTCCCCTGAGAGTCTTGAATATCCTCTCTGATACATCCTGGACCCCAGCCCCTGGTAGGAAACACACCAGCCCTGAGTTCCTATCATTATTACCGACTCTCCTATCCGTCCCTTTAACGGTGGAGTCCCCAATGACAAGTCCTAATCTTTTACTACCCCTAACCACCTGAGCTTTTACAGTAGGCTCATCCCCAGAGACCTGCTCCCTTTGGCTATCCCCAGTTGATCCCTCCTCAACTGTAGCCTCCAGGACCAAAAACCTATTTTGGAGGGGAACAGCCCCAGGGGATTGTCCCACCACATTCTTTTTTCCTCTCCTCGTGGCAGTGACCCAAGACTGGTTTCTAGGAGTGACTAACTCCCTATAACTCCTATCAATGTCCACCTCTGCATCCCGAATTTTGCGGAGCTCCTCCACTTCCACCTCCAACTCCTTTACACGCTCCTCCAGAAGCTGCATTCTAACGCAGCTTCTGTTGTTCCTCTCTTCACAAAAGGAAATAGGAATGACCCTGATAGTTACAGCCCAGTTAGTCTTACTTTGGTGGTTGATAAGTTAATGGAAAGGGTCCTGAGAGATAGGTTTTATGACCATTTGAAAAGATGCAGTTTAATCCGGGATAGTCAGCATGGTTTCGTGAGGGGTATGTCCTGCCTTACAAATTTGACTGAATTCTTTGAGGAGGTAACTAAGTGTGTAGATGAAGGTAGAGCAGTTGATGTCGTATACATGGATCTTAGTGAGCATTTGATAAGGTTCCCCATGGTACGTTCATGGAAAAGATAAGGGAGTGTGGGATAGAAGTAAATTTGGCCGAATGGATTAGTAACTTGCTGTCTCACAGAAGACAGAGGGTGATGGTGGAAGGAAAATTTTCAGACTGGAGGACAGTTACCAGCCGTGTACCACAGGGATCAGTGCTGACTCCTCTGCTGGTTCTGATTTTTATCAGTGACTTGGAAGAGGGGGCTGTAGGGTGTGTTAGTCAATTTACTGCTGACACCAAGATTGGTGGAGTAGTGGATGAGGTGGAGGGCTCTAGTAGGCAGCAAACAGACAATGATAGAATGCAGAGCTGTGCCGAAAAGTGGGTTGCTTGAGGGTTACAAGGTAGCAAGGAATGAGCTAAAGAAATGGCTTAGGAGAGCTCGGAGGGGGTATGAGAAGTCCTTGGCGGGTCAAATCAAGGAAAACCTTTTTACTCTCATGTGAGAAATAAAAGAAACGACCAGGGTGAAGTTTGGGCTGGTCAAGAATAGCAGTGGGAACTTATGCATGAAGTCAAGAGATAGGAGAGATGATGATTGAATACTCATCTTCAGTGTTCACCAAGGAGAAGGGCCATGTTTTTGAGGATGACTGCGTGATACAGGCTGATAGGCTGGAGGAGGTAGATCTTCTAAGTGAAGATGTATTAGCAATTTTGAAAAACCTGAAAGTCAGTAAGTCCCCTGGGCTAGATGGGGTATATCCTAGGATTCTTTGGGAGGCCAGGGAGGAGATTGCAGAGCCTTTGGCTTTGATCTTTGGATCCTCACAGTCCACAGGATAGCACCAGAGAACTGGAGAGTGGCGAATGTTGTTCCTCTGTTCAAGAAAGAAAATAGGAATGACCCTGGTAATGAGAGGCCAGTTAGTCTTACTTAGGTGGTTGGCGCAACATCGAGGGCCGAAGGGCCTGTACTGTGCTGTAATGTTCTATCTTCTATGTTCTATGTAGGTTAATGGAAAAGGTCCTGATGGATCAAATTTATGACCATTTGGAAAGATGCAGCTTAATCCGGGATAGTCAGCATGGATTCATGAAGGGCAAACCTTGCCTCATAAATTTGACTGAATTCTTTAAGGAGGTAACTAAGTGTGTAGATGAAGGTAGACCAGTTGACGTCGTATATATGGATTTTGGTAAAGCGTTTGATAAGGTTCCCCATGGTCGGCTCATGAAGAAAGTAAGGAGGTGGGATAGAAGGAAATTTGGCCGATTGGATAAGTAACTAGCTATCTCATGTAAGACAGAGGGTGGTGGTGGATGGAAAATTTTCAGACTGGAGACCAGTTACAAGTGCTGTACCACAGGGATCAGTGCTGGGTCCTCTGCTATTTGTGACTTTTACCAATGACTTGGAGGATGGGACTGAAGGGTGGGTCAGTAAATTTGCTGATGACACCAAGATTGGTGGAGTAGTGGATGAGGCAAAGAGTTGTAGGCTGCACAGAGACATTGATAGGATGCAGAACTCGGCCGAAAAATGGCAGACGGAGTTTAACCCTGATAAGTGCAAGGAGATTCATTTTGGTGGAACAAATTTGAATGTGGATTACAGGGCCAATAGCAGGGTTCTGAGGAATGTGGAGGAACAGAAAGATCTTGGGGTTCATATCCACAGATCTCTGAAGGTTGCCACTCAAGTGGATAGAGCCGTGAAAAGGGCCTATAGTGTGTTAGCGTTTATTAACAGGGAGTTAGAGTCTAAGAGCCGTGGAGTTATGTTGCAACTGTACAGGACCTTGGTGAGACCACATTTGGAATATTGTATTCAGTTCTGGTCATCTCACTATAAGAAGGACGTGGAAGCATTGGAGAGAGTGCAGAGGAGATTTACCAGGATGCTGCCTGGTTTGGAGGGTAGGTCTTCTGAGGAAAGGTTGAGGGAGCTGGGGCTTTTCTCTTTGGAGCGGAGGAGGATGAGAGGCCACTTAATAGAGGTTTATAAGATGATGAGGGAGATAGATAGAGTGGACGCTCAGAGACAATTTCCTCGGGTGGATGCAGCTGTTACCAGGGGACATAACTATAAGGTGCATGGTGGGAGATATAGGAAGGATGTCCGAGGCAGGTTCTTTACTCAGAGAGTGGTTGCGGAGTGGAATGGACTGCCTGCTGTGATAGTGGAGTCAAACACTTTAGGAACTTTCAAGCGGTTATTGGATAGGCACATGAAGCACACCAGACTGATAGGGTGTGGGATAGCTTGATCTTGGTTTAGGACAAAGCTCGGCACAACATCGAGGGCCAAAGGGGCTGTACTGTTCTATGTTCGCCTAATTAAGCACCCTTATCCGAGGGTCACTCTTGTCCTTATCCATGACTATACGAAATCTTATCGAATTACGGTTGCTAAGCCCAAAATGGTCCCCCATTGAAACATCAATCACCTGACCTGGCTCATTCCCAATATGAAGTCTAGTATGGTCCCCCCAATGGTCAGATTGTCAACATACTGTGTCAAAAAACCATCCTGGACACATCTAACAAATTGCTCTCCATCCAAACCCCTGGCTATAACGGATTCCCTGGCGCTATGGGGGACGATAAAGTCATCCATCACAACTACCCTGCTTTTCCACTCCTTTTCAGTATCTGACTGCACATCTGCTCCTCTGTGTCCTGCGGACTGCTGGGAGGTCTTAGTACATTCCCAACATTGTGATTTCACCCTCTAATTTCTGAGTTCCACCCACAATGCCTCACTACAAAATCCCTCCCTACAAGATCCCTCCAATATGTCCTCCCTCAACACAGCTGTGATCTGCTCCCTAATCAGCAACACAACTTCCCAACCTCTTCTGTTTCCCCTTCCAGTTCCCACCCACTGCCACACTAGTTTAAGCTAAGAATGAGGGAGAATCTCATAGAAACATATAAAATTCTAACAGCTCTACACAGGTAGATGCAGGAAGGATGTTCCTTATAATGGAACTCTCCAAAACTAGAGGTCAATGTCTAAGGATATGAGGTAAGCCTTTTAGGTCTGAGATGGGGAGAAATTTCTTCACACAGGGAGTGAGGAGTCTGTGGAATTTGCTACCATAGAAAGCAGTTGAAGTCAAAACATTGAATGGTTTCAAGAAGAAGTTAGATATTGTTGTTGGGACGAAGGGGATCAAAGGATATGGGAGGAAGACAGGATCAGGTTATTAAATTGTATGCCATGATCATAGTGGATGGCAGATCAAGCGAGAAAGGATAAATGGCCTACTTCTTCGCCTATTTTCTATGGTTCTATGTAACAGCACTACCTTCATCAACCTGCTTTTGTTACTTCCAGAAAAAACTCCCAGCAAGTTTGTTAAACACTAACCAGGGACTGCCTCAGTACCTGAATGGCCTGGTCACCTGCACACTCCTTGGCTGAGCATTTCACATCTTAGAATAGAAGAGAACATTACAGCACAAACAGGCCCTTCGGCCCTCGAGTTGCACCGATCACATCAACCCCACCAATCTATAGACCTATCTATAACCCCCAATCCCATTAAACCCCATATACTCATCCAGAAGTCTTTTAAAAGACCCCAGCGAGTTCGCCTCCACCACCGATGACGGCAGCCGATTCCATTCACTCACCACCCTCTGAGTGAAAAACTTACCCCTAACATCACCTCTGTACTTCCCTCCCCGCACCTTAAATCTGTGTCCTCTCGTAGCGACCATTTCAACCCGGGGAAATAGCCTCTGAGAGTCCACCCTATCTATTCCTCTCAACATTTTATAAACTTCTATCAGGTCGCCTCTCAACCTTCGCCTCTCCAGGGAAAAGAGTCCCAGCTCCCTCAACCTATCTTCATAAGGCATTCCTCCCAGTCCATGCAACATCCTTGTAAATCTCCTCTGCACCCTTTCAATAGCTTCTACGTCTTTCCTATAGTGAGGCGACCAGAACTGCGCACAGTACTCCAAATGAGGCCTGACGAGGGTCCTGTAAAGTTGCAGCATTACCTCCCGACTCCTAAACTCAATCCCTCGATTAATGAAGGTCAGTACACCATACGCCTTCTTGACCACCTCCTCCACCTGCGAGGCCGATTTAAGAGTCCTGTGAACCCGGACCCCGAGATCCTTCTGCTCTTCAACGCTACTAAGACTCCTGCCCTTAATAGTGTACTCGTTCATCCCGTTGGTTCTGCCGAAATGGACTACTACACATTTATCCGCGTTGAAGTCCATCTGCCACTTCTCCGCCCATTCCTGCATCCTATCTATGTCCTGCTGCAACTTTTGACATCCTTCCAGACCATCCACAACACCGCCGACCTTCGTGTCATCAGCGAACTTGCTAACCCATCCCTCCACTTCCTCATCCAGGTCATTTATGAAAATGACAAACAGCAAGGGTCCCAGAACAGATCCCTGGGGCACCCCACTGGTGACTGACCTCCATTCCGAAAAAGACCCATCCACAACCACTCTCTGCCTTCTGCAGGCAAGCCAGTTCTGGATCCACAAGGCCAAAGGCCCTTGGATCCCATGCCCTCTCACCTTCTCAAGAAGTCTTGCATGGGGGACCTTATCAAAAGCCTTGCTGAAGTGAAGTCTTGCATGGGGGACCTTATCAAAAGTCTTGCATGGGGGACCTTATCTTCTTAATCTTACAGCAGCACTACCTCAGGCAAGCAAAAGTGGGATAACATCCAGACTACATTCCACTATACAGCTGAGATCAGCTTCCCACCACCAGCGACATCTGTCCCAGAACCCCATCTAAGTACCACGATTGGCAATGCCAAATCCTGTTCAATTCCACTTCTAGTTGTTAAGAGCTAACTATTAGAGGAGATAAAATGACCAAACCTCTGATCGGCTTTAAGGAATGGCAACAATGCTTTGTGAATGTAATCAAATACTTATCACAAAATTCAAACTAAAGAGTCAGTGAAGAAATCCAATACTTACAGCAGTCACATTTCCCTCAGCCAGCGTAACAATATTGAAATCTTCATCAGATCTTGCTCTCTTTGCATTTGATTCCTCTGCATCGCTGAAGGAGAATCAAACACATTCATTTAGACCTTGCTGTGTCTCAAACCTGGAGTATTGGTTCAAAAGCAAAATGCTACAATAAGAAAAACAAAACAGAAAACGTGAAAGTTTAGCAGGTCAGGAAGCATCTGTAGAGAAAGAAAAACACCATCTCTAGTTGATGATTTTTCATCATGATTGCAAAATGTTAACAGTGGAACAGATCTTCAAGTACAGAAACAAGAAAGGTATGGTGGAACTGAAGAACAAAAGAGAGGGTGAAAGGTAGAAGAAATTAAATAACAAAAAGAATGATAGTGCAAAGCAAAAGTGATAGCAATGGGCCAGGTAAAGAAACATAATGGGTCTAATTCTCCCCCCAAAATTCGAAGTCTTGAATGCACAGGAAAACTGGAGTAATTCATGCCAGCTTTTTCGGGGGGGGGGTTCACACTAGAATCTCCCAAAATCTATACACTGCAGAGCCAGCGGCATGAAGATCAGTGGATTTCAGGGGGTGGAGCCTTCTCCCACCCAGGAGGCTGAAATCAGTGGATATCTGCACAATCGCAGTGGCCCTGAACTGTCAGCCTTCCACTTGCTGGCCAGTCCGGGACCTCCACAGTGCTGCCCCTCCAACCCTCACCATGGCCCGATTGTGGGCCCCCAGACTGGTCCAGGCCCCCATCTATCCCGGATCGCCCCAATCTTCAGCTCCTTCTCCCCCTTTGCAGTGCCAATTCCCCCCTTCACCCCAGATTGCAGACATGCCCACAGGTAGATCCCTCCCCACCCCAGGCAGACAGCCCCCATTATTCTGCGCCAGGCAGATACCTCCCACCAGACTGCCTTGATTGCTAACCTCCCTCTTGCCCCCATCGATTGCAATGCAGAGAGGCAACTGGACCCCCCACATCCACCAACTGCCCCTAGGCCCACCCCTATCCATCCCCACTGTCTTGGCATTGGCCCATGCCCGATGGACAGTGACCTCTGGGCATGGGCACTTTGCCCCTTGGGCAGTGCCAGGGATAAAGCTGGCCAGTGTTTTCTCTCTTCCTGGTGTCTGGGCTCCAGGCTGGATGCAGTGTTTTTGCTCTCCATGGCGCCTAGGCCTCTGGCTGAATCCAGTGTTTTTGCTCTCGCTGCTGTCTGGGCTCCAGGCTGGATGCAGTGTTTTTGCTCTCCATGGCGCCTAGGCCTCTGGCTGAATCCAGTGGTTTTGCTCTCCGTGGTGTCTGGGCTCCAGGCTGGTTGCAGTGGTTTTGCTCTCCCCGGTATTAGGAATCCTGCTGTCTAGTTGAATGCAGTCTTTCTTACTTTTCTGGAGTGAAAATGTTGCTATTGGTGGTTTGGCATTGACATTATTGCTACCTCGAGGTGCTGGGAATTCCATAATGGAGAAGCTGGAGTTTCAATTCTCCACTCAAAGGAGTAATTCACAGCAGGTGTTGCAGAGCTGGCTGAAAAATCACGTGTGTGTAAGTATTTTCTGTGCTAAACCAAAACCCAGGTATATGTTGGTTAGAAGGCTTAGTTGGAACAGTACATTGAGCTGTTAAAGTTTATATAATGTCATGGTTATTTTTTCTTCTTGTTTGCAATTGGTAAAAGTTATTGCTAATTTTCTTTGTGTTAACTGGATTCTTATTTAAACTTTGTTTGATAAAATTCCTAATGGGTCTATGAGGAGAGGCTGAATAAACTAGGCTTGTACTCGTTAGAGTTTAGAAGAATGAGGGGAGATCTCATTGAGACATATAAGATGATGAATGGAATGGATAGGATAGAGGTGGAGAGGCTCTTCCCGCTCAGAAAGGACAGTAGGAATAGAGGGCACAGCCTCAAGATAAAGGGGGGGTGGTTTAGAACGGAGTTGAGGAGGAACTTCTTCACTCAAGGGGTGGTGAATCTCTGGAATTCTCTGCCTGTTGAAGTGGTGGAGGCTGCCTCGCTAAATATTTTTAAGACGTGGGTTGATAGGTTTTTGATAGGCAAGGGGATTAAGGGTTATGGGGAGAAGGCGGGAAGGTGGAACTGAGACACGATAGATCAGCCATGATCTTATTGAATGGCGGGGCAGGTTCGAAGGGCTAGATGGCCTACTCCTGCTCCTATTTCTTATGTTCTTAAGTCATTTGAAGCATACCTGGAATGAACTACACATGCTTACCCATACCAAATTCAGAGTGCAAAACTTATGGTTAGGCTGACTTCATAAAATACCTTGGAGTTTCTGACCTTGGATTATAAAAGCAAGAGAAATGGTGGGTCAATTAGGATCCATGGATCTTTTCAATGAAGAAAATTAATCATGGAATTCCTATGCAGTGTTTTCAGTACTTCATGCAAGTGGATAGAATTGCAAATCACCAACGCCTTTCATACCAGTGAATAAAATGAAGATGATTTGCTCATACCAGCTTTTCTCAGAACCATAGGAAGTAAAACCTTCAATTTGCTCCGAAGGTTGTTTTATCCAAAACTCATGATAACTTGATAAAGATTCTTGAAGAGGATTACTTTCCAGGCCATTGATCATCACAGAATGGTTCAGGTTCCACTGGAGGAATCAAATGGAGAGCAAAAGCATTGCCCTGTTTGTGGCAACTTTAAAAAGGCTGGCACAACGTCGAGTGCTTGGTGAGACATTAGAAGATGCTCTTCGTGATTGTTAGTGATATCCAAAATGAGGCTATCCAAAGAAAATTGCTTACTGAACATGCTTTGACTTTAAAGACAACAGTAATGATTGCAGTGTTAATGGAACTGGCTGCTAAAGAGTCGTCACAATTTGGTGCAGGAACGATGATCCACAAGTTGGAAACAGCCAATAAGAAGCCAAAATAGCAACAATCCAGATGTGCCAATTCAATGAGTGAATGCTGGAGCAAGGATAGTCAATACAGGAATTATGGCAAAAATGGGTCACTGTGTAAAATCTTGTTGGGCTAGAGCAGCTTAACCTGAGAAGAATGTTCAGAAAAAGAATCTGGGTACCTTCAAGAACAACAAGTTGCATTCTACGAAAATAATTCACAAACATTTGTAATAGTCACCCATAAAGTCTCAAAGCATATGCAATTCGTCCCAAGGTCGAAGAAGAATTAGTATGACTTGTTTACACTGAAGTATTACAGCCAGTTACAATGAGTGACTAGGATACTTCTATCGTGCCTGTCATAAAACCAGATGGTTCAGTTCGTATTTGTGGGGATTCTAAAACAACCATCACTCAGAGGGTGGTGTGAGTGGAATCGGCTGCCGTCCGTGGCGGCGGCGGCGAACTAGTTGGGGTCTTTTAAGAGACTTCTGGATGAGTACATGGGTTTTAATGGGATTGAGGGTTATAGATAGGCCTGGTAGGTAGGGATATGATCAGCGCAACTTGTGGGGCCTATTTGTGCTGTAATGTTCTATGTTCTAACCATAAATCCGGAGCTGTGTGCTGATCAATATTGCTTCCTGTATTTGAAGATTTGTTTGCTGGATTATCAGTTGGGCAGAAATTCAGGAAGATTGATATCTGCAAGCATATTTACAGTTAAGATAGTCACTGAATCTCAGCCATTGCTTTGCATCGTTTCTTAAAGATTGCTTTTTGGAATAACATCCACACATGCTCCATTCCAAAGATCGAAGCATCAGATTTTAGATGGTCTCTCTGGTGTACGTTTCCCGGATGATCTGGCGAATGTGAAACTGTCCATTTTGGTAGGAAGAATAAAATAACTGATTCAATTGATTATTGTCGCATGTATTAGTATACAGTGAAAAATATTGTTTCTTGTGCGTTATACAAAGCGTACCATACATAGAGAAGGAAAGGGGAGAGTGCAGAATGTAATGTTACGAGGGTGTAGACAAAGATCAACTTAATACAAGGTAGGTCCATTCAAAAATCTGATGGCAGCAGGGAAGGAGCTGTTCTTGAGTGAGCTAGTATATGATCTCAGACTTTTATATCTTAGTGGAAGAGTGTATGTCCGGGTGCAAGGGGTTCTTGATTATGCTGACTGCTTTTCTGAGGCAACGGGAAGCGTAGACAGTGTCCATGGTGGGAGGCTGGTTTGAGTGATGGACTGGGCTTCATTCATGATCTTTCATAGTTTCTTGCTGTCTTGGGCAGATCAGGAGCCATACAAGCCGTGACACAACCAGAAAGAATGCTTTCTATTTTGCATCTATGGTAAAAGTTGTAGTGGACATGCCAAATTTAAGTTTTTAAAGTTTATTTATTGATGTCACAAATAGGCTTACATTAACACTGCAATGAAGTTACTGTGAAAATCCCCTAGTCACCACACTCTGGCAGCTGTTTGGGTACACAGAGAGATAATTTAGCATTGGCAATGCACTTAACCAGCACGTCTTTCGGACCTGAGGAAGTAGAGGCATTGGTGGGCTTTCTTAACTATAGCATCGGCATGGGGGGACTAGGACAGGTTATTGGTGATCTGGACACCTAGAAACAACATAGAACATAGAACATAACAGCGCAGAACAGGCCCTTCGGCCCACGATGTTGCGCCGACCAGTTACAAAACAATGACCCATTAGCCTAAACCAATCCCTTTTCGTCCATAAAGCTATCCACAGATCTCTTAAACGCCCCCAAACTAGGTGCATTTACAACTGCAGCTGGCAGGGCATTCCAGTCCCTCACCACCCTCTGGGTAAAGAACCTACCCCTGACATCAGTCCTATAACTACCCCCCCTTAATTTAAAGTCGTGCCCCCTCGTGCTAGCTTTCTCCATCCTAGGAAAAAGGCTATCACTATCTACCCTGTCTAAACCTCTAATCATCTTATATGTTTCAATGAGGTCCCCTCTTAGCCTCCTTCTTCCCAGCGAAAACAACCCCAAATCTCTCAGTCTCTCCTCATAGGATCTCCCCTCCATGCCAGGCAACATCCTGGTAAACCTCCTCTGCACCTTCTCCAAAGCCTCCACATCCTTCCTGTAATGTGGGGACCAGAACTGCACACAAAACTCCAAGTGCGGCCGCACCAGAGTTGTGTACAGTTGCAACATGACGCTGCAACTCCTAAATTCAATCCCCCTACCAATAAACACCAAGACACCGTAAGCCTTCTTAACAATCTTATCTACTTGACTCCCAACTTTCAGGGATCTATGTACACATACACCTAGATCCCTCTGCTCATCCACACTATTCAAAGTCCTCCCGTTAGCCCTATACTCGAGGCTTGTACTCGTTAGAGTTTAGAAGAATGAGGGGAGATCTCATTGAGACGTATAAGATGATAAATGGGATGGATAGGATAGAGGTGGAGAGACTCTTCCCGCTCAAAAAAGACAGTAGGACTAGGGGGCACAGCCTCAAGATAAAGGGAAGGCGGTTTAGAACGGAGTTGAGGAGGAACTTCTTCTTCTGGTGGGATTGATGTGATCGGCGCAACTCGAGGGCCGAAGGGCCTGTTTGTGCTGTAATGTTCTATGTTCTATGTTCACTCAAAAGGTGGTGAATCTCTGGAATTCTCTGCCTGTTGAAGTGGTGGAGGCTGCCTCGCTAAATATTTTTAAGAAGCGGGTTGATGGGTTTTTGATAAGAGAGGGGATTAAGGGTTATGGGGAGAGGGCGGGAAAGTGGAATTGAGCCACGACAGATCAGCCATGATCTTATTGAATGGCGGGGCAGGCTTGAAGGGCTAGATGGCCTACTCCTGCTCCTATTTCTTATGTTCTTATCTGTTATTCCTACCAAAGTGAATTACCTCACACTTCCCCACATTAAACTCCATCCGCCACCTCTCGGCCCAGCTCTGCAACCTGTCTAAGTCTTCCTGCAAACTATGACACCCTTCATCACTATCTACCACACTTCCGACTTTGGTGTCATCAGCAAATTTACTAATCCACCCAACTATACCCTCATCCAGATCATTAATAAAAATTACAAACAGTAGTGGCCCCAAAACAGATCCCTGAGGCACACCACTCGTAACCGAACTCCATGATGAATATTTACCATCAACCACCACCCTCTGCCTCGTATCTGCTAGCCAATTCCTGATCCAATTCCCTAGATCACCCCCAATCCCATACATCTGCATTTTCTGCAGAAGCCTACCATGGTGAACCTTATCAAACACCTTACTAAAATCCATATACACCACGTCCACTGCCTTACCCCCATCCACCTCTTTGGTCACTTTCTCAAAAAACTCAATAAGGTTAGTAAGGCACGACCTACCCGCCACAAAACCATGCTGACTATCTCCAATCAATTCATTACTCTCCAAATAACTATAAATCCTATCCCGAATAATTTTTTCTAAAACCTTGTCCACAACAGAAGTGAGACTCACCAGTCTATAATTCCCGGGGAAGTCTCTGTTCCCCTTCTTAAACAATGGGACAACATTCGCTAACCTCCAATCTTCCGGTACTATACCAGAGGCCAACGACAACCTGAAGATCAGAGCCAGAGGCTCTGCAATCACTTCTCTTGCCTCCCAGAGAATCCTGGGGTAAATCCTATCCGGACCAGGGGATTTATCTATTTTCAGACCCTCCAGAATATCTAGCACATCCTCCTTATCAACTGCAACACTGTCAATTCTACTCCCCTACAATCTAGTGTCCTCCTCAGCTATATCCATGTCCCCCTGCGTGAACACCGAAGAGAAATATTGGTTCAATGCCTCTCCAATCTCCTCCGGTTCCACACATAACTTCCCTCTGCTGTCTATAACTGGCCCTAATCTTGCCCTAACCAACCTTCTGTTCTTGACATACCTATAGAACGCGTTAGGATTCTCCTTAACCCTATCAGCCAAAGTCTTCTCATGTCCTCTTTTAGCCCTTCTTAGCTCACTCTTCAACTCCCTCCTAGCCAATCTAAAGTTTTCTAGTGCACTACCCGAGCCCTCACGTCTCATCCGAACATTAGCCTCCTTTTCCCTCTTAACCAACGAGAAAACTTTTTTGGTGCACCACGGTTCCCTTTGGTGCACCACGGTTCCCTAGCCCTACCAATTCCTCCTTGCCTGACAGGGACATACCTATCACGGACTCGCAGTAGCTGCTCCTTGAAAAAACTCCACATTTCAGACGTTCCCAGTCCCTTTAATCTCCTAGTCCAACCAATGCTTCCTAATTCTCTCCTAATAGCCTCATAATTACCCTTGCCCCAGCTAAAACTACTGACCCGAGGTTCATGCCTATCCCTTTCCATCACTAAGGTGAACGTAACCGAATTGTGGTCACTATCACCAAAATGCACACCAACTTCCAAGTCTAGCACCTGGTCTGGCTCATTTCCCAGCACCAAATCCAATATAGCCTCACCTCTAGTTGGCCCATCTACATACTAAGTTAAAAAACCTTCCTGCACGCATTGTACAAAAACTGACCCCTCTAACGAGCTAGAGCTATAACAATTCCAATCAATATTAGTAAAGTTAAAATCCCCCATAACAATTACCCTATTACTTTCACTCCTAACCAGGATCGTCTCCGCAATCCTTTCCTCAACCTCTCTAGAACTTTTTGGAGGTCTATAAAAGACTCCCAACAGGGTGACCTCTCCTCTCCTATTTCTAATCTCCGCCCATACTACCTCAACAGACAAGTTCTCATCAAACTTCCTCTCTGACACTGTGATACAATCCCTGACCAATAATGCTACCCCTCCCCCCGTCCTACCTCCTTCTCTACTCCGACTAAAACATTTGAACCCCGGGACCTGCAGCAACCATTCCTGCCCCTGCTCTATCCATGTCTCTGAAATGGCCACAACATCGAAGTCCCAGGTACTGATCCACGCTGCAAGTTCATCCACTTTATTGCGAATACTCCTCGCATTAAAGTATACGCATTTCAAACCCTGCTCCACCCCACCCCTGCAATGCTGTGCATTGCAGTCCCCATCTATGCCCCCCTCACTTTCAACCCCTCTACTCAGGATCCCACCTGAATTCTCAACCCAAGGAAACTCAATCCAATTGAATTCTACTCCACACACCTAAATTCTGGACATTCATTCCCAAATTGCTTCATTTAATATCTTAGCTTTGTCATACTTGTCTTTGAAGATTTGCTGTGCAATCCTCTGTTCCTTCTTTTTGCCTGAATCTTGCAGAGTGAAAAGCTTCCTTAATTGCTCCAAGGATGCTTGGCAGGGGCCAACCAGCTCTTGGGGCCTGTTCAACATAGTCTTCAAGTGAGGGTCTATGGGAGGCAAAGGCTTATCTGGTTGAAATGCTTTGTAATGAAGACACTGTGAAAAAATCACAAGAACTTTATATTCCATCAATTATCCAAAATCAAGGTTGAAGCTTTTTTTAGTTTTTGCCGGACAAGCACCCGTAGACGAATCTAAGTAATAAATAATAAACTTGATTATGCCTGGATCTAATCTCATCATGTGAATGCAGTAACCTCTCTAAATTTCCTTTGCTGTGTGTGGCCTGGCTATTTCAATATCTTTAAAGAGGCTGAACACTACTGTTCATTATTTTAATTTCAAAACCAAGAATAATCAATACAATTAAATGAATATTTCTCATCAATAGAAAGGCAATGGATGTTCGGGAACTTGGGGAAATAAATAGTTGTGTCTTGAGGAGTGTACATATTATAGAGGAGGAGATGCTGGGAGTCTTAAAGTGTATTAAGGTAGATAAATCCCTGGGACCTGATGAAGTATATCCCAGGACATTGTGGGAGGCTATGGAGGAAATTGCAGGTCCCCTAGCAGAGATATTTGAATCATCGACAGCCACAGATTAGGTGCCTGAAGATTGCAGGGTGGCAAATGTGCCTTTGTTTAAGAAGGGCTGCAGGGAAAAGCCTGGAACTACAGCCGGTGAGCATAACATCTAAAGTGGATAAGTTGTTAGAACGTATTCTGAGAGACAGGATCTACAGGTATTTAGAGGGGCAGGGAGTGATTGGGGACATTCAGCATGGCTTTGTGAGTGGAAAATCATGTCTCACAAATTCGACTGAGTTTTTTGAAGAGGTAACCAAGAAGGTAGATGAGGGCAGTGCAATTGATGTTGTCTACATGGACTTCAGCAAGGCCTTTGACAAGGTACCGCATGATAGGTTGTTGCATAAGGTTAAGTCTTATGGGATCCAGAGTGAAGTAGCCAAATGGATGCAAAATTGGCTTTATGTCAGGAGACAGAGGGTGGTTGTTGAGGGTTGTTTGTCAGATGGAGTCCTGTGACCAGTGGTGTGTCTTAGGGATCGGTGCTGGAACCGCTGAAGTGTTTCTGAACAACTAATTTGCCTATGTTGTTACCTCATTTGTTTGAAGCTTGCCCTTTTCAAATTGCATACCAGGGCCCTAATCTCTTGTTTAAAAGTCACACCTGCTATGATTTAGAGTTTATTTTACCTGGAACAGCCGTTGAAAGTGAGGGTTTGGAATTTTACTGACTTTGAAAAAATCCTCCATTTCTTCTCCATTGTCTACCACCAAACTCATAGAGTTGATCAGAGAATCCACAGCTGATAACTGTTCCTCTGTTAGGTAAAAGAACAAGTGGAGAGATAAGGATACCTATTTCATGCCAAAAAGTATTGCTTGAAAGTGCAGTGAAAGCTAATTCAGTTATAATCTTTAAAAGTGAATTGAAAGGAAAAATCTGAAAGGGCTATGAGGAAAAATCAGGGGAGTGGGACAAATTGGATAGCTCATTCAAAGAGCAATAATGGACCAAAAGGCATCCTCCTGTGCTGTTTGATAACACGGTTCATTCCACAATAAACCAACTTTCAGCAAATCCAAGGCCAAATGGACCAACTGTGTCAAAGTTAACTCACCCGACTAATTAATACCACAGTGTTATGTACCAACCAGAAAAGAACAATTTTGTCTATACAAACACAGACACAGAAACAGAATTCTTGCAACAGCTGTGGAGATTGAAAACAGAATTAATGTTTCAAGTCTGTATGTCTCTTGGGGAGGAATTTTTCCAA
The DNA here is from genome assembly GCA_037974335.1 of Prionace glauca. Classification (NCBI taxonomy): domain Eukaryota; kingdom Metazoa; phylum Chordata; class Chondrichthyes; order Carcharhiniformes; family Carcharhinidae; genus Prionace; species Prionace glauca. The sequence goes on from CM075731.1 coordinate 109,548,733, forward strand.
TCACCCCGCCACGATGGGGACGGAGCATGCAAAGGTCCGTTGTCCAGTCTTTGGGCGAAGGTGGCCAGATTTTCCCACCCTTAGAGTCAGGGAGGTGTACTGCACAGGACAAGGTCCTTTGGGCAATTGCATCTGTGCCAGTCAAAATCCTTTTTCTCCAGCATTTGGCTAATAGCCTTGTATATCTTGGGATCACAAGTGCACATCTAAGTACTTCTTAAATGTTATGACAATCTCTGTCTCCACCACCATTTCAGGCAGTGAGTTCCAGAATCCCGCCAAAGTTAAAATTTATTCATTAAAACATAGAACACAGAACATTACAGCACAGTACAGGCTCTTTGGTCCTCTATGTTGCACGGCACAGTGGAACCGATCTAATGACCCTCAAACCTAAACTATTCCAATATTATCCATATGCCTATCCACTGACCATTTGAATGCCCTTAAAGCTGGCGAGTCCACAACTGCTGCAGGCAGGGCATTCCACACCCTTACCACCCTCTGAGTAAAGAATCTACCTTTGATAGACCTGATAGAAGTTTATAAAATGTTGAGAGGAATAGATAGGGTGGACTCTCAGAGGCTATTTCCCCGGGTTGAAATGGTCGCTACGAGAGGACACAGATTTAAGGTGCGGGGAGGGAAGTACAGAGGTGATGTTAGGGGTAAGTTTTTCACTCAGAGGGTGGTGAGTGAATGGAATCGGCTGCCGTCATCGGTGGTGGAGGCAAACTCGCTGGGGTCTTTTAAAAGTCTTCTGGTTGAGTATATGGGGTTTAATGGGATTGGGGATTATAGATAGGTCTATAGATGGGTGGGGTTGATGTGATCGGCGCAACTCGAGGGCCGAAGGGCCTGTTTGTGCTGTAATGTTCTATGTTCTACTAAGAGTCCTTCCATTAGCCCTATATTCTGTACTCCTGTTACTCTTACCAAAGTGAATCACCTCACACTTCTCTGCATTAAACTCCATCTGCCACCTCTCGGCCCAGCTCTGCAGATTACCTATGTCCCTCTGCAAACTGTAGCATCCAGCCTCACCGTCTACAACTCCTCCAACTTTGGTGTCGTCAACAAATTTACTAATCCATCCTTCTACACCCTCATCTAGGTCATTTATAAAAATGACAAACAGCAGTGGCCCCAAAACAGATCCTTGAGGTGCACCACTTGTAACTGAACTCCAGGTTGAATATTTCACATCAACCACCACCCTCTGTCTTCTATCAGCTCGCCAATTCCTGATTCAAACTGCTAAATCACCCTCAATCCCATGCATCTGCATTTTCTGCAATAGCCTACCATGGGGAACCTTATCAAATGCTTTGCTAAAATCCACATACACCACGTCAACTGCCTTACCCTTATCCACCTCTTTGGTCGCCTTTTCAAAAAACTCGATAAGGTTTGTGAGGCACGACCTATCCTTCACAAAACTGTGTTGACTCTCCCTAATCAATTTATTTCCCTCTAGATGATTATAAATCCTATCCCTTATAATTCTTTCCAAAACTTTGCCCACAACAGAAGTAAGGCTCACTGGTCTATAATTCCCAGGATGGTCTCTACTCCCCTTCTTGAACAAGGGGACAACATTTGCTATCCTCCAGTCTTCTGGCACTATACCTGAAGCCAATGACGACATGAAGATCAAAGCCAAAGGCTCTGCAATCTCCTCCCTAGCCTCCCAGAGAATCCTAGGATAAATCCCATCCTTATCTATTTTCACACTCTCAAGAATTGCCAACACCTCCTCCTTATGTACCTCAATCCCGTCTAGTCCACTACCTGGTATTGCAGTATTCTCCTCGACTACACTGACTTTTTCCTGCGTGAATACTGACGAAAAATACTCATTCAGTGCCTCTCCTATCTCTTCAGGCTCCACGCACAACTTCCCACTGCTGTCTCTGGCTGGCCCTAATCTTGCCCTAACCAATCTTTTATTCTTGACATACCTGTAGAAAGCTTTAGGATTTTCCTTGATCCTATCCACCAAAGTCTTCTCATGTCCGCCTCTGGCTCTTAACTCTCTCTTTAGCTCCCTCCTGGCTAATTTTTAACTCTGCAGTACCCTAACTGAGCCTTCACATCTCATCTTTACATAAGCCTCCTTCTTCCTCTTCACCAGAGATTCAACTTCCTTAGTACACCATGGTTCCCTCGCTCGACCACTTCCTCCCTGCCTGACAGGCACATATTTATCAAGGACTCGCAGTAGCTGCTCCTTGAATAAGCTCCACATTTCAGATGTTCTCAGCCCCTGCAATTTCCTACTCCACCCTATGTATCCTAAATCTCGCCTAATAACCTCATAATTACCTTTCCCTATAACTTCTGCCCTTCGGTATATGCCTATCCCTTTCCATCACTAAGGTAAACGTAACTGAATTGTGGTCACTATCACCAAAGTGCTCATCTACCGTCAAGTCTAACACCTGGTCTGGTTCATTACCCAGTACCAAATCCAATGTCGCCTCACTTCTTGTTGGCCTACCTACATACTGTGTCATGAAACCTTCCTGCACACATTGGACAAAAACTGACCCTTCTAACGTGCTTGAACAATAGCTTTTCCAATCGATATTTGTAAAGTTAAAGTCCCCCATAACAACTACCCTGTTACTTTCGCACCTATCCAGGATCATCTTTGCAATCCTTTCCTCTACATCTCTGGAATTTTTTGGAGGCCTATAAAAAACTCCCAACAGTGTGATCTCTCCTTTCCTGTTGCTAATCTCAGCCCATACTATCTCAATAGACAGGTCCACATCAAATATCCTTTCTGCACCGTAATACTGTCCTTGGCTAACAATGCCACGTCTCCTCCTCTTCTACCACCTTCTCTGCTCTGACTGAAACATCAGAACCCTGGAACCTGCAACAACCATTCCTGTCCCAGCTCTATCCGTGTCATAGAACATAGAACATTACAGCGCAGAACAGGCCCTTCGGCCCACGATGTTGCGCCGACCAGTTTTTTAAAAAAAAACACTGACCCACTAATCTAAACCAATCCCTTTTTGTCCATAAACTTATCCACAGATCTCTTAAACGCCCCCAACGTGTCTCTGTAATGGCCACAACATTGAAGTCCCAGGCACCAATCCAGGCTGCAAATTAGTCCACCTTATTGCGTATGCTCCTCGCATTAAAGTATACGCACTTCAAACCGCCCTCCCACCTGCCAATACACTGCTGTGACCTAGAAACCTTATCCATGACCTCCCTATTCTCATCCTCCTGTACATTGGAGCTACAGTTCAGGTTCCCATCCCCCCTCTGAATCAGTTTAAATCCCCCTGAATAACATTGGCAAATTTTCCCCCCAGGATATTATACTGGTGTATAGTGGGCTGTGACTAGTGGCATTTCTCAGGAATCAGTGCTGGGGCCTTTGCTGTTTGTAATATATAGAAATGATTTGGAGGGAAATATAACTGGTTTGATTAGTAAGTTTGCGGATAGCACAGAAGTTGGTGGAATTGCAGATAGCGATGAGGACCATCAGAGGATACAGCAGGATACAGATCGGTTGGAGATTTGGGTGGAGAGATGGCAGATGAGTTTAATCTGGACAAATGTGAAGTAATACATTTTAGAAGGTCTAATGGGAAATATACAGCAAATGGCAGAACCCTGAAGAGTACTGATAGGCAGAGGGATCTGGGTGTACAGGTGCATAGGTCACTGAAAGTGGTGATGCAAGTGGAGAAGGTAGTCAAGTAGGCATACGGCATGCTTGCTTTCATTGGCCAGAGCGCCATGACAAACACATGAATAGGATGGGAATAGAGAAATATGGTCCCCGGAAGATTACAGGGTTTTAGTTCAGTTGAGCAACATGGTCAGTGCAGGCTTGAATGGCTGGAGGGCCTGTTCCTGTGCTGTAATTTTTTTTGTTCTTCTTTAACCATATGTATTAACCTTCTGTGCTGCACCTTATCCTTCCTGAAGTCCAGATATATACATCCACAGAATCTCCATTATCCATTTGGCTTATTACATCTTTGAAGAACTCTAGTAAATTAGTCAGAACAAGATTTACCATTCATAAAACCATGCTGACTCTGATGGATTGCCTTTTGACTTTCCAAATGTCCTCTTAATACTTCCTCAATAATGGTTTTCACAATTTTCGAACAACAGATATTAAACTAACTGCTCAATAGTTTCCTACTTCCTGCTTCCCTCCCTTTTTGCATAAGGGCATTGCATTAACATTTTTCAAATCCATTGGAACTTTTCCTGCGTTCAGGGAATTTTGGAATAATATAACCAGTGGGTCCACTATCTCTGTTGCCACTTCCTTTAAGAGGTTGGGATGGTGGCCATCAGGCCCAGGGGACTTTTGTCCTCTGTCATATATTTTCACTGGGAGAAATTAAATATTTCATTAAACAACTACCACTGCTCATCAACTAACCCACTGTTTAGGCTTCCTGCCCAATTTACTAGGGTCAAGTCTGACCTCATGCCTATATAATTACCTTATTTTAACTCCAGCATGCAAGTGTGGGACTTCAGTTTCTCACCCTCAAGCTGAATTTTGAATTCTATCAAACAATGATCAATCTTCCCTTATAGGATCCTTAACTATGAGGTCATTAATTGATCCCTGCCCATTACACAACTCCAAATCCAGAATAGCCTCTGCTTGGTTCCACAACATACTGCTCCAAAAAACAATCTCTAATACATTAAATGCACTCTGCATCGAGGCTACCTTGACAATTTGATTAATCCAGTCAATGTACATATTAAAATGACCCATGAGTATTGCTTTCTTACAAGCCCCCTGTATTACCTGGTTTATAATGTACCACAATGTGGAACTACTGCTTGGGGAGCTATAGATTACTCCTACCAAGGATTTCTGTTCTTTACTATTTCTGACTTCTACCCAGACTGATTCCACATTTTGATCTCCCGTGCTTGTGTCATTTCTCACTACAGCACTGATCTCTTCTTTCACTAGTAAAGCTACACCACCTTCTCCTTCCTATCCTTCTGAAATACTGAGTACTCTTGGATAGTCAATTTCCAGACCTGGCCTCGTAACCATGTTTCAGTAATCACCACCAAATCATACACTTTTATCTCTATTTGTGCTGTTAAGGCACAAAGCCTTAAGTTTGTTCTATTATCAAATTTATCTACTCTTGTACAATTCCTTGTTGCATAAGTACATTCTCATGTTTTGTCCCTTCCTTTATTTTCCGGTAACAATCCACCTCATTGCTAATCTGTCCTCCTACCTTTTCTTTTAATTTTGATTTTCTAATTTTCCATGCAAGTGAATCCTCCACTTTCTACTTAGTTTAAGACCCTACCTACAATCCTAGTTATACAATTTGCCAGGACTCTGGTCCAACATGACATCCCATTGAAACAGCCATTGTTCCCCAGCATTGGTGCCAATGTCCCATGAATTCAAACCCATTTCTCCCAATAGATAGATTACCATCTTGGAAGTCCTAGTTTTCAATTTCCTACCTCAATCCCAAAAATCTGCTTGCATGACATACTGTTGCACAAAATTATCAGGATACACTCTTAAATTAATTAAAATTTTATCAATTCATCCAATATCACTCAACTTTACAATAGTTCCCACTAAATTACACTTCCCATGTCAGCTTATTGTCCCTGTCTATCCAGGCCCATCTGTATTTGAAGTTTGTTCTTGACTGCTTGCAGTTTGACGTCATTTATATGCTTTGTGAGTTTTATCCACATCTGTTATGTGGAAGTCTTTTAAAAGTCAGTTGTTAACAATTCAGGACAAGTATGTGCCTGTAACAAATAAAGGATAAAAATGGCAAGATTCGGGAACACCGGATGACAAAAGAAATTGTGAGTTTAGTGAAAAAAGGAGGAGGGATACACAAATTTCAGGAATTTAAAAACGGATAAGATTCTTGAGGAATACAAAGATAGCAGGAAAGAGCTTAAAATGGGACTTAAGAGAGCAAAAAGGGACCATGAAATGTCCTGAGCAGGCAGGATTAAGGAGAATCTGAAGGCTTTTTATGCATATATAAGGAAGAAGAGAGTAGCTAAGGAAAGGGTAGGTCCACTCAAAGACAGTGGAAGGAATTTGTGTATGGAGTCAGACGGGGTGGGTGAGGTCCTTAATGAGTAATGTGCGTCAGTATTCACAAAGGAGAAGGATGTGGTGGATGGTGCGTAGAAAGGAGGATGTTGACAGTCTAGGACATGTTGAGATAGAAGCGGTGGAGGTATTGGAGGTTTTCCAGGGTCAGAGAGGGTCTATCCCAGAATACTGAAAGAGGCGAGGGAAGAAATTGCTGAGACCTTGGCCAAAATCTTTGAATCCTCTTTACTCACAGACAAGTGAGTATCCCTGAAAGTTGGGAATCAAATAGATAAGGTTGTTAAGAAGGCATACGGTGTCTTGGCGTTTATTGGTAGGGGGATTGAATTTAGGAGTCGTAGCGTCATGTTGCAACTGTACACAACTCTGGTGCGGCCGCACTTGGAGTACTGTGTGCAGTTCTGGTCCCCACATTACAGGAAGGATGTGGAGGCTTTGGAGAGGGTGCAGAGGAGGTTTACCAGGATGTTGCCTGGTAAGGAGGGGAGGTCCTATGAGGAGAGACTGAGGGATTTGGGGTTGTTTTCGCTGGAAATAAGGAGGCTAAGAGGGGATCTTATTGAAACATATAAGATGATTAGAGGTTTAGATAGGGTGGATAGTGATAGCCTTTTTCCTCGGATGGAGAAAGCTAGCACGAGGGGGCATGGCTTTAAATTAAGGGGGGGTAGTTATAGGACGGATGTCAGGGGTTGGTTCTTTACCCAGAGGGTGGTGAGGGACTGGAATGCCCTGCCTGCTGCAGTTGTAAATGCGCCTAGTTTGGGGGCGTTTAAGAGATCTGTGGATAGGTTTATGGATGAAAAGGGATTGGTTTAGATTAGTGGGTCAGTGTTTTTTTTAAAAAAAAACTGGTTGGCGCAATATCGTGGGCCGAAGGGCCTGTTCTGCGCTGTAATGTTTTATGTTCGAAGGTATCAGAGGATTGGAGAATAGCTAACATTCTTCTTCTGTTTAAGAAGGGCAGAAGAGATAATCTGGGAATTACAGGCCTATGAGCCTTACATCAGTGGTGGGGAAATTATTGGAGAAGATTCTTAAGGATAGGACGGACTCACATCTGGAAGAGAATAGGTTTATTAGCAATACGCAGCATGGTTTTGTGAAGAGGAGGTTGTGTCTCACAAACTTGATTGAGTTTTTTGAGGAAGTGACAAGGGCAGGGCAGTGCATATTGTATACATGGACTTTACTGGTATGGTGGGAAGGTCTTATGAGGAAAGGCTGAGGGACTTGAGGTTATTTTCATTGGAGAGAAGAAGGTTAAGAGGTGACCTGATTGAGGCATACAAGATGATCAAAGGATTGGATAGGATGGACAGTGAGAGCCTTTTACCTTGGATGGTGATGGCTAACACGAGGGGACATAGCTTTAAATTAAAGGGTGGTAATTATAGGACGGATGTCAGAGGTAGGTTCTTTACTCAGAGGGTAGTAAGGTCGTGGAATGCCCTGCCTGCAGCAGTTGTGGACTTGCCAACTTTAAGGGCGTTCAAATGGTCTGTGGATAGGCATAGATTGGTTCCACTGGTCGGCGCAACATCGAGGGCCGAAGGGCTTGTACTGTGCTGTAATGTTATATGTTCTATGTTTAGTAAAGCCTTCAGTAAGGTTCCCCACAGCAGGCTGACACAGAAGATGAAGTCATATGGGATCCGAGGTGAGCTGGTCAGATGGATAAAAACTGGCTTGGGCATAGAAAGCAGAGAGTCACAATGTAAGGATACTTTTCTAGCCAGATGTCTGCGGCAAACCATGTTCCACAAGTATGAGTGCTGGGGCCTCTGTTGTCTGTAATATATATAAATGATTTGGAGGAAAACGTAGGTAGTCTGATTAGTAAATTTGTAGATGACACGAAAATTGGAGTAGTAGTGGTTAGTGAGGAGGATTGTTAGAGGATAGAGCAGGGTATAAATCGGCTGGAGACCTCGGCCAAAAGACGTCAGATGGAATTTAACCCGGACAAATGTGAGGCGATGTGACTTGGAAGGTCTACTGCAGAAGGAAAGCATACAGTAAATGGTAGAGCCCTTAGAAATATTAGCATACAGAGGGATCTAGGTGTGCGATCCACAGTTCCCTGAAGGTGGCAACTCAGATGGACAAGGTGGTGAAGAAAGCGTATGGCATCTGGCCTTCATCGGTCAGGGTGTTGAGTATAAGATTTGGAAAATCATATTGAAGCTGTATGAGGCTTTGGTTAGGCTGCATTTGGAGTATTGTGTACAATTCTGGTCGCCACATTACCAGAAGGATGTTGATGCATGGGAAAGGGTGCTTAAAAGAGATTTACTAAGGTGTTGCCCGGTTTGGAGGATATAGATTATGGAGGAAGGTTTTATTGGAGCATCGAAACATGAGGGGCGAATCTGATAGACATTTACAAGGTTATGACAGGCTTGGATAGAGTGGATAGTCAGAGTCTTTTTCCAAGGGTCGAAGTGTCATTTATTCAGAGGCAGAGGTTGAGAGTGAGGGGGGAAAGTTTAAAAGAGGGGCAACTTTAAAAGACGGGCAAGTTGTGTGCGCAGAGGGTGGTGAATGCCTGAAACGTGCTGCCGGAGAAGATGGAAGAAGCAGATTCTATCACAACTTTTAAGAGGCACCGGGATAGAAACACGAATAGGCACGGAAAAGAGGGACATGGACCTGAGGGATAGGATTTATGACCATTTGGAAAGATGCAGCTTAATCCGGATTAGTCAACACGGATTTGTGAAGCTAAGTCTTGCCTCACAAACCTGATTGAATTCTTTGAGGAGGTAACTAAGTGTGTGGATGAAAGTAGAGCAGTTGATATTGTATACATGGATTTTAATAAGGCGTTTGATAAGGTCTCCCATGGTCGGCTCATGAAGAAAGTAAGGAGGTGTGGGATAGAGAGAAACTTGGTCGATTCGATAAGTAATTGGCTATCTGATAGAAGTCATGATGTGGATGTGCCGGCGTTGGACTGGGGCAAACACAGTAACAAGTCTGACAACACCAGGTTTTAGTCCAACCGATTTATTTGATAGTAAACGTACAAGCTTTCGGGTTAGTCCCTTCGTCAGGTGAATGGAGAGTTCTGGCCTCAGACAGAGCATATAAAGCACAGACAGTTTACAGATTACTGATTAGAATGCGAATCTTTACACCTAACCTGCTGTTCAAGTCCTGAAGTGGCCGACAATGTGAGTGGAAGGAGCACTGATCACAGGTTAGAGAGATGTGTATTGTCTCCAGACATTACAGTGAGTGAGGTTTTGCAAACCCAGGCAAGAGTTGGGGTTTACAGATAGTGTGACAAGAATCCAAGATCCTTGTTGAGACCGTCCTCATGTGTGTGGAACTTGGCTATCAGTCTCTGCTCAGCGACTCTGCGCTGTCGTGTGTCGTGAAGGCCGCCTTGGAGAATGCTTACCCGAAGGTCAGAGGCTGAATGCCCGTGACCACTGAAGTGTTCGCCAACAGGAAGGGAACAGTCTTGCCTGGTGATTGTCGAGCGATGTTCATTCATCCGCTGTCATAGCGTCTGCATGGTCTCCCCAATGTACCATGCTTTGGGACATGTTACATTGGGGAGACCATGCAGACGCTACGACAACGGATGAATGAACATCGCTCGACAATCACCAGGCAAGTCTGTTCCCTTCCTGTTGGCGAACACTTCAGTGGTCAAGGGCATTCAGCCTCTGACCTTTGGGTAAGCATTCTCCAAGGCGGCCTTCACGACACACGACAGCGCAGAGTCGCTGAGCAGAGACTGATAGCCAAGTTCCACACACATAAAGATGGTCTCAACAAGGAGCTTGAGTTCATGTCGCACTATCTGTAACCCCCAACACTTGCCTGGGTTTGCAAAACTTCACTCACTGTACTGTCTAGAGACAATACACATCTCTCTAACCTGTGATCAGTGCTCCTTCCACTCACATTGTCGGCCACTTCAGGACTTGAACTTAACGGTGTAAAGATTCGCATTCTAATCAGCAATCTGTAAACTGTCTGTGCTTTATATGCTCTGTCTGAGGCCAGAACTCTCCATTCACCTGACGAAGGGACTAAACCGAAAGCTTGTGCGTTTACTATCAAATAAATCGGTTGGACTAAAACCTGGTGTTGTCAGACTTTTTACTGTATCTGATAGAAGACAGAGGGTGGTGGTGGATGGAAAACTTTCAGACTGGAGACCAGTTACCAGCAGTGTACCACAAGGATCAGTGCTGGGTCCTCTGCTATTTGTGATTTTTATCAATGACTTGGAGGAGGGGGCTGAAGGGTGGGTCTGTAAATTTGCTGATGACACTAAGATTGGTGGAGTAGTGGATGAGGTGGAGGGCTCTTGTAGGCTGCAAAGAGACATTGATAGGATGCAGAGCTGGGCTGAAAAATGGCAAATGGAGTTTAACCCTGTTAAGTGCAATGTGATTCATTTTGGTAGGACAAATTTGAATGCGGATTATAGGGTCAATGGCAGGGTTCTGAGGAATGTGGAGGAACAGACAGATCTTAGGGTTCATTTCCACAGATCTCTGAAGGTTGCCACTCAAATGGATAGAGCCGTGTTAGCATTTATTAACAGGGGGTTTGAGCTTAAGAGCCATTGGGTTATGCTGCAACTGTACAGGACCTTGGTGAGACCGCATTTGGAATATTGTAAGCAGTTCTGGTCACCTCACTATAAGAAGGATGTGGGAGCATTGGAGAGACTGCAGAGAAGATTTACCAGGATGCTGTCTGGTTTGGAGGCCAGGTCTTATGAGGAAAGGTTGTGGGAGCTAGGTCTTTTCTCTTTGGAGCGGAGGAGGGTGAGAGGCAACTTAATAGAGGTTTATAAGATGATGAGGTGGATAGATAGAGTGGATGTTCAAAGGCTATTTCCTCGGGTGGATGCAGCTGTTACTAGGGGGCATAACTATAAGGTTCATGGTGGGAGATATAGGAGGATGTCTCTTTGCTCAGATTGGTTGGGGTGTGGAATGCACTGCCTGCTGTGATAGTGGAGTCGGACACTTTAGGAACTTTCAAGCGGTTAGACATAGACATAGAATATTACAGCACAAACAGGCCCTTCGGCCCTCGAGTTGCGCCGATCGCATCAACCCCACCAATCTATAGACCTATCTATAACCCCCAATCCCACTAAACCCCATATACTCATCCAGAAGTCTTTTAAAAGACCCCAGCGAGTTCGCCTCCACCACCGACGACGGCAGCCGATTCCAATCACTCACCACCCTCTGAGTGAAAAACTTACCCCTAACATCACCTCTGTACTTCCCTCCCCGCACCTTAAATCTGTGTCCTCTCGTAGCGACCATTTCAACCCGGGGAAATAGCCTCTGAGAGTCCACCCTATCTATTCCTCTCAACATTTTATAGACTTCTATCAGGTCGCCTCTCAACCTTCGCCTCTCCAGGGAAAAGAGTCCCAGCTCCCTCAACCTATCTTCATAAGGCATGCCTCCCAGTCCAGGCAACATCCTTGTAAATCTCCTCTGCACCCTTTCAATAGCTTCTACGTCTTTCCTATAGTGAGGCGACCAGAACTGCGCACAGTACTCCAAATGAGGCCTGACGAGGGTCCTGTAAAGTTGCAGCATTACCTCCCGACTCCTAAACTCAATCCCTCGATTAATGAAGGCCAGTACACCATACGCCTTCTTGACCACCTCCTCCACCTGCGAGGCCGATTTAAGAGTCCTGTGAACCCGGACCCCGAGATCCTTCTGCTCTTCAACGCTACTAAGACCCCTGCCCTTAATAGTGTACTCGTTCATCCCGTTGGTTCTGCCGAAATGGACTACTCCACATTTATCCGCGTTGAAGTCCATCTGCCACTTCTCCGCCCATTCCTGCATCCTATCTATGTCCTGCTGCAACTTTTGACATCCTTCCAGACCATCCACAACACCGCCGACCTTCGTGTCATCAGCGAACTTGCTAACCCATTCCTCCACTTCCTCATCCAGGTCATTTATGAAAATGACAAACAACAAGGGTCCCAGAACAGATCCCTGGGGCACCCCACTGGTGACTGACCTCCATTCCGAAAAAGACCCATCCACAACCACTCTCTGCCTTCTGCAGGCAAGCCAGTTCTGGATCCACAAGGCCAAAGGCCCTTGGATCCCATGCCCTCTCACCTTCTCAAGAAGTCTTGCATGGGGGACCTTATCAAAAGCCTTGCTGAAGTCCATGTACACTACGTCCACGGCACTTCCTTCGGTTATTGGATAGGCACATGGAGCGCACCAGACTGATAGGGAGTGGGATAGCTTGATCTTGGTTTCAGACAAAGCTCGGCACAACATCAAGAGCCAAAGGGCCTGTACTGTGCTGTATTGTTCTATGACCACATACAGGGAAGACAATATTATATTGGAGAGGCATCTGAGTTGGCACAGACTATTCCTGTGCTGTACTGTTCTTTTTATCTTAGTTCTGTATCCATTTCCACATCCATGAATAGCCTCCAAACTGAAGCTATTGGGCTTCTGCCCACAATTCCAACCCACCTGAAGCTTTTCCTTTTTTATTGTTCTTCAGAGAGGTGAAGGTAAACTGCCGGAGATCTTCCATGAATGGAAGCTGGATGTAGATTAAACACTAAAGCAAAGAGAATAACTTAGTGAAAATTAGTACAACAGAGAATATTTTAAACTTCAGCAATGTTAAAGAGAAAAATCCGCAAAAGCTGGAGATCTGCAGCAATCTTGGATTCAGGTGCTGACCCAAAAACAAAACAGTTCTTTTAACATTTCTGTTACTGATGGCTTTGGTGATTTACATTTTTGTCTGTTCATCTTTTTAAAAAGTGTCCATTTCCATCCTAACTCAGCACTTTCCCTCTTTCCATTTACCCCAGAGTCAGGAACATTGTCTTTACTTCTGCAATTCAAGTTCAGCTTGTTACCTCGTATTTGTCTTTAATCACTGGTACAGCTACTCCAACTTGCGGGTTTGATCTCCGGTCATAAACGTAACGAACTATCGCCACCATATCCAACTCTTCCAATGCATGGATCAGTGCAGACAGGGCCGTAGCAGCATGCTGGAAAGGCAGACAAGAACTGGATTGTAGTTAATTATCAACAAATTGGGAAATATTATAACATTAACTGTATACATTTCAGGGCCTCAGGCAGTGCGGAGTCCTATGAATTAGTTACGTAAGGTAATTGTTCTGATCTCTAACCACAGGCTGAAATGGGTCAAGTTAATACCACAGGCTAACTCTTCACACATTTCTTTTGCTGTAATTGCAATCTTTTCCTTTAACCATTTGGTGAATATTTTTTCAACTGAAGCAGAGCTTACAATATTCTCCATCACTCCAGGCACCATCAATGTTCAAACTGCAGAAGCCATAAAGAACTGCCCAACCATGAATTGTCCAAACCACTGAGAGGAAGGGAAATAACCAATGTACAGTTCAAAGCTGTCCAGCTACTCCACAGCACAGTAAAGGTAAAAAGGTAATGTCACCATAGTCCCAGATGCACTTCTTTTAATGGGGAGAGCTGACTGATGGTGATTTAACCTGAGGACCACTACACCTCAGGCGAGATGAAAGGTTGAGAAGAGTCTTCATGAATAACCTCGCAGCACAGGAATTGAACCCGAATTAAATTCCAATTAAATTTGTACTTTGCTTCAGTCTTCACAAAGGAAGACATAAATAATAGGTTTACCAGGCTGATTCCGGGGATGACAAGACTGATGTCTGAAGAGAGACTGACTAGGTTAGGATAGTTTTCGCTGGAGTTCAGACAAATGAGGGGGGAATCTCATAGAGACTTATAAAATTCTAATAGGACTAGACAGAATAGATGCAGGGAGGATATTCCTGTTGATGGTGGAGTCCAGAACCAGAAGTCACAGTCTGAGGATTCAGGGCAGACCATTTAGCACAGAGGTGAGGAGACATTTCTTCATCCAAAGAGTGGTGAACCTGTGGAATTCATTTCCACAGGAAGTAGTTGATGCCAAAACATTGAATGCATTTAAGAAGTAGCTGGATATAGCATTTGGGGAAAATGGGATCAAAAGTTGTGGGGAAGAAGCAGGATCAGACTAGTGAATTGAATGATCAGTCCTGATCGCAATGAATGCTGGAGCTGGCCCTATCTTCTATGTTTCTAATGTGTCAGAAGTGCTGAGAGAAACATGTTTTAGTGAGGAGCTGAAGGAAATCAGCATTAGTAGAGAAATAGTTTGGGAGAAATTGAGGGGAATTAATGGTGGATAAATCTCTAGGCCCAGATAATCTTCATTCTAGAGTACTTAAGGAAGTGGCCTTGGAATTAATGGATCCATTGGTGATTATTTTCCAATATTCTTTGGACTCTGTAATAGTCCCTGAAGATTGGAGGGCAGTCAGGTTAGTTCGCTACTCAAAAAGAGAGGTAGAGAGTGAACAAGGAACTATAGACCAGTGAGCCTAACATCGGTACTGAGGAAGTTGCTAGAGTCTAATAACAAGGATTTCATAATTTGGCATTTGGAAGGCAGTGGAATAATCAGACAAGGTCAGCATGGATTTACAAAAGGGAATCGGTGGATTCGCCATGCTAGTCGCCCCTTAGTGTCGGTGGAGCTAGCTAGTGTAAATGCATGGGGTTATGGGAATTGGGCCTGGGTGGGATTTCAGTGCAGACTCGATGGGCCCGAATGGCCTCCTTCTGCACTGTAGGATTCTATGATTTTAGTTTGATAAATTTATTGGAATTTTTTGAGGATGTAACTAGTAGAATTGACCGAGGAGAACCAGTGGAAATGGTTTATTTAGACTTTTAGAAGGCTTTCGACCATGTCTCACATAACAGACTATGTAAAGTTAAAGCAAGAGATTGCAGATAATAGAACACAGAACATAGAACATTACAGCGCAGAACAGGCCCTTCGGCCCACGATGTTGCGCCGACCAGTTACAAAACAATGACCCACTAGCCTAAACCAATCCCTTTTCATCCATAAACCTATCCACAGATCTCTTAAACGCCCCCAAACTAGGTGCATTTACAACTGCAGCTGGCAGGGCATTCCAGTCCCTCACCACCCTCTGGGTAAAGAACCTACCCCTGACATCTGTCCTATAACTACCCCCCTTAATTTAAAATCGTGCCCCCTCGTGCTAGCTTTCTCCATCCTAGGAAAAAGGCTATCACTATCTACCCTGTCTAAACCTCTAATCATCTTAAATGTTTCAATGAGATCCCCTCTTAGCCGCCTTCTTTCCAGCGAAAACAACCCCAAATCTCTCAGTCTCTCCTCATAGGATCTCCCCTCCATACCAGGCAACATCCTGGTAAACCTCCTCTGCACCCTCTCCAAAGCCTCTACATCCTTCCTGTAATGCGGGGACCAGAACTGCACACAAAACTCCAAGTGTGGCCGCACCAGAGTTGTGTACAGTTGCATCATGACGCTGCGACTCCTAAATTCAATCCCCCTACCAATAAACGCCAAGACACCGTATGCCTTCTTAACAACCTTATCTACTTGATTCCCAACTTTCAGGGATCTATGTACACATACACCTAGATCCCTCTGCTCCTCCACACTATTCAAAGTCCTCCCGTTAGCCCTATACTCAACACATCTGTCTTGAGACGGACAGAAAGCTGATTAGCAGACAGGAAGTAAAGAGTGGGCATAAATGGGACTTTTTCTGATTGGCTGTCAGTGACCAGTGGGGCTCTACTGGGATCTGTGCTAGGACTCCAACTGTTCTTAATATTATATAGTAATGATTTGGAAGGGGGAACCAAATTGTGTGACCAGAGCAAGATTGAGAGGGAGAGATTCGTGCTGAGGGTAAGGCAGCTAGTGTTTTGTTATTTATTTATTTATCCATTAAAGTTTTCGAACATAGAACACTATAGCACAAACAGGCCCTTCGGCCCACAAGTTGTGCCAATCACATCTATACCTACCAAGCCATAGAACTATCTGTAACTCCCAATCCCATTAGATCCCATATACTCATCCAGAAGTATTTTAAAAGACATAAGAACATAAGAAATAGGAGCAGGAGTAGGCTATCTAGCCCTTCGAGCCTGCCCCGCCATTCAATAAGATCATGGCTGATCTGTCGTGTCTCAGTTCCACATTCCCGCCCTCTCCCCATAACCCTTAATCCCCTCTCTTATCAAAAACCCATCAACCCGCGTCTTAAAAATATTTAGCGAGGCAGCCTCCACCACTTCAACGGGCAGAGAATTCCAGAGATTCACCACCCTTTGAGTGAAGAAGTTCCTCCTCAACTCCATTCTAAACCGCCCCCCCTTTATCTTGAGGCTGTGCCCTCTAGTCCTACTGTCCTTTCTGAGCGGGAAGAGCCTCTCCACCTCTATCCTATCCATCCCATTCATCATCTTATACGTCTCAATGAGATCTCCCTTCATTCTTCTAAACTCTAACGAGTGCAAGCCTAGTTTATTCAGCCTCTCCTTATAGTTCAACCCCCTCAACTCCGGTATCAGCCCAGTAAACCTCCTCTGCACTCCCTCCAAGGCCAAAATATCCTTGCATAAGTGCGGCGCCCAAAACTGCACACAGTACTCCAGCTGCAGCCTCACCAGCGTCCTGTACAGTTGCAGCAAGACCTCCCTACTTTTATATTCAATCCCCCTCGCTATGAAGGCCAGCATCCCATTCGCCTTCCTGACCACCTGCTGCACCCGCAAGCTGGGTTTTTGCGACTCATGCACAAGGACCCCGAGGTCCCTCTGCACCGTCGCATGCTGCAGTTTTTTGCCTTGTAAGTAATAGTCCTTCCTAACATTATTCCTACCAAAGTGGACAATCTCACTAATCTTAATCTTAAGGCTGTGCCCCCAGCGAATTTGCCTCTACCACCACCAACGGCAGCCAATTCCACTCACTCACCACCCTCTGAGTGAAAAACTTACCCCTAACATCCCCTCTGTCTTTTCTCCTTTGCAAAATTTTTTTTTAGTGCGAAAGCAGAAGTGGGCGACAGCGTGTCTGGGAGTTTGAGTTTTTTATTTTAATGTAAAAGTCACTTACCTGGAGAATCGACCTCATTGTGCAACCAGAGCAAGACTGAGAGGGAGAGATTCATGCTGAGGGTAAGGCAGCAAGTGATTGGTTATTTCTTTAACTGTTAAGTTTTTTCACAGGCTTTTTTCCTTTGCAAAAGTTTTTTTTACTAGGAAAACTGCGCAGGCGCCTGACACCAGCCAGTGGTGAACGGGAACTATAAAGAGCAGGCCACTCTATACAGTGGCAGTGTTAAGAGCAGGCATGGAGTGAGAGGGAGCAGAGTGAAGGCTGAACGGCTTTGGCTCAATGGGCTTTGGGGTAATCAGGCAGAGGCAGGGTAGGTTCTGTTCTTCGTTCTTCCAGTAATTTAAAGAAAGGGGTAATTCTGAGTGAGAGGCCAGTTTGTTGCTTTCGGTGTCGGATGTGGGAGTTCATGGAGTCGCCTAGTCTCCTGGAACTCCATACCTGTGTCAGGTGCGTCGAACTGCAGCTCCTGAGGGACCACATTAGGGAACTGGAGCTGCAGCTCGATGACCTTGGTCTAGTCAGAGAGAATAAGGAATTAATAGAGACATGTTACAGGCAGGTAGTCACAATGGGGCCATGGAAGGAAGACACATGGGTCACAGTTAGGAAGGGTAAAGGTCACGTACCAGATAGTACCTCGGTGGCTGTCCCCCTTAACAATAAGGGCTGGGTTACAGACAGGAGAGGGGAGGGGAAAGAGCAGTCAGTGAAGAGATCCCCTATGTTTAAATTAAGGGGGGGTAACAGGCCCTTAAATTAAGGGCCTGTTTGTGCTGTAATGTTCTATGTTCTATGTTTGTCCCCCTCCAAAATAAGTATACCATTTTGGATTCTGTGTGTGAGGGGGGGAGGGGGGGGGGAAATGACCCTCCAGGTGTAAGCCACGGTGACCAGGTCACTGGCACGGAGTTGGGCTCTGTGGCTCAGAAGGGAAAGAAGGAGATTAGGAGAGCAATAGTAGTGGGGGACGCAATAGAACATAGAACATTACAGCGCAGAACAGGCCCTTCGGCTCACGATGTTGCGCCGACCAGTTACAAAACAATGACCCACTCCCTTTTCGTCCATAAACCTATCCACAGATCTCTTAAACGCCCCCAAACTAGGTGCATTTACAACTGCAGCAGGCAGGGCATTCCAGTCCCTCACCACCCTCTGGGTAAAGAACCTACCCCTGACATCCGTCCTATAACTACCCCCCCTTAATTTAAAGTCGTGCCCCCTCGTGCTTGGCAGTTCATTCCAGGCCCCCACCATCCTCTGTGTAAAATAGATCCCTCTGATATCTGAGTTAAACCTTGAACCTGTGACCCCCCCCACCTTGTGTCACCTCCGTCCTGGGAAAAAGCTTCCCACTGTTCACCCTATCCATACCCCTCATAATTTTGTGCACCTCTATTAGGCCTCCCCTCATTCTCCGTCTTTCCAGGGAGAAGAACCCCAGTTTACCCAATCTCTCCTCATAGCTAAGACCCTCCATACCAGGCAACATCCTGGTAAACCTTCAGGCACAGACAGGCGGTTCTGTGGGCGCGAACGAGACCCCAGGATGGCAGTCTGCCTCCCTGGTGCCAGGGTCGTGGATGTCTCTGAGCGGGTAGGAAGCATCCTAAAAGGGGCAGGTAATCAGACAGACGTCATTGTCCACATTGGTGCAAACAACATAGGCAGAAAGAGCAGGGAGGTCCTGCCAGAGTAATTCAGGGAGTTGGGTAGTAGGCTAAAAAGCAGGGCCTCTAGGGTAGCATTCTCTGGACTTCTCCCAGTGCCACGTGTGAGTGAGGCTAGGAACAGGGAAATTGTACAACTAAACGCATGGTTAAAGGACTGGTGCAGGAGGGAGGGTTTCAAATTTGTGCATCACTGGGAAGTTTTCAAGAGAGGATGGCACCTGTACAAGGAGGACAGGTTGCACCTAATCTGGACGGGCTGCGAGTTTTGCTAGTGTGATTCAGGTGGGTTTAAACTAATGTGGCAGGGGGGTGGGGATCAAAACAATAGGTCAATAAGCATAGAGGCTGGGGATGAGCTTGCGGCCAGGACAAGGCTATCTAAAAGGAAGAGCATTCTGAGGGAGGATGACCTCAGAGGGCCTGGAGGTCTGGAGTGCATCAGCTTCAATGCAAGGAGTGTAACGGCTAATGTTACGCCACTGTTTAAAATAGGTAGCAGACAAAAGGCAGGGAATTATAGGCCGGTTAGTTTAACATCTGGAGTTGGAAAAAATGATTGAATCCATCATCAAAGAAGAATTAGCAAGGCACCGAGAAAGGAATGGTTTGATCGAGCAGACGCAGCATGGATTCGTTAAGGGGAAGTCGTGTTTGACAAATTTATTGGATTTCTATGAGGATGTGACTAGTGCGGTAGACAGAGGGGAACCAGTGGAAGTAGTGTTTCTAGATTTTCAAAAGGCGTTTGATAAGGTGCCTCATAAAAGGTTGCTACAGACGGTTAGGGTGCACGGAGTTGGGGGTAAGGTGTTAGCGTGGATAGAGGATTGGCTGTCTAATAGGAAGCAGAGAGTTGGTATCAATGGGTGCTCTTCTGATTGGCGGTTGGTGACTAGTGGAATGCTGCAGGGATTGGTGCTGGGGCCTCAGCTATTTACCATTTATATCGATGATCTGGAGGCGGGGGCTGAGTGTAGGGTGACGAAATTTGCTGATGACACGAAGATGAGTGGTAAAGCAAATTGCGTGGAGGGTCTGCAGAGGGATCTGGATAGGCTGAACGAGTGGGCGAGGACCTGGCAGATGGAGTATAATGTTGGCAAGTGTGAGGTTATCCACTTTGACAGAATTAATAATAGGAGGGATTACTATTTAAAGGGCGAAAAGCTGCAGCATGCTACAGTGCAGAGGGACCTGGGGGTCCTTGTGCATGAGTCGCAAAAACCCAGTCTGCAGGTGCAGCAGGTGATCAAGAAGGCGAATGGGATGCTGGCCTTTATAGCGAGGGGGATAGAATATAAAAGCAGGGAGGTCTTGCTGCAACTGTACAGTGTAGTGGTGAGGCTGCAGTTGGAGTACTGTGTGCAGTTTTGGTCGCCGCACTTGCGCAAGGATATTTTGGCCTTGGAAGAAGTGCAGATGAGGTTCACTAGGCTGATACAGGAGATGAGGGGGTTGGACTATGAAGAGAGACTGAACAGACTGGGTCTGTGCTCGTTGGAGTTTAGAAGGATGAGGGGGGATCTTATAGAGACATATAAGATCATGAAAGGGATGGATGCAGAGGTACAGAGATTCTTCCTGCTTAGGAAGGATAGCAAGACTAGAAGGCACAGCCTCAAAATAAGGAAGGGGCAGTTTACATAAGAACATAAGAAATAGGAGCAGAAGTAGGTCATCTAGCCCTTCGAGCCTGCCCCACCATTCAATAAGATCATGGCTGATCTGTCGTGGCTCAGTTCCACCTTCCCGCCCTCTCCCCATATCCCTTAATCCCCTCTCTTATCAAAAACCCATCAACCCGCTTCTTAAAAATATTTAGCGAGGCAGCCTCCACCACTTCAACGGGCAGAGAATTCCAGAGATTCACCACCCTTTGAGTGAAGAAGTTCCTCCTCAACTCTGTTCTAAACCGCCTCCCCTTTATCTTGAGGTTGTGGCCCCTAGTCCTACTGTCTTTTTTGAGCGGGAAGAGTCTCTCCACTTCTATCCTATCCATCCCATTCATCATCTTATACGTCTCAATGAGATCTCCCCTCATTCTTCTAAACTCTAACCAGTACAAGCCTAGTTTATTCAGCCTCTCCTCATAGCTCAATCCCCTCAACTCCAGTATCAGCCTAGTAAACCTCCTCTGCACTCCCTCCAGGGCCAAAATATCCTTGCGCAGGTGCGGCGCCCAAAACTGCACACAGTACTCCAGCTGCGGCCTCACCAATGCCCTATACAGCTGTAGCAAGACCTCCCTACTTTTATATTCAATCCCCCTCGCTATGAAGGCCAGCACCCCATTCGCCTTCCTGACCACCTGCTGCACCTGCAGGCTGGGTTTTTGCGACTCATGCACAAGGACCCCGAGATCCCTCTGCACCGTCGCCTGCTGCAGTTTTTCGGCACATAAGTAATAGTCCTTCCTACCATTCTTCCTACCAAAGTGGACCACCTCACACTTGCCAACATTAAATTCCATTTGCCATTTCCTGGCCCATTCGCCCAGCCTATCTAGATCCTTCTGCAGACTCTCCACACCCTCTGCACAATTTGCCTTTCCCCCAATCTTGGTGTCATCAGCAAATTTCGACACCCTGCACTCGGTTCCCTCCTCCAGATCATCTATATAAATGGTAAATAGCTGAGGCCCCAGCACCGACCCCTGGGGCACCCCACTAGTCACCAACCACCAATCCGAATAGCACCCATTGACTCCCACTCACTGCCTCCTATTTGACAGCCAATCCTCTATCCACGCTAACACCCTACCCCCAACTCCATGTCCCCTGACCTTCTGCAATAACCTCTTGTGAGGTACCTTGTCAAACGCCTTCTGAAAATCCAGAAAGACCACATCCACCGGCTCTCCTCTATCCACAACCCTAGACACATCCTCATAGAACTCCAGTAAATTTGTCAGACACGACTTCCCTTTAATGAAACCGTGTTGCGTCCGCCCTATCAAGCAATTCCCCTCAAGATGCCTCGCAATTTCCTCCTTTATGACGGATTCTAACATTTTACCTACCACAGACGTTAAACTAACCGGCCTATAATTCCCCGCCTTTTGCCTGCCACCCTTCTTAAACAACGGCGTAACATTAGCCGTTTTCCAATCTTCCGGCACTTCCCCAGAATCCAGCGACGTCTGGAAAATAACCACCAAGGCATCCACTATAACCTCCGCCATTTCTTTCAGAACCCTCGGATGCATTCCATCTTGTCCTGGGGACTTGTCCACCATCAGCCCCTCCAGTCAGTCGAGCACCACCTCTCTAGTAACAGTAATGTCATTAAGACCCTCCATTCCTACCACCTTTCCATCGCTAACGCCCGGCAAATTATTCACGTCCTCCTCCGTGAAGACAGAAACAAAAAAGTTATTCAAGACCTTAACCATATCCCCATCCCCTACCACTAGCTCCCCTTTCTCATCCTCTAAAGGACCAACGTTCACCCTAGCCAGCCTCTTCCTTTTTATATATTTATAAAAACTCTTGCTATCCTTTTTTATATTAAGTGCTAGACCAGCCTCATAGCTTCTCTTACCCTCCTTTATCAACTTCTTTGTCAATCTTTGTTGACATTTAAACCTTTCCCAATTCTCTTCTCGCCCACTGCTCTTAGCTACTCTAAATTCCTCCGCTTTTAATTTAACACTTTCCTTCACCTCCTTCGTTATCCACGGCTTATTACCTCTCCTCCTACTGTCCTTTTTAACCATCGGAATAAATTTCTGCTGAGCACCAAGAAAGATCTCCTTAAAGATCCTCCACTGCTCCTCAGCAGACCTACCTTCCAACGCACTCCCCCAGTCCACATTCGCCAATTCTTCTCTCATCCTACCATACTCCCCTCTATTTAAACAAAGGACGCGTGTCCGGGAACCCACTTTCTCCTCCTCCATCTGCACCAGAAACTCCACCATACAATGATCACTCTCTCCAAGAGGATCCTTCACCGCAAGGTCCCTAATTCTACCCGCCTCATTACATAGCACCAAATCCAAAATAGCTCGCTCCCTCGTCGGCTACAACACAAACTGTTCAAAGAAATTATCCCGGCAGCATTCCAAGAACTCCTCCTCGAGCCCACCTCGTCCAACATGGGTCGACCAATCAATATGCAGATTGAAATCTCCCATAACTACTGCCGTCCCATTCCTGCACGCTGCACTTATTTGCATGTTAACAGCCCGCCCCACCTCCAGATCATTATTCGGGGGCCTTTAGACGACACCCACTAGTGTCTTCCTCCCTTTGCTGTTCCTAATCTCCACCCACAACGATTCCACTTTCTGCTCTTTGGCTCCGATATCATCCCTTGCTACCACCTTGATACTATCCTTAATCAGCAGAGCTACGCCACCCCCTCTTTCCTCCTGCCTATCCTTCCTAAACACTTGATAGCCCTGTACATTCATCTCCCAGTCCCTGTCACCTTGCAGCCACATCTCTGTAATGGCCACCAGATCGTATCTATTTGTGTCGATCTGCGCCACCAGCTCATCCACTTTATTCCGAATGCTTCGTGCGTTCAGATAAAGCGCTTTCATCCCAGCCTTCACCTGGACCCTATTTGCCGTAACGCCACCAATTGGGACATCCTTGGCCTCTTCCCTTACCTGTACTTTACCTTCCTTAACTTTAGACCTCATAGCGTCACCTACCCTCGCACCCTCCCCCCCCTAATTAGTTTAAAGCCCTGTCTACAGTCCTCTTTATTCGATTCGCCAACACGCTGGTACCAGCACGATTCAGACCAACCCCATCCCGCCCGAACAAGTCCCACCTACCCCAATACTGGTGCCAATGCCCCATAAATTCGAACCCATTCCTCCCACACCAATCCCTGAGCCACCCATTCACTTCCTTTATCCTACACCCGTCTGCACTCAGTTCAGGCAGTAGCCCGGAGACGACCACCTTGTCAGTTCTACTTTTTAATTCCATTCCCAGCTTCTCATACTCCCTCCCTAGATCCTCAGTCCGCACTTTGCCTACGTCGCCGGCACCCACATGTACCACAACATGTGGTACATGGAGGATTCTCACCCTCCAGGTTCCTCTGCAGCCCAGCTGCGACATCCTGTACCCGAGCACCAGGCAGACAACACACCCTTCTGTGCACTTTGTCATTGTGACAAAGGACAGTGTCAATACCCTTCACCCCACTATCTCCAATCACTACTACGTTCCTTTTCTCCTTCTCTTTGCCTATGTCCTGCTGCATCACTGTACCGTGTGCAGTTTGCTCACCAACCTCACCTGCCTCGTCCTCTTCCAGACTGGAAGCAAGAACCTCAAACCTGTTATGCAGGTTAAGAGGCTGAGGCCTCCGCTCCTCACCCCCCTTCCTCTTCCCAGCAGCCCCCTTTTGTCCCTGACCCTTAGATTTAGCCAGTCTAAGGGCACCCTCTCTCCCCCTGATGAGCCTCAGTGTCTGTAGCTCAGAAGCCAGCTCATCCACCTTGAGCTGGAGCTCCTCCAGCAACCTGCACTTACTGCAGACATGGTCACTGGGAAGGACCCTGGGGTCCGCCAGTTCCCACATCATAAAGAAACCACACATCACATGCCCCTCCATTATTCACTGTAATTTTTTATGGGGAAAAAAATTTTTCCTTGTTTCTTGCTGTAGTAGTTTTGAAAAAATTTTTTTTCCCTTGTTTTTTTTCAAACAAACTCACCTGGCCTTTTTCCTTCCAGCCCTTTTTGATATTAAGCCCTATTAACTCACTCTGCTTCCCACTCACTCCGCTGCCCGCTGTCTACACCAGGCCTCCTTTTAAACCTGGCGCTGATTTAAAGCAGGCTGGTCCACAAATGCCTTTTCATCACAGCCTCAGAATTCTTAAAGCAGTAAATACAATAAATAAATGCTTTAAACAGTTCTACAAAGAGTAAAGTGCTTTAAACTTATTTTAAACAGGTTTTTAACAGGTAAAATCTTAGCTCTCTCTCTCTGCTCCAGCAAACAATGGAAGGCTTCACCGTGTGGCCCCTTGATAATTAAATTAGATTGGAGTTGAGGAGGAACTTCTTCACTCAAAGGGTGGTGAATCTCTGGAATTCTCTGCCCGTTGAAGTGGTGGAGGCTACCTCGCTGAATGTATTTAAGTCACGGGTAGATAGGTTTTTGACAGACAAGGGAATTAAGGGTTATGGGGAGAAAGCGGAAATGATCCACTTCAGGTCAGTCATGATCTCATTGAATGGTGGGGCAGGCTCAAGGGGCTAGATGACCTACTCCTGCTCCTATTTCTTATGTTCTTATGTTCTTAACAGGCAAGACAGATGAACTTAGAGCCTTAATGCTTGCGCCGAACTTGGATGTGGTTGCAGTGACGGAGACTTGGTTAAAAAAAGGACAGGGCCGGCAGCTGGATATTCCAGGGTATAAGTGTTTTAGACGAGACAGAAGAGGGGCTAGAAGAGGTGAGGGAGTAGCAATTCTGGTTGGGGAGCATATTACAGCAGTACTGAGGGTGGACAATTTAGAAGGGTCATGTAACGAGTCACTGCGCGTGGAGCTCAGAAACAGGAAGGGTGCAGTCACTATGCTGGGGGTATACTACAGGCCTCCCAACAGCCCACGGGAAGTGGAGGAACGGATATGTAAGGAGATTCTGGACAGATGCAGAAAAAATAGGTTTGTTATAGTGGGAGACTTTAATTTCCCTTGTATACACTGGAAATCGCTTAGGGCTGGGGGTCTGGATGGGGAGGAATTTATAAAATGCATACAGGAAGATTCTTTGGAACAGTCTGTAGACAGCCCGACTGGAGAGGGGGCTATACTGCACCTAGTACTGGGAAATAAGCCCAGTCAGGTCGTCAAAGTTTCAGTAGGGGAACATGTGGCAAATAGTGACCACAATTCTGTGAACTTTAGGATAATAATGGAAAAAGATGAGTGTTGTTATATGGGTAAGGTGCTGAATTGGGAGAAGGCTAACTACAGCCGGATTTGACAAGATTTGGTGGCTGTTGATTGGGAGAGGCTATTCGAGAGTAAATCCACATCTGGCACGTGGGAGTCTTTTCAGAAGCAGTTGATAAGGCTGCAGGACAGGCATGTGCCTGTAAAAATGAAGGATAGGAAAGGTAGGAATTGAGAGTCGTGGATAACCAGTGAAATTGTGGGTCTAATCAAAATGAAAAAAAAAGGCATATGTAAGGTCCAGGCAGCTAAAAACAGATGGAGCACTGGAAGAATACAGAGAAAGTAGAAAAGAACTCAAACAGGGAGTTAGAAGGACAAAAAGGGGTCATGAAATGTCCTTGGCAGACAGGATTAAGGAGAATCCTAAGGCATTTTATGCATACAATAGGAACAAGAGGGTTGTCAGGGAAAGAATCGGACCTCTCAGGGACGAAGAAGGGGAATTATGCTGAGAACCCAAGGAAGTAGGTGAGATCCGAAACGAATACTTTGCATCAGTATTCACAAAGGAGAGGGGCATGTTGACTGGTAGTGTCTCAGAGGAATGTGTTGATCCGTTAGAAAAAAATCTCAATTACAAGGGAGGAAGTGTAAGGTTTTTTAGGAAACATTAAGACAGACAAATCCCCAGGGCCTGATGGCATCTATCCTAGACCACTCAGGAAGGCAAGAGATGAAATTGCTGGGCCTCTAACAGAAATCTTTGTCTCTTCACTGGACACAGGTGAGGTCCTAGAGGATTGGAGGATAGTAAATGTGGTCCTGTTATTTAAGAAGGGTAGCAAGGATAACCCGGGTAATTATAGGCTAGTGAGCTTGACGTCGGTGGTAGGGAAATTGTTGGAGAAGATTCTTAGAGATAGAATATACGCACATTTAGAACTGAATAATCTCATTAGTGATAGACAGCATGGTTTTGTACGAGGGAGGTCATGCCTCACAAATTTGGTTGAGTTTTTTGAGGAGGTGACAAAAACAATTGACGAGGGAAGGGCTGTGGATGTCGTTTATATGGATTTTAGTAAAGTGTTTGACAAGGTCCCTCATGGCAGGCTGGTGCAAAAGGTTAAATCTCATGGGATAAAAGCTGAGCGAGCTAGATGAGTGGAGAACTAGCTTGGCCGTAGAAGACAGAAGGTAGCTGTGAAGGGGTCTTTTTCCGTTTGGAGGTCTGTGACTAGTGGTGTTCTGCAGGGCTCCATACTGGGACCTCTGCTGTTTGTGATATATATAAATGATTTGGAAGAAGGTGTAACTGGTGTGATCAGTAAGTTTGCAGACGACACAAAGGTTGCTGGAGTTGCGGATAGTGATGAAGGTTATCAGAGAATACAGCAGGATATAGATAGGCTGGAAAATTGGGCGGAGAAATGGCAGATGGAATTTACATAAGAACATAAGAAATAGGAGCAGGAGTAGGCCATCTAGCCCTTCGAGCCTGCCCCGCCATTCAATAAGATCATGGCTGATCTGTCGTGGCTCAGTTCCACATTCCCGCCCTCTCCCCATAACTCTTAATCCCCTCTCTTATCAAAAACCCATCAACCTGCATCTTAATAATAACCACATCCACTGCTCTTTCTTCATCAATGTGTTTAGTCACATTTTCAAAGAACTCAACCAGGCTCGTAAGGCACGATCTGCCCTTGACAAAGCCGTGCTGACTACTTTTGATCATAAGCTTCTCTAAATGTTCATAAATCCTGTCTCTCAGGATCCTCTCCATCAACTTACTAACCACTGAGGTTAGACTCACTGGTCA
Organism: Prionace glauca; assembly: GCA_037974335.1. NCBI lineage: Eukaryota > Metazoa > Chordata > Chondrichthyes > Carcharhiniformes > Carcharhinidae > Prionace > Prionace glauca. The sequence continues at coordinate 109,576,247 of CM075731.1, forward strand.
GTAATTTGCTGGGCTATCCCTATCCCCTTCTTGAATATAGGAACCACATCCGCAATACTCCAATCCACCAGAACCTCCCCCGTCTCCATCGATGACGCAAAGATCATCGCCAGAGGCTCTGCAAACTCTTCCCTCGCTTCCCACAGTAACTTGGAATACATCCTATCCGGTCCCGGTGATTTATCTATCTTGATGGTATTCAAAATTTCCAACACATCCTCTTGCTTAACGCCCACATGTTCAATCTTTTCAGTCCGCCGCAAACCTGCAGTACAACCACCCAGGTCATCTTCCACTGTGAATACCAAGGTAAAGTATTCATTAAGCACCTCTGCCATTTCTACCAGTTCCACACAAACTTTTTCCCTTCTACCTTTTATAGGTCCTATTTTTTCACATCTCATCCTTTTACTCTTCATATATTTGTAGAACGCCTTAGTGTTCTCCTTAATCTTACCAGCCAAGGCCTTCTCATGACCCCTTCCAGCTCTCCTAATTTCCTTTTTAAGCTCCTTGCTACACCCCATATACTCCTCTAGATCCTTAACATCGCCTAACTCTATGAACCTTCTGTATGGCTTTCTTTTCTTTTTGACTAGGTTCATTACAACCTTCGTGCACCACGGTTCCCGTAACCTACCAAAACCTCCCTGTCTCATCAGAATGTTGTCGTACAGAGCTCCAGACAAACATTCCTTGAAAATCCGCCACCTTCCTTCGGTACTTTTCCCCAAGAACACCTCCTTCCAATTGACTCGTCTAATTTCCTGCCTGATGGCTTTATATTTCCCCTTACTCCAGATAAACACTTTCCTAGCTTGCCTGATCCTGTCTCTTTCCAATGCTATTGTGAAGGAGATAGAGTTAGTATTGCTATCCCCAAGATGCTCTCCCACAGACATATCCGACACCTATTCAGGTTCATTAGCCAATACTAGATCGAGTACAGCCTCTCCTCTTGTAGGCTTATCCATGTACTGTGTCAGGAAACCTCCTGAACACACATAATAAACTCCTCCCCATCCAAACCCCTTACCCTAGGGATATTCCAGTCGATATTTGGGAAATTAAAGTCTCCCATCACGACAACTTTGTTATTGCTACATTTTTCCAGGACCTGTTTCCCTATCTGCATCTCAACATCCCTGTTACTATTGGGCGGCCTATAGAAGACACCCAGCAAAGTTATCAACCTCTTCCTGTTCCGAACTTCCACCCACAAACACTCCGTAGACAATCCCTCCACGGCGTCCACCTTCTCTACAGCCGTGACCCTGATCAACAGTGCCACTCCCCTCCCTCTTTTGCCTCCCTCCCTGTCCTTCCTGAAATATCTGAATCCCGGCACCTGAAGTACCCAGTCCTGTCCCTGAGACATCCAAGTGTCTGTAATGGCCACCACATCACATTCCCAAGCAGCAATCCACGCTCTAAACTTATCCACTTTATTCACTACACTCCTAGCACTAAAATAGAAACACCTCTGACCTTCCGTCTGGGCGCTTCCCTTCTCCATCACCCGTCTGTCCTCCCTCTTACACTGTCTACAATCCTTCTCTATTTGCGAGCTAACCTCCTCACTCCCAGTCATCTCATCTTGATTACCTCCCTGCAACCTTTCTATTTTAAAATCTCCCCAGTAGCCTTAGCCAGCCTTCCTGCCAAGATATTGATAGGCCGAAACTCAAAACAATCACGAGATGGAGTACAGGAATGAGGTAGAGAATCTGGCAAATTGGTGCAATGACAATTGACATCCTTCAATGTCAGTAAAACGAAGGAGATTGTCATCGGCTTCAGGAAGCATAGTGAAGGACTTGCTGGGGGAGGCACAATGGCAAAGTGGTTAGCATTGCTGCTTCACAGCGCCAGGGACCCAGGTTCGATTACTGGCTTGGGTCACTGTCTGTTTGGAGTTTGCATGTTCTCCCCGTAATCCTGCACGAGTTTCCTCCGGATGCTCCAGTTTCCTCCCACATTCTGAAAGACTGATGCTGGTTAGGTGTATTGACCTGAACAGGGGCCAGACTGTGGCGAGTGGGAAAATTTCACAATAGCTTCATTGCAGTGTTAATATAAGCCTTACTTGTGACTAATAAACTTTACTTTCTACATCAATGGGATGAAGTAGAAATGGCTGAGACTTCAAGTTTCTAGATTTCCAGATTACCAACAAAATGTCGTGGTCCCTCCACGCGACACTATCGTTAAGAAAACCCATGAATGCTTCTACTTTCTCAGGAAATTTGGCATTTCCACTACAACTCTCAGCAGTTTTTAACAGATGCATCGTAATAAGTCCAAAGAAATGTGGGTTAGGTTGATTGGCCATGCTAAATTGACCCCAGTGTCAGGGGGATTAGCAGGATAAATATGTGGAGTTGTGAGACTAAAGTCTGCGTGGGATTGAGGTTGGTGCAGACTTGATGGGCCAAATGGCCTCCTTCTGCGCTGTAGAGATTCTATGATTCCATGAAAGCATCCTTTCTGGATGTATTACAAATTGGTACGGCTCCTTCTCTGACCAAGACTGCGAGAAGCTATAAAGGATTGCGAACATAGCCCATTCCATCACGCAAACCAGCCTCCCATTCATTGACACTGTTTACACTTCTTGCTGTCCTGGAAAAGCAGCCAGCATAATCAAGGACATTTCGCACCCTGGACATTCTCTCTTCCGCCTTCTTCCATCGGGAAAAAGATACAAAAGTCTGAGGTCACGTACCAGTCGACTCAAGAACAGCTTCTTCCTTGTTGCCATCAGACTTTTGAATGGACCTACCTGATATTAAGTTGAGCTTTCTCTACAACGTAGCTATGATTGCAACACTACATTCTGCACTCTCTCCTTTCCTTCGCTATGTACGATATGCTTTGTCTATATAGTGTGCAAGAAACAATACTTTTCACTGCACACTAATACATGTGACAGTAATAAATCAAATTCCTATAATGCCAAGACCAGAAATAAAGAAGAACAAAGAACAATACAGCACAGGAAACAGGCCCTTCGGGCCTCCAAGCCTGTGCCGCTCATTGGCCCAACTTGACCATTCTTCTGTATCTCTCCGTTCCCAGTCTGCTAATGTGACTATCCAGGTAAGTCTTAAACGATCCCACTGTGTCCGCCTCCACCACCCTGCTTGGCAGTGGATTCCAGGCCCCCACCACCTTCTAATATACACAGTGCTGTAGCTGTGGCCTCACCAAAGTTCTATGCAACTCCAACATGATTTTCCCACTTTTGTAATCTACCCTTTGATTGATAAAGGAAGTGTGCCATATGCCTTTTTCACTATCCTTCTAAAATGCCCTTCCCCTTAAGATCTATGGTCAAACATGCCAAGGTCCCTTGGTTTCCCAGACCTTCCTAGTGCCCCACCATTCATTGGGTACTTCTTTGTCAAAATGCCACTTCCAAAGAGTATTACCTCATACTTTTCAAGGTTAAATTCCATCTGCCACTTATCTGCCATTTGACCATTCGATCAACAACTTCCTATAGCCCAAGACACTTCATTTCGCTGTTAACCACCCAGACAATCTTTGTGTCTTCCTCAAATTTACTGACCTTACCTCCCATGTGATCATCTATGTGGTTTCTTTAAATGACGAATAATAGGAGGCCCAGCATGGATCCCTGTGGTACCCCACTGGACACTGGCTTCCAAACACTGATGTAGAGATGCCGGCGTTGGACTGGGGTAAACACAGTAAGAAGTCTCACAACAGCAGGTTTAAGAACAAACCAGTTTATTTGATAGTAAACCCACAAGCTTTTGGAAACGGTGTTCCTCCGTCAGGTGTGGAATGTTCTGACCCTTCTGATCAGAACCTTCCATACACCTGACGAAGGAACACCGTTTTCGAACACTTATGGGATTACTATCAAATAAACTAGTTGGACTTAAACCTGGTGTTCCAAACACTAAAAAGCAGCCTTCTGACATCATCTGTCTCCTGCAACTGAGCTAACTTTGAATCTACTGTATCAAATTACCCTATAAGCCATGTGCATTTGCCATCTTTACAAGCCAACTATGTGGGATCTTGTCAAAGGCTTTGCTGAAATCCATATAAACTACATCGACTACACTACCCTCATCTACACACGTGGTCACATCCTCAAATAATTCAATCAAATCTGTTAAACATGACCTCCCTCTGATTAAACCACGCTGACTATTCCTGATCAAGTCTTGCCAAGTGGAGATAGATACTCTCCTTCAGAAGTTTCTCCAATAGTTTCCCTACCACTGAGCTAGGGTTTTTCTCGTTACAGTGGAGGAGGATAAGAGGGGACTTAATAGAGGTTTATAAGATGATGAGGGGTATAGACAGAGTGGACGTTCAGAGACTATTTCCTCGGGTGGATGTAGCTGTTACTAGGAGGCGTAACTATAAGGCTCATGGTGGGAGATATAGGAGGGATGTCCAAGGTAGGTTCTTTACTCAGAGAGTGGTTGAAGTGTGGGATGGACTGCCTGCTGTGATAGTGGAGTCGGACACTTAAGGAGCTTTCAAGTGATTATTGGATAGGCACACAGAGCACACCAGAACGAAAGGGAGAGGGATAGCTTGATTTTGGTTTCGGACAAAGCTCAGCACAACAATGAGGGCCGAAGGGCCTCAAATGTGCTGTACTGTTCTATGATATAAGACTCACGGGTCTGTAGTTCCCTTGCTTATCTTTACAACCCTTTTTAAATAGCAGAACCACATTAACTGTTCTCCAGTCCTCAGGCACCTCCCCTGTGATCAGAAAGGAATTAAAGATTTGGGTCAGAGTCCCTGCAATCTCCTCCCTTGCCTCCCACAGCAGCCTGGGGCACAATTCATCTGGAGCTGGAGATTTATCCACTTTTAAATGTGCCAATACCTTGTCACTCCTTATGTCAATTTGCTCTAGAACCTCACAGTCACTTTGTCTGAATTCCATATCTTCGTCCTCATTCTCTTGGGTGAAAATAAGTGTGAAGTATTCATTCAACACTCTATCAATGCCCTGTGTCTCCATCCATAGATTGCCCTCATGGTCCCTAATGGGCCCTACTTTTTCCCTGGTTATCCTCGTCCCATTGATATACTTATCGAATATTTTCCCTATTTTTACCAGCCAGAACTTCCTCATTTCGCTTCCTTGCTTTCCTAATTGTTTTCTTAAGCTCCATCCTGCATTTGTTATACTTCACTGATGCCTCTGTTGATTTGTTCCTCTTGTGTCTGCTAAAAATCTCTCTTCCCTTTTAAGTTTTATTTATTATTATCACAAGTAGGCTGATATTAACACTGCAATGAAGTTATTACGAAAATCCCCTGGTAAGTTTTTTAAGTTAAATTTTATTTATTAGTCATAAGTAGGCTTGCATTAACAGTGCAATGAAGTTACTGTGAAAATCCCTCTAGTTGCCACACTCTGGCGCCCATTCAGGTACAATGAAGGAGAATTTAGCATGGTCAACGCACCTACCCAGCGCATCTTTTGGACTGTGGGAGGAAACCAGACCACCCGGAGGAAACACACGCAGACATGGAGAGAACATGCAGACTCCACACAGACAGTGACCCAAGCAGGGAATTGAACAGTCCATGGCACTGTGAGGCAGCAGTGCTAACCACTGTGGCACCTTGCGGCCCTCTGAATATCTCTGGACATCCATGGTTCTCTGGGCCTGTTGCTCCTTCCTGCCACCCTAGAGAGAACAAGATGGGCTTGTATCCTCCTTATTTCCTTTTTGAATGCCTCCCATTGCTCTTCTGTAGATTTCCCCATTAGTAGCTGTTCCCAATCTGTCTTGGCCAAGTCTTGCCTTATTTTGTTAAACTCCATTTTCCCCCACTCCAAAACTTTTCTTGCAACTTGTCTATTTCCTTATCCATAATGTTGTGATTGCTTTCACTAACCCCAGAGATGAGGGGTTTAGCTTATGAGGAGAGATTGAGTAGATTGGGTCTGTACTCGTTGGAATTTAGAAGGCTGAGGGGGGATCTTATAGAGACTTACAAGATAATGAAGGGGCTAGATAGGGTAATGGTAGAGAGATTCTTTCCACTTCGAAAGGAAACCAGAACTAGAGGGCACAGCCTCAAAATAAAGGTGGGGGCAGTTTAGAACAGAGTTGAGGAGGAACTTCTTCTCTCAGAGGGTGGTGAATCTCTGGAATTCTCTGCCCATTGAAGTGGTGGAGGCTACCTCGTTGAATATGTTTAAGTCACGGGTAGATAGATTTCTGATCGATAAGGGAATTAAGGATTATGGGAAGCAGGCGGGTAAGTGGAACTGATCCACTTCAGATCAGCCATGATCTTATTGAATGGCAGGGCAGGCTCGAAGGGCTAGATGGCCTACTGCTCCTGTTTCTTATGTTCTTAAAATGTTTCCCCACTACCACCTCAACCACCTGTCCAACTTCATTCCCCAGAATCAGGTCCAGCACAGCTCCTTCCCTTGTTGAATTCTCTACATATTGACCTAAGATGTTCTCCTGTACACTCTTCAAGAAATCCACTTAAGCTCTCACCTCATCATCCTTTGCAGCAAATACCTGTAGCACCTGCCGTCCAACATAATAATGCCGCAAAATCTGTAATTAAAGAAAATATATAATAATTAGCAGGTTTACATAACTATTAGGTTACTGCTTGCTTTCACGAGGACCTTATTGAGGCTAGTGAGGCAGCCAAGAACATCGCAACAGATCTGGTGCCGTTTTCCTCTTGACACCCGATTCTCCGGCCCATCGCAATTCTCGCCAGGAACTAGCCTGTCCGGAGAATTCTCCCCATCATTTCAAGGTGCTTCACAGGAATATTATTCGAACAAAGTATAACACTAAGCTAGATAAAGAGAAAAATCTCTCATCAGTTCATTTGTACGATCCATGAATCCAGACCTCAAGTTTCTTTGGATTTCACCATTTTGAAAGTACCCTGTTTCATTCTTTTCAGGTCTAGAATGGATGACCTCACACTTGCCAATATTGAAATTGTCAAGGATTTGCTGAGTAGCAATAGTAACAATAATTTAAAAAGGCTGGAAAGGTAGAAATCTTCCTAGCAACAGTAATAGCCAACACTTCCAGGGCAAACAAGTCCCTAAAAGTGGTCAGGGCATTCTTGGCATGTGTATTTTCATTTCTTTTTTAAGTTAATAAATGTTCTTTAATAATTGTTATACAATGACTGGATTAGTTTCTCACTTACATGATTCCTCATAATATTCCAAAAAGAACTTTACACCACCATGAACAATTGATTCAAGTTAAGACACCTTTGTGTGGTTCGTGACAAAATCCATTTGCCACAGTCGTGCCTATTTTGCTTCCATCTGCACTGCTTGTGATGTTGACCCTGATCTTTGTGTCATCAGAATATCTGCAATGTAGTTTTTGATTCCATTACCTAAGTCGTTTATCTACAGGGCAGAATATTAGAACATAGAACATTACAGCACAAACAGGCCCTTCGGCCCTCGAGTTGCGCCGATCACATCAACCCCACCAATCTATAGACCTATAGATCGTTGGTTAGGAAGAAAAAGGAGGCTTATTCGTTGGTTAGGAAGAAAAAAAAAGAAGAAAAAGGAGGCTTATGTTCGGATGAGGCTTGAGGGCTCAGGTAGTGCATTAGAAAGTTTTAGATTGGCTAGGAGGGAGTTGAAGAGGGAGTTAAGAAGGGCTAAAAGAGGACATGAGATGATTTTGGCTGATAGGATTAAGGAGAACCCTAAGGCGTTTTGCAGGTATGTCAAGAACAGAAGGTTGGTTAGGACAAGATTAGGGCCAGTTACAGACAGTAGAGGGAAGTTGTGTGTGGAACCGGAGGAGATTGGAGAGGCGTTGAACCAATATTTCTCTTCGGTGTTCACGCAAGGGGACAGGAATGTAGCTGAGGAGGACACTGGGGTGCAGGGGTGTAAAATAGATAGTATTGCAGTTGATACGGGGGATGTGCTGGATATTTTAGAGGGATTGAAAATAGATAAGTCCCCTGGTCCAGATGGGATTTACCCTAGGATTCTTTGGGAGGCAAGAGGGGTGATTGCGGAGCCTCTGGCTCTGATCTTCAGGTCGTCGTTAGTCTCTGGTATAGTACCAGAAGATTGGAGGACAGCAAATGTTGTCCCATTGTTTAAGAAGGGGAGAAGGGACTTCCCTGGGAATTATAGACCGGTGAGTCTTACTTCTGTGGTGGGTAAGGTTTTGGAAAGGATTATTAGAGACAGGATTTATAGTTATTTGGAAAGTAATGAGTTGATTAGGGACAGTCAGCATGGTTTTGTAGCGGGTAGGTCATGCCTTACTAACCTTATCGAGTTCTTTGAGAAAGTGACCAAAGAGGTGGATAGGGGTAAGGCAGTTGATGTGGTGTATATGGATTTTAGCAAGGCGTTTGATAAGGTTCACCATGGTAGGCTTCTGCAGAAAATGCAGATGTATGGGATTGGGGGTGATCTAGGTAATTGGATCAGGAACTGGCTAGCAGATAGGAGACAGAGAGTGGTGGTTGATGGGAAATATTCGTCATGGAGTTCGGTTACAAGTGGTGTGCCTCAGGGATCTGTTTTGGGGCCACTGCTGTTTGTAATTTTTATTAATGATCTGGATGAGGGTATAGTTGGGTGGATTAGTAAGTTTGCTGATGACACCAAAGTCGGAGGTGTGGTAGATTGTGAGGAAGGGTGTCATAGTTTGCAGGATGACTTAGAAAGGTTGCAGAGCTGGGCTGAGAGGTGGCGGATGGAGTTTAATGTGGAGAAGTGTGAGGTAATTCATTTCGGTAGGAATAACAGATGTGTTGAGTATAGGGCTAACGGGAGGACTTTGAATAGTGTGGAGGAGCAGAGGGATCTAGGTGTATGTGTACATAGATCCCTGAAAGTTGGGAATCAAGTAGATAAGGTTGTTAAGAAGGCATACGGAGTCTTGGCGTTTATTGGTAGGGGGATTGAATTTAGGAGTCGCAGCGTCATGATGCAACTGTACACAACTCTGGTGCGGCCACACTTGGAGTTTTGTGTGCAGTTCTGGTCCCCGCATTACAGGAAGGATGTAGAGGCTTTGGAGAGGGTGCAGAGGAGGTTTACCAGGATGTTGCCTGGTATGGAGGGGAGATCCTATGAGGAGAGACTGAGAGATTTGGGGTTGTTTTCGCTGGAAAGAAGGCGGCTAAGAGGGGATCTCATTGAAACATATAAGATGATTAGAGGTTTAGACAGGGTAGATAGTGATAGCCTTTTTCCTAGGATGGAGAAAGCTAGCACGAGGGGGCACGATTTTAAATTAAGGGGGGGTAATTATAGGACAGATGTCAGGGGTAGGTTCTTTACCCAGAGGGTGGTGAGGGACTGGAATGCCCTGCCAGCTGCAGTTGTAAATGCACCTAGTTTGGGGGCGTTTAAGAGATCTGTGGATAGGTTTATGGATGAAAAGGGATTGGTTTAGGCTAGTGGGTCATTGTTTTGTAACTGGTCGGCGCAACATCGTGGGCCGAAGGGCCTGTTCTGCGCTGTAATGTTCTATGTTCTATCTATAACCCCCAATCCCATTAAACCCCATATACCCATCCAGAAGTCTTTTAAAAGACCCCAGCGAGTTCGCCTCCACCACCGATGACGGCAGCCGATTCCATTCACTCACCACCCTCTGAGTGAAAAACTTACCCCTAACATCACCTCTGCACTTCCCTCCCCGCACCTTAAATCTGTGTTCTCTCGTAGCGACCATTTCAACCCGGGGAAATAGCCTCTGAGAGTCCACCCTATCTATTCCTCTCAACATTTTATAAACTTCTATCAGGTCGCCTCTCAACCTTCGCCTCTCTAGGGAAAAGAGTCCCAGCTCCCTCAACCTATCTTCATAAGGCATGCCTCCCAGTCCAGGCAACATCCTTGTAAATCTCCTCTGCACCCTTTCAATAGCTTCTACGTCTTTCCTATAGTGAGGCGACCAGAACTGCGCACAGTACTCCAAATGAGGCCTGACAAGGGTCCTGTAAAGTTGCAGCATGACCTCCCGACTCCTAAACTCAATCCCTCGATTAATGAAGGCCAGTACACCATACGCCTTCTTGACCACCTCCTCCACCTGCAAGGCCGATTTAAGAGTCCTGTGGACCCGGACCCCGAGATCCTTCTGCCCTTCAACGCTACTAAGACTCCTGCCCTTGATAGTGTACTCGTTCATCCCGTTGGTTCTGCCGAAATGGACGACTACACATTTATTGGCTGAAGAGGTAGATTTAAGGAGCATCTTCAAGAAGGAGAGGTAGAGAGCTATGGGAATAGAATTCCAGTGCTTGAGGTGCAGCTAACTATCCCAATCGTGGGACAATTCAAATCTGGAATTCTCAAAGAGGTGCACAGTTTGAATGCAGAGAATGGAAGGATTTTGGGATTGTGGAAGAGATTACAAGAAGAGGGGCATGGACAGAATAAAAAACAAGGAGAGAAATTTCAAAATTGAGAATCTGCTTAATGGGAGCCAATGTAGGTCAACAAATACAGGCCTGATGGATAAACATAATGAGGTGTGAGTACGAGACAGACAGATCAGGCATAGACTTAAGATAATGGGCAAGAGACTTAGGGGGATTTGAGGCAAAACTTTTTCACCTGCAGAGTAGCGAGAATCTAGAACTCATTGCCTAAATGTTTGGTAGAAGTGGGAACTCTCACAACATTTAGGACACATTTAGATCTGTCCTAGACAGTAGGACTAGGGGGCATAGCCTCAAGATAAAAGGGGGGGCGGTTTAGAACGGAGTTGAGGAGGAACTTCTTCACTCAAAGGGTGGTGAATCTCTGGAATTCTCTGCCCATTGAAGTGGTGGAGGCTGCCTCGCTAAATATTTTTAAGACGCGGGTTGATGGGTTTTTGATAAGAGAGGGGATTAAGGGTTATGGGGAGAAAGCGGGAAAGTGGAACTGAGCAGCGACAGATCAGTCATGATCTTATTGAATGGCGGGGCAGGCTCGAAAGGCTAGATGGCCTACTCCTGCTCTTATTTCTTATGTTCTTATGTTCACGACTTTTTGTAGTTTCTTGAGGTCTTGGGCAGAGCAGGACCCATACCAGACGGTGACACAACGAGAAAAAATGTTTTCTATGGTACATCTGTAAAAGTTGGTAAGAGTGATAGTTGACATGCCACTTTTCCTTACTGGGCTTTCTTAGTTATAGCGTCAGCATGGGGGGAGCAGGACAGATTGTTGCTGATCTGGACAGCTAAAAACTTGAAGCCTCGACCATTTCTACTTTGTCCCCGCTGACGTAGATAGAGGCATGTTCTCCTTTACGCTTCCTGAGGCTGATGACAATCCCCTTTGTTTTGTTGGACATTAAAGGAGAGATTATTGTTGCTGCACCAGTTCATCAGATTCCCTATCTCATTCCTGTACTCTGTCTCGTCATTGCTTAAGCTCTGACCCACTGCAGTGGTGTCATCAGCAAACTTGAAAACTGAATCTTGATGGCGGGTGCAGACATGATGGGCTAAGGGCCTCTTTCTGTGCTGTATGATAGTCTGATAATTCAGAGGCATTGGAAGAATTGGGAGATGTTGGGGTGGATTCTCCCCCAAAAATTCTAAGTGTCAAATTCAGAGGAAAACTTGAGTAACCCACATTGGTTTTTGCCAGTGGGAGTTCAGATTAGAATCTCCCACACTCTGTGTAGTGCAGAGACACCAGAGTGAATATCAGAAGATGGGCCTATTTACATCCGGGAGGTGAAACCAGTGGGACTCTGCGCACCCACAGAACTGACAGCTCCCGTTTGCTGGCCAGCTCAGGACCCCTGCAGTGTTGCTCCCCCAATTACCCCAAGGTCCAATCTCAGCACCCCCCGACCATTCACAGGCCCAGCCGCAACCCCCTGATCTCCAGCCTCCCCCTTGGCTGACCTCTCCCCCCATCGATCGCTTGCCTCTCCTCTCCTCCATGTTGCCCATGCCCAGAGGGTACCATCCTGCCCCGCTGCCCGACCCCCTGTGGCCCCCAATTGCCCCCCTTCACTCCAGCGGTGTAGTCCCAATAGTTCCCTGAATGTGGGGACCTACTGTAAATCCTACTGTAAATATCTTTTTCCAAAGGTAGGGGAATCTAGAGGACACAGGTTTAAGGTGAGAGGGGAGAGATACAAAAGGATCCAGAGGGGCAATTTTGTCACAGAGGGCGGTGAGTCTGGAACAAGCTGCCAGAGGTAGTTATAATTTTGTCTTTTCATAGAGGTTTACAGCATGGAAACAGGTCATTCGGCCCAACTTGTCCATGTCGTCCCTTTTTTAAACCCCTAATCTAGTCACGTTTGCCCACGTTTGGCCCATATCCCTCTATATCCATCTTACCCACGTAACTGTCTAATTGCTTTTTAAATGATGTGCTCGTAACTTCGGGAAAAGATGTTGATTACCTAACTGATCACTGCCCCTCTATAAGATCACCCCAAATTCTCCTATGCTCCAGAGAAAAAAGTCCCAGTCTAACGAGTCTTATAACGCAAACCATCAAGTCTCGGCAGCATCCTAGTAAATCTTTTTTGCACTCTTTCTAGTTTAATAACATCCTTTCTCTAATAGGATGACCAGAACTGTACACACTATTCCAAGTGTGGCCTTAGCAATGTCTTGTGCAACTTCAACAAAATGTCCAAACTCCTGTATTCTGTGTTCTGATCAATGAAACCAAGCATGCCGAATGCCTTCTTCACCACTCTGTCCATCTGTGACTCCACTTTCAAGGAGCTATGAACCTGTACCCTAGATCACTTTGCTCTACAACTCTCCCCAGTGCCCTACCATTAACTGATTAAGTCCTCCCCTGGTCTGATCTACCAAGGTACATCAGCTCGCATTTATCTAAATTAAACTCCATCTGCAATTTGTCAGCCCTTTGGCTCAACTGATCAAGATTCCATTGCAATCCAAGATAATCATCTTCACTGTCCACTATACCACCAAATTTGATGTCATCTGCAAACTTACTAACCATGCCTACCAAATTCTCATCCAAATCATTAATATAAATGACATAGAACATAGAACCCTACAGTGCAGAAAGAGGCCCGTCAGCCCATTGAGTCTGCACCGACCACAATCCCATCCAGGCCCTACGCGCATGTCTCTACATATTTTACCCGCTAATCCCTCTAACCTACACATCCCAGGACACTAAGGGGCAATTTCAGCATGGCCAATCAACCTAACCGCACATTTTTGGACTTTTGACAAATAGCAGTGGACCCAGCACCGATCCCTGAGGCACACTGCTGAAAAACAACCACCCTCTGTCTTCTGTCATAAAGTTGAGACAAAGGAACTATGCCATCTACGTGCACAGCAAGAGCAGGAAACTTGAGAAACTCAGTATCGCTACCAGCAGCAACCAAGCCTCCCCCAGTATCACAGTAGAAAACAGTACCACCGCAGGGAAGTCCACTGTCAATTTGTCGGACTATACACTTCAACCAGACGAAATCAAAGTTCTCAGCCAAAGGCTCAATTTTTGCCCCACCACCAAAATGGGCCCCATCTGTCTCTCAGCGGACACAGAGGAATTCATCAGGCAAATGAGTCTGCGGGAGTTCTTCGACAAACCCCAAGAGGCCAACAGCGAACACAATGAGACAGCCAATGAACCGGAACAGCCGACAAAGAGATCCACAGTGCAGCAACCAAAGAGGAAAGAGTCGAATTGGATTCCTTCGGATAGCCGCTGCCCTTGACTCAACATGTATGCTCAAGCCGTCAGGAGGTATGTCAATGCCAGATTCATCAGCCGCACTCACCAGACAACCCCAAATGTCACCCAGGCACAATGCAACGCCATCCGTACTCTCAAGACCAACTGCATCATTGTCAGCCACTGTCATACTGAACAGAACGGATTACTGCAAAGAAGTAGAGGAGCTCCGCAAAATTCGGGAGGCAGAGGTGGACATTGATAGGAGTTATAAGGAGATAGTCACTCCTAGAAACCAGTCTTGGGTCACTGCCACGAGGAGAGGAAAGAAGAATGTGGTGGGACAATCCCCTGGGGCTGTTCCCCTCCAAAATAGGTTTTCGGTCCTGGAGGCTACAGTTGAGGAGGAATCAACTGGGGATAGCCAAAGGGAGCAGGTCTCTGGGGGTGAGCCTATTGGGAAACCTCAGGTGATTAAGATTAAGGGTAAGAGATTGGGCCTCGTGATTGGGGACTCCACAGTTAAGGGGATGGATAGGAGAGTCGGAGGTAAGGGAGGGACTCAGGGCTGGTGTGTTGCCTACCAGGGGCTGGGGTCCGGGATGTATCGGACAGGGTATTCAGGACTCTTAGGGGAGAGGGAGATCAACCCCAAGTTATAGTTCATGTGGGGACACATGACATAGGGAGATTAAGGGAAGGGGATATTAAGCAAAGATTTATGGAGTTGTGGTGGAAACTAAAGGCTAAGTCTGGAAGAGTAGTTATATCCGTACTCTTGCCTGTGCCACGGGATAGTTTAGAGAGGAATAGAGAGAGGGAAAGTTTGAACTCGTGGCTGAGGGGTTGGTGCAGGAGGGAGGGGTTCAGGTACTTGAGCAATTGGGGCTCATTCTGGGGAAGGTGGGACCTCTATATGAGTGATGGTCTACACCTGAACCAGAGGGGAATCAATATCCTGGGGGGTAAATTTGCAAAGGCTATGCGGGGAGGTTTAAACTGATTTGGAGGGGGGGGTGGGATCTTGAGTGGAGGGGGTGAAAGTGAGGGGGGCATAGATGGGGAATGCAAGGCGCGGCGTAGTGGGGGTGAGGCGGAGCAGGGTTTGAAATGCATGTACTTTAATACTTTAAAGGTAGGGGAGGACCGCAGGCAATATGGGAGGGAGGTTAGACAGGGGGTGGAGAAGGGAAATGCCCAGACTGAGGGGCTGAAGTGTATATATTTTAATGCAAGGAGCATAGTAAATAAGGTAGATGAGCTTAGGGCGTGGATAGCTGCTTGGGAATGTGATGTGGTGGCCATTACGGAGACTTGGATGTCTCAGGGACAGGACTGGGTACTTCAGGTACCCGGTTTCAGATGCTTCAGGAAGGACAGGGAGGCTGGCAGAAGAGGTGGTGGAGTGGCACTGTTAATCAGGGACAGTCATGATGTGGGTATGCCGGCGTTGGACTGGCGTAAACACAGTAAAAAGTCTGACAACACCAGGTTTTAGTCCAACCGATTTATTTGATAATCTTCTCACAAGCAAGCAAGCTTTCGGGGTTAGCCCCTTCGTCAGGTGAATGGAGAGTTCTGGCCTCAGACAGAGCATATAAAGCACAGACAGTTTAGAGATTGCTGATTAGAATGCGAATTCTAATCAGCATTCTAATCAGCAATCTCTAAACTGTCTGTGCTTTATATGCTCTGTCTGAGGCCAGAACTCTCCATTCACCTGACGAAGGGGCTAACCCCGAAAGCTTGCTTGCTTGTGAGAAGATTATCAAATAAATCGGCTGGACTAAAACCTGGTGTTGTCAGACTTTTTACTGAATCAGGGACAGTGTCATGGCTGCAGAGAAAGAGGATGCCGTGGAGGGACTTTCTACAGAGTCTCTGTGGGTGGAAGTTACGAACAGCAAAGGGTCGAAAACTTTGCTGGGTGTATTCTATAGGCCGCCCAATAGTGACAGGGAAGTTGAAGTGCAGATAGGGAACCAGATTCTGGAGAAATGTATTAAAAACAGAGTTGTCGTGATGGGAGACTTCAATTTCCCAAACATCGACTGGAATATCCCTAGGGTAAGGGGTTTGGCTGGAGAGGAGTTTGTTAGGTGTGTTCAGGAAGGTTTCCTGACACAGTATGTGGACAAGCCTACGAGGGGAGAGGCTGTACTTGACCTGGTACTGGCGAATGAACCAGGGCAGGTGATGGATCTCTCGGTAGGAGAGCATCTTGGGAATGGTGACCATAATTCTATCTCCTTCACAATTGCATTGGAACGAGATAGGATCAAGCAGGCTCGGAAGGTGTTTGTCTAGAGTAAGGGGAGATACGAAGAAGTCAGGAAGTTACTTGGACAAATAAACTGGAAGGAGGCGTTCTTAGGGAAAAGTACCGAAGGAAGGTGGCGGATATTCAAGGAATGTTTGTCTGGCGCTCTGCATGACAATGTTCCGATGAGACAAGGGGGTTTTGGTAGGTCGCGGGAACCGTGGTGCACGAAGGCTGTGTTGAACCTAGTCAGGAGGAAAAGGAAGGTGTACAAAAGGTTCAGGGAACTAGGAGAGGTTAGGGATCTTGAAGAGTATAAGGACTGTAGAAAGGAGGTTAAAAGGGAAATTAGGAGAGCCAGAAGGGGTCATGAGAAGACCTTGGCAGGTAAGATTAAGGAAAATCCCAAGGCCTTCTATAAATATGTGAAAGGTAAAAGGATGAGAAGGGAAAGGATAGGACCTATAAAAGGTGAAGGGGGAAAGGTCTGTGTGGAACCAGAAGAAATGGCGGAGGTGCTTAATGAGTACTTTGCCTCAGTATTCACAGTGGAAGATGATCTGGGAAATCTTGCTATGGATTTGCAGCAGATGGAAAAGATTGAGTACGTGGACATTAAGGAGGAGGATGTCTTAGAACTTTTGAATTCTATCAAAATAGATAAGTCGCTGGGACCAGACGGGATGTACCCCAGGATACTGTGGGAGGCCAGGGAAGTGATTGCAGAGCCCCTGGCGATGATCTTTGCGTCGTCAATGGAGACGGGAGAGGTTCCGGAAGATTGGAGGATTGCGGATGTAGTCCCTATTTTCAAGAAAGGGAACAGAGATAGCCCGGGAAATTACCGCCCGGTGAGTCTGACCTCAGTGGTTGGTAAGCTGATGGAGAGGCTTCTGAGGGACAAGATTTACGAGCATTTGGAGAGGTTTGACATGATCAGGAATAGTCAGCATGGATTTGTCAAGGGCAGGTCGTGCCTTACAAGCCTAGTTGAGTTCTTCGATAATGTGACTGAACACATTGACGAAGGAAGTGCCGTGGACGTAGCGTACATGGACTTCAGCAAGGCGTTTGATAAGGTCCCCCATGCAAGACTTCTTGAGAAGGTGAGAGGGCATGGGATCCAAGGGCCTTTGGCCTTGTGGATCCAGAACTGGCTTGCCTGCAGAAGGCAGAGAGTGGTTGTGGATGGGTCTTTTTCGGAATGGAGGTCAGTCACCAGTGGGGTGCCCCAGGGATCTGTTCTGGGACCCTTGCTGTTTGTCATTTTCATAAATGACCTGGATGAGGAAGTGGAGGGATGGGTTAGCAAGTTCGCTGATGACACGAAGGTCGGTGGTGTTGTGGATGGTCTGGAAGGATGTCAAAAGTTGCAGCAGGACATAGATAGGATGCAGGAATGGGCGGAGAAGTGGCAGATGGACTTCAACGCGGATAAATGTGTAGTAGTCCATTTCGGCAGAACCAACGGGATGAACGAGTACACTATCAAGGGCAGGAGTCTTAGTAGCGTTTAAGAGCAGAAGGATCTCGGGGTCCGGGTCCACAGGACTCTTAAATCGGCCTCGCAGGTGGAGGAGGTGGTCAAGAAGGCATATGGTGTACTGGCCTTCATTAATCGAGGGATTGAGTTTAGGAGTCGGGAGGTAATGCTGCAACTTTACAGGACCCTTGTCAGGCCTCATTTGGAGTCCTGTGCGCAGTTCTGGTCACCTCACTATAGGAAAGACGTAGAAGCTATTGAAAGGGTGCAGAGGAGATTTACAAGGATGTTGCCTGGACTGGGAGGCATGCCTTATGAAGATAGGTTGAGGGAACTGGGACTCTTTTCCCTAGAGAGGCGAAGGTTGAGAGGCGACCTGATAGAAGTTTATAAAATGTTGAGAGGAATAGATAGGGTGGACTCTCAGAGGCTATTTCCCCGGGTTGAAATGGTCGCTACGAGAGGACACAGATTTAAGGTGTGGGGTGGGAAGTACAGAGGTGATGTTAGAGGTAAGTTTTTCACTCAGAGGGTGGTGAGTGAATGGAATCGGCTGCCGTCATCGGTGGTGGAGGCGAACTCGCTGGGGTCTTTTAAAAGACTTCTGGAAGAATATATGGGGTTTAATGGGATTGGGGATTATAGATAGGTCTATAGATTGGTGGAGTTGATGTGATCGGCGCAACTCGAGGGCCGAAGGGCCTGTTTGTGCTGTAATGTTCTATGTTCTAAGTGTGTACCGACAACTGAACAATGAGGAATGTTACAGACAGTCACCCACAGATCCGACCAAAGAACAGACCCGTCAATTCAAAAGATTGATCAAGTCCTTTGTTCTGGATGTTCAGAGCACCCTCTGTGCTCTCATCCCATGTACTCCCCATGTTGGAAATCTCTACTGCCTCCCAAAGATAGACGAGGCCAACACACCCAGCCGTCCCATCATATCAGGCAATAGGAGCCTGTGTGAGAACCTCTCCGGCTAAATGGAGGGCATCCGGAAACCAATTGTACAAAGAACTCTCAGCTTTTGTTGTGACACTACAGACTTCCTACAGAAACTCAGCACACATGGACCAGTTGAACCAGGAGCACTCCTCGTCACAATGGATGTCTCAGCGCTCTACACCACCATCTCCCACAATGACGGCATTGCTGCAACTGTCTCAGTACACAATGCCGACAACTGCCAATCTCCAGATACAATTTTACAACTCATCCGCTTCATCCAGGACCACAAAGTCTTCACCTTCAACAACCAGCTCTTCCAGACACATGGGGACCAAATTTGCACCTCAGTATGCCAAAATCATTATATGTAGATTCGAACAAGACTTCTTCACTGCACAGGACCTTCAATTGATGCTACATACTAGCATGACATTTTCTTCCTTTGAACTCATGGCGAACAATCACTGAAACATCAACAAGTTCCATCCCACCATCAGACTCACCATGGACTACTCTCCGGAATCAGTTGCATTCTTGGACACACGCATCTCCATCAAGGACGATCACCTCAGCACTTCACTGTACCACAAACCCACGGATAACCTCACGATGCTCCATTTCTCCAACTTCCACCCTAAACAGGTTAAAGAAGCCATCCCCATGGACAAGCCCTTCGTATAGAACATAGATCACTGCAGCACAAACAGGCCCTTCGACCAACAAGTTGAGCCGATCATATCCATACCTACCAGGCCTATCTATTACTCTCAATCCCATTAAGTCCCACGTGCTCATCCAGAAGTCTCTTAAAAGACCTCAGCGAGTTCGCCTCCACCACCACCGACAGCAGCCGATTCCACTCACTCACCACCCTCTGAGTGAAAAACTTACCCCTAACATCTCTTCTGTACTTGCTCACCAGCACCTTAAACCTGTGTCCTCTCGTAGCCACCATTTCAGCCCTGGGAAAAAGCTTCCGAGAATCCACCCTATCTATACCTCAACATTTTATAAACCTCTATCAGGTCGCCTCTCAATCTTCGTCTCTCCAGGGAGAAGAGACCTAGTTCCCTCAACCTATCTTCATAAGGCAATCCAGTCCAGGCAACATCCTTGTAAATCTCCTCTGCACCCTCTCAATAGCTTCCACATCCTTCTTGTAGTGAGGCGACCAGAACTGCACGTAGTACTCCAAGTGGGGTCTGAAAAGGGTTTTATAAAGTTGCAGCATTACCTCCCGACTCCTAAACTCAATCCCTTGATTAGTGAAGGCTAGCACGCCACATGCCCCCTTGACCACATCCTTCACCAGCGAGGCTGATTTAAGAGTCCGATGGACCCGGACCCCAAGGCCCTTCTGCTCCTCAACACTGCCAGAAGTCCTACCCTTGATATTGTACTCTATCATCCCATTGGACATGCCAAAATGGACCACTACACATTTATCCACGTTGAAGTCCATCTGCCACTTCTCCGCCCAGTCTTGCATCCTATCTATGTCACACTACAACTTCTGACATCCCTCCAGACTATTCACAACACCACCAACCTTCGTGTCATCAGCGAACTTGCTAACCCATCCCTCCACTTCCTCATCCAGGTCATTTATGAAAATGACAAACAGCAAGGGTCCTAGAATAGATCCCTGGGGCACTCCACTGGTGATCGACCTCCATGCAGAGAAAGACCCATCCACAATCACACTTTGCCTTCTGCAGGCAAGCCAGTAAAAAGTCTGACAACACCAGGTTTTAGTCCAACCGATTTATTTGATAATAGACTCACAAGCTTTCGGGGTTAGTCCCTTCGTCAGGTGAATGGGGGACTCTTCATTCACCTGACGAAGGGACTAACCCCGAAAGCTTGTGAGTCTATTATCAAATAAATCAGTTGGACTAAAACCTGGTGTTGTCAGACTTTTAATGTGTTTACGCCAGTCCAACGCCGGCATACCCACATCATTTCTGCAGGCAAGCCAGTTCTGGATCCACAAGGCAACAGCCCCTTGGATCCCATGCCCTCTCACTTTTTCAAGAAGTCTTGCATGGGGGACCTTATCAAACGCCTTGCTGAAGTATACACAGGATCTGCCCAGGCCACGCTTCGAATATAGTGTTCAATTCTGGCTGCTACACTACCAGAAATTATGGAGGCTTTGGAGTGAGTACAGAAAAGATTTACCAGGATGTTGTCTGGTATGGAGAGCATTAGCCATGAGGAGCAGTTAGAGAATTTTGGTTTATTCTCACTGGAACGACTGAGGTTGAGGGGTGATCTGATAGAAGTCTACAAGATTATGAGGGGCATGGACAGAGTGGACAGTCAAAAGCTTTTTCCCAGGGTGGAAGAGTCAATTACTAGGGGGCATCGGTTTAAGATGTGAAGGGCAAGGTTTAAAGAAGATGCAAGTTTTTTACACAGAGGATGGTGGGTGCCTGGAACTTGCT
Source organism: Prionace glauca (assembly GCA_037974335.1). NCBI lineage: Eukaryota > Metazoa > Chordata > Chondrichthyes > Carcharhiniformes > Carcharhinidae > Prionace > Prionace glauca. Next base: position 109,597,066 of record CM075731.1, read on the forward strand.
GCTGGGGGAGGTGGTGGAAGCAGATACAATAGTGACTTTTAAGGGGCATCTTGACAAATACAAATGAATAGGATGGGAATAGAGGTCCCCGAAAGGGTAGGGGGTTTTAGTTCAGTAGGGCAGCATGCTGGGTGCAGATTTGGAGGGCCGAGGCTCGAAGGGCCAGATGGCCTGCTCCTGCTCCTATTTCTTATGTTCTTATAAGAACATAAGAACATAAGAAATAGGAGCAGGAGTAGGCCATCTGGCCCCTCGAGCCTGCCCCGCCATTCAATAAGATCATGGCTGATCTGTCGTGACTCAGCTCCACCTTCCCGCCCTCTCCCCATAACCCTTAATCCCTTCTCTTATCAAAAACCCATCAACCCGTTTCTTAAAAATATTTAGCGAGGCAGCCTCCACCACTTCAACAGGCAGAGAATTCCAGAGATTCACCACCCTTTGAGTGAAGAAGTTCCTCCTCAACTCTGTTCTAAACCGCCCCCCCTTTATCTTGAGGCTGTGCCCCCTAGTCCTACTGTCTTTTTTGAGCGGGAAGAGTCTCTCCACCTCTATCCTATCCATCCCATTCATCATCTTATACGTCTCAATGAGATCTCCCCTCATTCTTCTAAACTCTAACGAGTACAAGCCTAGTTTATTCAGCCTCTCCTCATAGCTCAATCCCCTCAACTCCGGTATCAGCCGAGTAAACCTCCTCTGCACTCCCTCCAGGGCCAAAATATCCTTGCGCAGGTGCGGCGCCCAAAACTGCACACAGTACTCCAGCTGCGGCCTCACCAATGCCCTATACAGCTGCAGCAAGACCTCCCTACTTTTATATTCAATCCCCCTCGCTATGAAGGCCAGCATCCCATTCGCCTTCCTGACCACCTGCTGCACCTGCAAGCTGGGTTTTTGCGACTCATGCACAAGGACCCCGAGGTCCCTCTGCACCGTCGCCTGCTGCAGTTTTTCGCCCCGTAAGTAATAGTCCTTCCTACCATTCCTCCTACCAAAGTGGACCACCTCACACTTGCCAACATTAAATTCCATTTGCCATTTCCTGGCCCATTCGCCCAGCCTATCTAGATCCTTCTGCAGACTCTCCACACCCTCCGCACAATTTGCCTTTCCCCCAATCTTGGTGTCATCAGCAAATTTCGACACCCTGCACTCGGTTCCCTCCTCCAGATCATCTATATAAATGGTAAATAGCTGAGGCCCCAGCACCGACCCCTGGGGCACCCCACTAGTTCCTTGTTGTAATTTTCTTTGTTCTTTGTTCACTTGCCACCCTCCAATCTTCAGGCACCTCACCTGTGACTATCGATGATTTAAATACCTCTGCTAGGGGACCTGCAAATTCCTCCCTAGCCTCTCACCATGTCCTGGGATACATCAGGTCCCGGAGATTTATCTGCCTCGATGCATTTTAAGACTTCCTGCACCTTCTTCTTTGTGATATGTACACTCCTCAAGACATCATTATTTATTTCCCCAAGTTCACTAACATGCTTGCTTTTCTCAACAGTGAATACTGATGAGAAATATTCATTTAGCATCCCACCCATCTCATATGGATCCGCATATAAATGACTTTGTTAATTCTTAAGAGGTCCTACTCTCTCCATAGTTAGTCTTTACCCTTTATGCATTCGTAGAAGCTCTTTGGATTCTCCTTTGTCTCATCTGTCAAAACAATCCCCCTTTTAAAAAACATTTAGATAGCTACATTGGTAAGATGGACATAGCGGAATATTGGCCAAATGTGGGCAAATGGTACTAGCTTAGTGGGGGGGAAAAAAGGCAGTACAGACAAGTTGGGCCAGACGGCCTGTTCTCATGCTGTAAAACTGAATGGCTCAATACCTGAATGACAGTGTTTGTGGAGTCATGTGGCACAAATTTATTAAAGTGACAACAAGATTTTGCTTTCAATGGCACAGTGGTTATCACAGTGCCAGGGACCCAGGTTCAATTCTGGTCTAGGCTGACTGTCTGTGTGGAGTTTGCACATTCTCCACATGTCTGCGTGGGTTTCAAATAACATAGAACATTACAGCACGGTACAGGCCCTTCGGCCCTCGATGTTGCACCTAACAGTGGAACCAATCTAATGACCCTCTAACCTAAACTATTCCAATGTTATCCATATGCCTATCCACTGACCACTTGAATGCCCTTGGAGAGTACACAACTGCTGCAGGCAGAGCATTCCACGACCTTACTACCCTCTGAGTAAAGAACCTACCTCTGACATCCGTCCTGTCACTAATACCCCTTAATTTAAAGCTATGTCCCCTCGTGTTAGCCATCACCATCCGAGGAAAAAGGGTCTCACTGTCCACCCTAAATAATCCTCTGATCATCTTGTATGCCTCAATTAGGTCACTTCGTAACCTTCTTCTCTCTAATGAAAATAACCTCAAGTCCCTCAGCCTTTCCTCATAACATCTTCCCACTATACCAGGCAACATCCTGGTAAACGTCCTCTGCATCCTTTCCAATGTCTCCACATCTTTCTTATAATACAGCGACCAGAACTGTATGCAATGCTCCAAGTGCGGCCGCACCATGGTTTTGTATAGTTGTAACATGACCTCACGGCTCCGAAATTCAATCCCTCTACCAATAAAAGCTAACACACCATACGCCTTCTTAACAACCTTATCAACCTGGGTGCCAACTTTCAGGGAGCTATGCACATGTACCCCGAGATCTCTCTGCTCGTCAACACTACTAAGAGTCCTTCCATTAGCCCTATATTCTGTACTCTTGTTACTCTTACCAAAGTGACCAAAGAAGTGGATGGGGGTAAGGCAGTTGATGTGGTACATATGGACTTTAGTAAGGCGTTTGACAAGGTTCACCATGGAAGGCTTCTGCAGAAATTGCAGATGTATGGAATTGAGGGTGATCTAGGAAATTGGATTAGGAATTGGCTGGCGGATAGGAGACAGAGGGTGGTGGTTGATGGTAAGTATTCGACATGGAGTTCAGTTACGAGTGGTGTGCCTCAGGGATCTGTTTTGGGGCCACTGCTGTTTGTAATTTTTATAAATGATCTGGATGAGGGTATAGTTGGGTGGATTAGTAAATTTGCTGATGACACCAAAGTCGGAGGTGTGGTAGATAGTGAGGAAGGGTGTCTTAGTCTACAGGGAGACTTGGATAAGTTGCAGAGCTGAGCCGAGAGGTGGAGGATGGAGTTTAATGCGGAAAAGTGTGAGGTAATTCACTTTGGCAGGAATAACAGATGTGTAGAGTACAGGGCTAATGGTAGGACTCTGAATTGGAAATAGGTGTATGTGTACATAGATCCCTGAAAGTTGGGAATCAAGTAGATAGGGTTGTTAGGAAGGCATATGGTGTCTTGGCGTTTATTGGTAGGGGGATTGAATTTACGAGCCGCAGCGTCATGTTGCAACTGTACAAAACTCTGGTGCGTCCGCACTTGGAGTACTGTGTGCAGTTCTGGTCCCCACATTATAGGAAGGATGTGGAGGCTTTGGAGAGGGTGCAGAGGAGGTTTACCAGGATGTTGCCTGGTATGGAGGGGAGGTCCTATGAACATAGAACATAGAACATAGAACCCTACAGTGCAGAAACAGGCCCTTCGGCCCATCGAGTCTGCACCGAGCACAATCCCACCCAGAACCTATCCCCATATCCCTACACATTTACCTGCTAATCCCTCTAACCTACACATCCCAGGACACTAAGGGGCAATTTTAGCATAGCCAATGAACCTAACCTGCACATCTTTGGACTGTGGGAGGAAACCGGAGCACCCGGAGAAAACCCACGCAGACACGAGGAGAATGTGCAAACTCCACACAGGCAGTGACCCGAGCCGGGAATCGAACCCGGCTGAGGAGAGACTGAGGGATTTGAGGTTGTTTTCGTTCGAAAGAAGGCGGCTACGAGGGGACCTTATTGAAACATATAAGATGATTAGAGGTTTAGATAGGGTGGACAGTGATAGCCCTTTTCCTCGGATGGAGAAAGCTAGCACAAGGGGGCATAGCTTTAAATTAAGGGGTGGTAGTTATAGGACGGATGTCAGGGGTAGGTTCTTTACCCAGAGGGTGGTGAGGGATTGGAAAGCCCTGCCTGCTGCAGTTGTAAATGCGCCTAGTTTGGGGGTGTTTAAGAGATCCGTGGATAGGTTTATGGATGGTAAGGGTTTGGTTTAGGTTAGAGGTCATTGTTTTTTAACTGGTCGGCGCAACATCGTGGGCCGAAGGGCCTGTTCTGCGCTGTAATGTTCTATGTTCTAACTCACACTTTTCCATATTAAACTCCATTTGCCACCTCTCAGCCCAGCTCTACAGCTTATCTATAGAGCATAGAACATTACAGCGCATTACAGGCCATTCGGCCCTCAATGTTGCGCCTAACAGTGGAACCAATCTAATGACCCTCTAACCTAAACTATTCCAATGTTATCCATATGTCTATCCACTGACCACTTGAATGCCCTTAAAGTTGGAGAGTACACAACTGCTGCAGGCAGAGCATTCCACAATCTTACTACCCTCTGAGTAAAGACCCTACCTCTGACATCCGTCCTGTCACTAACACCCCTTAATTTAAAGCTAGAACTTAATTTAAAGCTAGAATTTAAACCAGAACTGCGCACAGTACTCCAAATGAGGCCTGACGAGGGTCCTGTAAAGTTGCAGCATTACCTCCCGACTCCTAAACTCAATCCCTCATTAATCGAGGGATTGAGTTTAGGAGTCGGGAGGTAATGCTGCAACTTTACAGGACCCTCGTCAGGCCTCATTTGGAGTACTGTGCGCAGTTCTGGTCGCCTCACTATAGGAAAGACGTAGAAGCTATTGAAAGGGTGCAGAGGAGATTTACAAGGATGTTGCCTGGACTGGGAGGCATGCCTTATGAAGATAGGTTGAGGGAGCTGGGACTCTTTTCCCTGGAGAGACGAAGGTTGAGAGGCGACCTGATAGAAGTTTATAAAATGTTGAGAGGAATAGATAGGGTGGACTCTCAGAGGCTATTTCCCTGGGTTGAAATGGTCGCTACGAGAGGACACAGATTTAAGGTGCGGGGAGGGAAGTACAGAGGTGATGTTAGGGGTAAGTTTTTCACTCAGAGGGTGGTGAGTGATTGGAATCGGCTGCCGTCGTTGGTGGTGGAGGCGAACTCGCTGGGGTCTTTTAAAAGACTTCTGGATGAGTATATGGGGTTTAATGGGATTGGGGGTTATAGATAGGTCTATAGATTGGTGGGGTTGATGCGATCGGCGCAACTCGAGGGCCGAAGGGCCTGTTTGTGCTGTAATGTTCTATGTTCTATGTTCTATGTCCCCTTGTGTGAGCCATCACCATCCAAGGAAAAAGGCTCTCACTGTCCACCCTTAATAATCCTCTGATCATCTTGTATGCCTCAATTAGGTCACTTCGTAACCTTCTTCTCTCTAATGAAAATAACCTCAAGTCCCTCAGCCTTTCCTCATCAGACTTTCCCACCATACCAGGCAATATCCTGGTAAACCTCCTCTGCACCCTTTCCAATGCCCCCACATCTTTCTTATAATGCAGCGACCAGAACTGTACGCAATACTCCAAGTGCGGCCACACCAGAGTTTTGTACAGTTGTAACATGACCTCACGGCTCCGAAATTCAATCCCTCTACCAATAAAAGCTAACACACCGTACACCTTCAACCTGGGTGCCAACTTTCAGGGAGCTATGCACATGTACCCCGAGATCTCTCTGCTTCTCAACACTACCCAGAGTCCTTCCATTAGCCCTATATTCTGTACTCCTGTTATTCTTACCAAAGTGAATCACCTCACACTTTTCCATATTAAACTCCATCTGCCATCTCTCGGCCCAGCTCTGCAGCTTATCTATGTCCCTCTGCAAACTGTAATATCTATCCTCACTGTCTACAACTCCTCCAACTTTTGTGTTGTCAGCAAATTTACTAATCCATCCTTCTACACCCTCATCTAGGTCATTTATAAAAATGACAAACAGCAGTGGCCCCAAGATAGATCGTTGAGGTACACCACTAGTAACTGAATTCCAGGTTGAATATTTCCCATCAACTACCACCCTCTGTCTTCTATCAGCTAGCCAATTCCTGATTCAAACTGCTAAATCACCCTCAATCCCATGCATCTGTATTTTCTGCAATAGCCTACCATGGGGAATCTTATCAAACGCTTTGCTAAAATCCATATACACCACGTCAACTGCCTTACTCTTATCCACCTTTGGTCACCTTTTCAAAAAACTCAATAAGGTTTGTGAGGCATGACCTACCCTTCACAAAACCGTGTTGACTATCCCTAATCAATTTATTTCTCTCTAGATGATTATAAATCCTATCCCTTATAATTCTTTCCAAAACTTTGCCCACAACAGAAGTAAGGCCCACCAGTCTATAATTCCCAGGATGGTCTCTACTCCCCTTCTTGAACAAGGGTTCAACATTTGCTATCCTCCAGTCTTCCGGCACTATACCTGAAGTCAATGACGACATGAAGATCAAAGCCAAAGGCTCTGCAATCTCCTCCCTAGCCTCCCAGAGAATCCTAGGGTAAATCCCATCCGGCCCAGGGGACTTATCTATTTTCATACTCAATTTCCTCTGGGTGCTCCGGTTTCCTCCCACATTCCAAATATGTGTGGGTTAGGTTGATTAGCCATGCTGAATTGCCCCTTAGTGTCTCAAGATGTGTAGGTTAGCGGGATTAACAGGGTAAATACATGGGGTTACGGGGTTAGGGGCTGGGTGAGATTGTTGTTGGGACAGGCTCGATTGGCTGAATGGCCTCCTTCTGCTCTACAGGGATTCTATGATTCTAATTAATATTGCTGTATTTTTTATAGTTAAATTCTGAACACATTGACGAAGGAAGTGCCGTGGACGTAGTGTTACATGGACTTCAGCAAGGCGTTTGTTAAGGTCCCCCATGCAAGACTTCTTGAGAAGGTGAGAGGGCATGGGATCCAAGGGCCTTTGGCCTTATGGATCCAGAACTGGCTTGCCTGCAGAAGGCAGAGAACGGTTGTGGATGGGGCTTTTTTGGAATGGAGGTCAGTCACCAGTGGGGTGCCCCAGGGATCTGTTCTGGGACCCTTGCTGTTTGTCATTTTCATAAATGACCTGGATAAGGAAGTGGAGGGATGGGTTAGCAAGTTCGCTGATGACACGAAGGTCGGTGGTGTTGTGGATGGTCTGGAAGGATGTCAAAAGTTGCAGCAGGACATAGATAGGATGCAGGAATGGGCGGAGAAGTGGCAGATGGACTTCAACGCGGATTAATGTGTAGTCGTCCATTTCGGCAGAACCAACGGGATGAACGAGTACACTATCAAGGGCAGGGGTCTTAGTAGCGTTGAAGAGCAGAAGGATCTCGGGGTCCGGGTCCACAGGACTCTTAAATCGGCCTCGCAGGTGGAGGAGGTGGTCAAGAAGGCGTATGGTGTACTGGCCTTCATTAATCGAGGGATTGAGTTTAGGAGTCGGGAGGTAATGCTGCAACATTACAGGACTCTTAGGAGTCTTAGTAGCGTTGAAGAGCAGAAGGATCTCGGGGTCCGGGTCCACAGGACTCTTAAATTGGCCTTGCAGGTGGAGGAGGTGATCAAGAAGTTTTTTTCGGAGTTTTGGCGTTTATTGGTAGGGGGATTGAATTTAGGAGTCGCAGCGTCATGATGCAACTGTACACAACTCTGGTGCGGCCACACTTGGAGTTTTGTGTGCAGTTCTGGTCCCCACATTACAGGAAGGATGTAGAGGCTTTGGAGAGGGTGCAGAGGAGGTTTACCAGGATGTTGCCTGGTATGGAGGGGAGATCCTATGAGGAGAGATTGAGAGATTTGGGGTTGTTTTCGCTGGAAAGAAGGCGGCTAAGAGGGGATCTCATTGAAACATATAAGATGATTAGAGGTTTAGACAGGGTAGATAGTGATAGCCTTTTTCCTAGGATGGAGAAAGCTAGCACGAGGGGGCACGATTTTAAATTAAGGGGGGGTAGTTATAGGACAGATGTCAGGGGTAGTTCTTTACCCAGAGGGTGGTGAGGGACTGGAATGCCCTGCCAGCTGCAGTTGTAAATGCACCTAGTTTGGGGGCGTTTAAAAGATCTGTGGATAGGTATATGGATGAAAAGGGATTGGTTTAGGCTAGTGGGTCATTGTTTTGTAACTGGTCGGCGCAACATCGTGGGCCGAAGGGCCTGTTCTGTGCTGTAATGTTCTATGTTCTAAGAAGGCGTATAGTGTACTGGCCTTCATTAATCGAGGGATTGAGTTTAGGAGTCGGGAGGTAATGCTGCAACTTTACAGGACCCTTGTCAGGCCTCATTTGGAGTCCTGTGCGCAGTTCTGGTCGCCTCACTATAGGAAAGACGTAGAAGCTATTGAAAGGGTGCAGAGGAGATTTACAAGGATGTTGCCTGGACTGGGAGGCATGCCTTATGAAGATAGGTTGAGGGAGCTGGGACTCTTTTCCCTAGAGAGGCGAAGGTTGAGAGGCGACCTGATAGAAGTTTATAAAATGTTGAGAGGAATAGATAGGGTGGACTCTCAGAGGCTATTTCCCCGGGTTGAAATGGTTGCTACGAGAGGACACAGATTTAAGGTGCGGGGTGGGAAGTACAGAGGTGATGTTAGGGGTAAGTTTTTCACTCAGAGGGTGGTGAGTGAATGGAATCGGCTGCCGTCATCGGTGGTGGAGGCGAACTCGCTGGGGTCTTTTAAAAGACTTCTGGATGAGTATATGGGGTTTAATGGGATTGGGGGTTATAGATAGGTCTATAGATTGGTGGGGTTGATGTGATCGGCGCAACTCGAGGGCCGAAGGGCCTGTTTGTGCTGTAATGTTCTATGTTCTATAACAGAACTGTTGTCAAGGAGATATTTTACTTGCGTGTTTTCACTAAGTTGATTTTCTGTGGTTTGCTCTGTAAGACTGTTTTAACTGTGTAACTTTAATCTTGTGGCCTTATATTTTCCTTTTAATAAATCTTTTAATTTTCAAAATCCGAAAGGTGTTACTGGAGTTATATGCCTTTGGAGTCAATAGTTTTTCCTCCTCATTTTCAGAATATAAAAAAATGTTTCTCTTTGGGATCTTGCTTGGTATGAAAAATTCTTTTATTCCATGAGGAATCTTGTTTGCTCAGCAGTCAGAACAACATGCAATATCGGGCAATGTCCCTATACACAGAATATCAAGCAACATTCCTATACATGCAATACGGGTAATCCACCCATACTCATACCAGGCAACGGTTCCATTTGTACCATATTGCTCGATGACACCGACATGGAATACCAGACAACATCTCGCTACACAGAATATTAGGCAATATCCTCTTATGTGGAATACTGGACAATGACCCCATAAGGAATACTAGGCAACATCCCCATGCACAGAATGCCAGACAAATCCTCATGGAATAAAAGCGTTTCCTTATTTATTAGTCACAAGTAGGCTTACATGAACACTGCAATGAAGTTACTGTGAAAATCCTCTAGTCACCACACTCCAGCGCCTATTCGGGTACACTGAGGGAGAATTTAGTACGGCCAATCCACCTAACCAGCACATCTTTCGGACTGTGGGAGGAAACTGGAGCAGCCGGAGGAAACCCACACAGATATGCAGAGAATGTGCAAACTCCGCACAGAAAGAACAAAGAACAAAGAACAACACAGCACGGGAAACAGGCCCTTCGGCCCAACGAGCCCGCGCCGCCGTCCCATGGTCAGTGACCTATTCATGATTTTAGTCTATGCCTAATGTGTGAGGATCAGGGAGGTCCAATATAGGGACAATTTGTTACCCAATCAATCAGCCTAAAAGCACATTTTTGGGATGTGGGAGGAAACCGGAGTACCCGGAGGAAACCCAGGCCAGGAATTGAACCTGAATCCCTGGCACTGTGAGGCAGGAGTGCTAACCACACCACAGATCTCTGCACACAGGATATCGGACAATGCTCCTTACATGGAATACTAGGCAATGTTCCCATAGACAGAAAAGCAGACAGTGGGATATGCATCTCTCGCAAGGGCTGGATTTGTTGCCCATCCTTAACTTGCCTTAAGAAGGCTGTGGTGAGCTGCATTCTTGAACCTTCCAGCAGCGCTGGTTTGGATTTTTAATGCTAAATGTGCAGAACATCAGCGATTGTGACAGCAGGGGTATACAAGACATGTTTTTTTTAACCAATGCTTACTTGTGCAGACTTGGTAAATCCGAGAACACTGAAGCACTTCCCATCTGTTTTGTATTTCATCTGTTCTTGATCCACTTGTGAGAATGGGATAATATCACTACCATAGCGGAAACCTGAAATTATACAGAGCCTTTAACAAATTAAAATCCCCCAAGTCACTTCATAAAAGGTATTTATAATAAAATTTGATACCAAACCATACAATATCATATTGGAATCATAAAAAGTTTACAACAGAGAAGGAGGCTGTTCAGTCTCTCACATTCATGCCAGCTTTCAGTAGAACAAAGAAAATTACAGCAGAGGAACTGCCCCCCGCCAGCAACGAGTTCCAGCCACCCACTACTCTCGACATAAAAAATCTGCCTCGTACATCTCCTTTAAACCTTGCCCCTCGCACTGTAAACCTATGACTTTTCCACGCTCCTGACTGGAGGGACTGATTGTGGACAAGTCCCCAGGACCGGATGGAATGCATCCGAGGGTTCTGAAAGAAATGGCGGAGGTGATAGTGGATGCCTTGGTGGTTATTTTCCAAACCTTGCTGAATTCCGGGGAAGTGCCGGAAGATTGGAAAACGGCTAATGTTACGCCGTTGTTTAAGAAAGGTGGCAGGCAAAAGGCAGGGAATTATAGGCCGGTTAGTTTAACGTCTGTTGTAGGTAAAATGTTTGAATCCGTGATCAAGGAGAAAATAGCGAGGCATCTTGAGGAGAATTGTTTGATAGAGCAGACGCAGCACGGTTTTGTTAAGGGGAAGTCGTGTCTGACGAATTTATTGGAGTTCTATGAGGATGTGTCTAGGGTGGTGAATAGAGGAGAGCCGGTGGATGTGGTCTTTCTTGATTTTCAGAAGGCATTTGATAAGGTACCTCACAAGAGGTTATTACAGAAGGTCGGGGGCATGGAGTTGGGGATAGGGTGTTAGTGTTGATAGGGGATTGGCTGTCAAATAGGAGGCAGAGAGTAGGGTCAATGGGTGCTATTCAGATTGGCGGTTGGTAACTAGTGGAGTGCCCCGAGGTCGGTACTGGGGCCTCAGCTATTTACCATTTATATAGATGATCTGGAGGAGGGAACCGAGTGCAGGGTGTCGAAATTTGCTGATGACACCAAGATTGGGGGAAAGGCAAATTGTGAGGAGGGTGTGGAGAGTCTGCAGAAGGATCTAGATGGACTGGGCGAATGGGCCAGGAAATGGCAAATGGAATTTAATGTTGGCAAGTGCGAGGTGGTCCACTTTGGTAGGAGGAATGGTAGGAAGGACTATTACTTACGTGGCGAAAAACTGCAGCAGGCAACGGTGCAGAGGGACCTCGGGGTCCTTGTGCATGAGTCGCAAAAACCCAGCTTGCAGGTGCAGCAGGTGGTCAGGAAGGTGAATGGGATGCTGGCTTTCATAGCGAGGGGGATTGAATATAAAAGTAGGGAGGTCTTGCTGCAGCTGTATAGGGCATTGGTGAGGCCGCAGCTGGAGTACTGTGTGCAGTTTTGGGTGCCGCACCTGCGCAAGGATATTTTGGCCCTGGAGGGAGTGCAGAGGAGGTTTACTAGGCTGATGCCGGAGTTGAGGGGATTGAGCTATGAGGAGAGGCTGAATAAACTAGGCTTGTACTCGTTAGAGTTTAGAAGAATGAGGGGAGATCTCATTGAGACGTATAAGATGATGAATGGGATGGATAGGATAGAGGTGGAGAGACTCTTCCCGCTCAAAAAAGACAGTAGGACTAGGGGGCACAGCCTCAAGGTAAAGGGGAGGCGGCTTAGAACAGAGTTGAGGAGGAACTTCTTCACTCAAAGGGTGGTGAATCTCTGGAATTCTCTGCCCGTTGAAGTGGTGGAGGCTGCCTCGCTAAATATTTTTAAGAAACGGGTTGATGGGTTTTTGATAAGAGAAGGGATTAAGGGTTATGGGGAGAGGGCGGGAAGGTGGAGCTGAGCCACGACAGATCAGCCATGATCTTATTGAATGGCGGGGCAGGCTCGAAGGGCCAGATGGCCTACTCCTGCTCCTATTTCTTATGTTCTTATGTAGGTCTAGCTGCAGCTGTACAGGGCACTGGTGAGGCCGCAGCTGGAGTACTGTGTGCAGTTTTGGTCGCCGCACTTACGCAAGGATATTTTGGCCTTGGAGGGAGTGCAGAGGAGATTTACTAGACTGATACCGGAGTTGAGGGGGTTGAACTATGAGGAGAGGCTGAATAAACTAGGCTTGTACTTGTTAGAGTTTAGAAGAATGAGGGGAGATCTCATTGAGACATATAAAATGATGAATGGGATGGATAGGATAGAGGTGGAGAGGCTCTTTCCACTCAGAAAGGACAATAGGACTAGAGGGCACAGCCTCAAGATAAAGGGGAGGCGGTTTAGAATGGAGTTGAGGAGGAACTTCTTCACTCAAAGGGTGGTGAATCTCTGGAATTCTCTGCCCATTGAAGTGGTGGAGGCTGCCTCGCTAAGTATATTTAAGACGCGGGTTGATAGGTTTTTGATAGGCAAGGGGATTAAGGGTTATGGGGAGAGGGCGGGAATGTGGAACTGAGACACGACAGATCAGCCATGATCTTATTGAATGGCGGGGCTGGCTCGAGGGGCTAGATGGCCTACTCCTGCTCCTATTTCTTATGTTCTTAAAAGCATCTGACCATCCACTCTATCCATACCTCACATAATCTTGTAGACTTGTATCAGGTCTCTCCTCAACCTCTGTCGCTCCAGTGAGAACAAACCTCTCCTCATAGCTCATGCCCTCCATACCAAGTAACATCCTGGTAAATCTTTTCTGTACCCTCTTCAAAGCCTCCTTCTGGTAGTGTGGAGACCAGAATTGAACACTATATTCCAAGCGTGGCCTAACTAAAGTTCTATAAAGCTACAACGTGACTTGCCAACTTTTAAACTCAATATCCCAGCCACTGAAGGCAAGCATGCCTTATGCCTTCTTGACAACCTTCTCCACCTGCATTGCCACTTTCAGTGACCTGTGTACCTATACACCCAGATCCTTTTGCCTATCAACACTCTTATGGGTTCTGCCATTTACTGTATATTTCCTATCTGCCTTAGGCCTTCCAAAATGCATTCCCTCACATTTAGAACAGAGAACAGAGAACAGAGAAAAACTACAGCACAAACAGGCCCTTCAGCCCACAAGTTGCGCCGATCATATCACTACCTACTAGACTTACCTATAACCCTCAATCCTATTAAGTCCCACATAGTCATTCAGAAGTCTCTTAAAAGACCCTATTGAATTTGCCTCCACCACCACAGACGGCAGCCGATTCCACTCACTCACCACCCTCTGAGTGAAAAACTTACCCTTGACATATCCTCTGTACCTACTCCCCAGCACCTTAAACCTCTCGTAGCGACCATTTCAGCCCTGAGAAAAAGCCTTTGAGAAGCCACCCAATCTATACCTCTCACCATCTTATAAACCTCTATCAGGTCACCTCTCAACCTTCGTCTCTCCAAGGGGAAAAGACCGAGCTCCCTCAACCTATCCTCATAAGGCATGCCACCCAATCCAGGCAACATCCTTGTAAATCTCCTCTGCACCCTTTCAATAGCTTCCACATCCCTGCTGTAATGAGGCGACCAGAACTGAGCACAGTACTTCAAGTGGGGTCTGACAAGGGTCTTATAAAGCTGCAGCATTATCTCCCGACTCCTAAACTCAATCCCTTGATTGATGAAGGCAGTACACCATACGCCTTCTTAACCACATCCTCTACCTGCAAGGCCGATTTAAGAGTCCTATGGACCCGGACCCCAAGGTCCTTCTGATCCACTACATTGCTAAGAGTCCTACCCTTGATATTATATTTCTTCATCCCACTGGACCTGCCAAAATGGACCACTACACATTTATCCACATTGAAGTCCATCTGCCACTTCTCTGCCCAGTCTTGCATCCTATCTATGTCACGTTGCAACTTCTGACATCCCTCCAGACTATCCACAACACCACCAACCTTTGTGTCGTCGGCAAACTTACAAACCATCCCTCCACTTCCGCATCCAGGTCATTTATGAAAGTGACAAACAGCAAGGGTCCCAGAACAGATCCCTGGGGCACTCCACTGGTGGCTGACCTCCATGCAGAAAAAGACCCATCCACAACTACCTTGCCTTCTCGGGCAAGCCAGTTCTGCATCCACAAGGCAACAGCCCCTTGGATCCCATGCTCTCTCACTTTTTCAAGAAGTCTTGCATGGGGGACCTTATCAAATGCCTTGCTGAAGCCCACATAAACCACATCTACCGCTCTTCCTTCGTCAATGTGTTTAGTCACATTTTCAAAGAATGTGTGAGGCACGATCTGCCTTTGACAAAGCCATGTTCATTACTTTTGAGCATACTAAACTTCTCTAAATGTTCATTATTCCTGTCCCTCAGGATCTTTTCCATCAGCTTACCAGCCACTCAGGTTAGACTCACCGGTCGGTAATTTCCTGGGCTATCCCTATTCCCCTTCTTGAATATAGGAACCACATCTGCAATCCTCCAATCCTCTGGAATCTCTCCTGTCTCCATCACAAAGATCATCGCCAGAGGCTCTGCAATCTCTTCCCTCATCTCCCACAGTCTCCTGGGGTATGTCCAATCTGGTCCCAGCGACTTATCTATCTTGATGCTATTCAAAATTTCCAACACATCCTTTTTCTTAATGTTCACATACTCAATCTTTTCAGTCCGCCCCGCAAGCCTACAGTACAATCACCCAGATCTTTTTCCACCGTGAATATTGAGGTAAAGTACTAAACTCCATCTGCCATCTCCGCCCAAGTTTCCCATTGATCTATATCCTGCTGTATCCTCTGATGGTCCTCATGGCTATCCACCAATCTTTGTGTCATCTGCAAACTTATTAATCAAACCAGTTACATTTTCCTCCAAATCATTTATACATATTACAAGCAAAATATCTGTGAAATTATTTTCCCAAAATTTTGTTCTCTTTATTGCCACAAAGTGGCAAAGAGTGAGAGTACAAGGCCAAAAAAGTGTGACAGATGTGAGTGTTTCGGGACACAAAAACAGCGGAACGAAGTGAAACTTTGGTGCAATAAAAGCAGCAACAGAGCACGCAAGAGGGAGGAAAGACAGTTCAGACCATAAAAATGGTAAGAGAGAATTGAGAACATTGAACATTACAGCGCAGTACAGGCCCTGCGGCCCTCGATGTTGCGCCAACCTGTGAAACCAATCTAAAGCCCATCTCACCTACAGTATTCCAATATCATCCATATGGTTATCCAAAGATCATTTACATACCTTTAAGAAACATAAGAAATAGGAGCAGGAGTAGGCCATCTAGCCCTTTGAGCCTGCTCCACCATTCAATAAGATCACGGCTGATCTGAAGTGGATCAGTTCCACTTTCCCGCTTTCTCCCCATAACCCTTAATTCCCTTGTCTGTCAAAAACCTATCTACCCGTGACTTAAATATATTTAGCGAGGTAGCCTCCACCACTTCAAAGGGCAGAAAATTCCAGAGATTCACCACCCTTTGAGTGAAGAAGTTCCTCCTCAACTCCATTCTAAACCGTCCCCCTTTTATCTTGAGGCTGTGCCCTCTAGTCCTGCCGTCCTTTCTGAGCGGGAAGAATCTCTCTACCTCTACCCTATCCATCCCTTTCATTATCTTATATGTCTCTATAAGATCCCCCCTCATCCTTCTAAACTCCAACGAGTACTGACCCAGTCTATTTAGCCTCTCTTCATAATCTAACCCCCTCATCTCCGATATCAGCCTAGTGAACCTCCTCTGCACTCCCTCCAAGGCCAAAATACCCTTGCGCAAGTGCAGCAACCAAAACTGCACACAGCACTCCAGCTGCGGCCTCACCAGCGCCCTGTACAGTTGCAGCCCTTAATGTTGGTGAATCCATTACTGTTGCAGGCAGGGCATTCCATGAGAGACAGAGAGAGAGAGAAAGTGTGTTCAGGGCTGTAAAAGTGTTGACAATGACATGAGATTTGGACCACAAAAGTGGGGAGAGACAGCAAAAGTTTGAGGCCATTAAAGGGGTGGGAGAGAGCGAGAGGTTGGGGCCATAAAGGCAGTAAGAGAGACAGAGACAGAATTCAGAGTCAAATATATATGTAGCAGGATGGATTGAGATATGGGCCAAAAAAATGGGAAGAATGAATGACACTCAGTGCCTTAAAAGTGGTGCGAAAACAAGAATTTGGGGCAATAAAAATGGCAATAAGGAAGGGATTTGGAGCCATAAAAGTAATGAGTGAGTGAGAGTTTAGGACCACAGAAGTGGTGAGGGAGACAGAGAGAGAGAGAATTCTGGGCTATAAAAGTGTCAAGAAGAAGCAAGAGTCAGCGACCATAAAAATGACGAGTGTGCAAGATACAGGCCATCAAAGCAGGGAAAGCGAACTAGAGTTCAGGGTCATAAATGTGAGGGGAGTGAGTGAGTGGGGAGAAGTGGCAACAATCAGTTCCATTCAGATGTCAAGACAGACAGAGAGAGTATGGGGCAATAAAATTGGTGAGAGAGATAGAGAGAGAGCTTGTGACCATAAAGCATGAGCAAAAGATTGAGATCATAAAAGATTGAGATCCCTTGAGAAGGTGAGAGGGCATGGGATCCAAGGGCCTTTGGCCTTGTGGATCCAGAACTGGCTTGCCTGCAGAAGGCAGAGAGTGGTTGTGGATGGGTCTTTTTCGGAATGGAGGTCAGTCACCAGTGGGGTGCCCCAGGGATCTGTTCTGGGACCCTTGTTGTTTGTCATTTTCATAAATGACCTGGATGAGGAAGTGGAGGGATGGGTTAGCAAGTTCGCTGATGACACGAAGGTCGGCGGTGTTGTGGATGGTCTGGAAGGATGTCAAAAGTTGCAGCAGGACATAGATAGGATGCAGGAATGGGCGGAGAAGTGGCAGATGGACTTCAATGCGGATAAATGTGTAGTAGTCCATTTCGGCAGAACCAACGGGATGAACGAGTACACTATTAAGGGCAGGGGTCTTAGTAGCGTTGAAGAGCAGAAGGATCTCGGGGTCCGGGTTCACAGGACTCTTAAATCGGCCTCGCAGGTGGAGGAGGTGGTCAAGAAGGCGTATAGTGTACTGGCCTTCATTAATCGAGGGATTGAGTTTAGGAGTCGGGAGGTAATGCTGCAACTTTACAGGACCCTCGTCAGGCCTCATTTGGAGTACTGTGCGCAGTTCTGGTCGCCTCACTATAGGAAAGACGTAGAAGCTATTGAAAGGGTGCAGAGGAGATTTACAAGGATGTTGCCTGGACTGGGAGGCATGCCTTATGAAGATAGGTTGAGGGAGCTGGGACTCTTTTCCCTGGAGAGGCGAAGGTTGAGAGGCGACCTGATAGAAGTTTATAAAATGTTGAGAGGAATAGATAGGGTGGACTCTCAGAGGCTATTTCCCCAGGTTGAAATGGTCGCTACGCAAGGACACAGATTTAAGGTGCGGGGAGGGAAGTACAGAGGTGATGTTAGGGGTAAGTTTTTCACTCAGAGGGTAGTGAGTGATTGGAATCGGCTGCCGTCGTCGGTGGTGGAGGCGAACTCGCTGGGGTCTTTTAAAAGACTTCTGGATGAGTATATGGGGTTTAATGGGATTGGGGGTTATAGATAGGTCTATAGATTGGTGGGGTTGATGCGATCGGCGCAACTCGAGGGCCGAAGGGCCTGTTTGTGCTGTAATGTTCTATGTTCTATGTTCTATAAAAGTGGTGATGGAGACAGATTTTGGGGCAATAAACATGGCAAGAGTGTAAGTTTGGGACATTAAAGAGGCAAGAAGGAGCAAGGTTCAGGGCCATAAAAATGGCAAGAGTGAGAGTTTGGGGCCAAAGTGGCAAGGCAAAGCACCAGTGTTTAACATAGAACATAGAACACTACAGCACAAACAGGCCCTTCGGCCAACGAGTTGCGCCGATCACATCAACACCTATCTATAACCCCCAATCCCATAAAACCCCATATACTCATCCAGAAGTCTTTTAAAAGACCCCAGCGAGTTCGCCTCCACCACCACTGACGGCAGCCGATTCCATTCACTCACCACCCTCTGAGTGAAAAACTTACCCCTAACATCACTTCTGTACTTTCCTCCCCGCACCTTAAACCTGTGTCCTCTCGTAGCGACCATTTCAACCCGGGGAAATAGCCTCTGAGAATCCACCCTATCTATTCCTCTCAACATTTTATAAACCTCTATCAGGTCGCCTCTCAACCTTCGTCTCTCCAGGGAAAAGAGACCCAGTTCCCTCAACCTAACTTCATAAGGCATGCCTCCCAGTCCAGGCAACATCCTTGTAAATCTCCTCTGTACCTTTTCAATAGCTTCTACATCTTTCCTATAGTGAGGCGACCAGAACTGTGCACAGTACTCTGTGAGGCCTGACAAGGGTCTTATAAAGTTGCAGCATTACCTCCCGACTCCTAAACTCAATCTCTTGATTTATGAAGGCCAGTACACCATACGCCTTCTTGACCACCGCTTCCACCTGCGAGGCCAATTCAAGAGTCCTGTGGACCCGGACCCCAAGATCCTTCTGCTCCTCAACACTACCAAGACTCCTGCCCTTGATAGTGTACTCGTTCATCCCGTTGGTTCTGCCAAAATGGACGACTACGCATTTATCCGCGTTGAAGTCCATCTGCCACTTCTCCGCCCAGTCCTGCATCCTATTTATGTCCTGCTGCAACTTTTGACATCCTTCCAGACCATCCACAACACCACCGACCTTCGTGTCATCAGCGAA
Source organism: Prionace glauca (assembly GCA_037974335.1). Taxonomy (NCBI): domain Eukaryota; kingdom Metazoa; phylum Chordata; class Chondrichthyes; order Carcharhiniformes; family Carcharhinidae; genus Prionace; species Prionace glauca. The sequence goes on from CM075731.1 coordinate 109,616,025, forward strand.
CTTACTTACCCATCCTTCCACTTCCTCATCCAGGTCATTTATGAAAATGACAAACAGCAAGGGTCCTAGAACAGATCCCTGGGGTTTGGAATGATAAAAATGGTGAGAAGGAGCAAGTGTTAAGGGGATATAAAAACGAGAGAAAATGAGATTTGGGGAATAGTGTGAAATAGTGATCACAAACGTGATGATAATGAGGGTGAGAGTTCTGTTCCACAAAAGCAATGACACAGTCAGGGGTCACAGGCATCAAAACAGAGAGTGAGAGACAGCAAGTGAGAGAGAGACAGAGAGCGCACAAGAGCAAGAGAGAGCGAGTGAGAAAGCAAGCAAAAGCAAGAGAAAGCGAGAGCGAGAGAACGAGAGAGAGAAGGAGAGAGAGCGCGAGACAGAGCGTGAGAAAGTGAGAGCATGCGGGAGAGAGAGAGGGCGAGAGTGAGAGCAAGAGAGAGAGAGCGAAAGTGAGAGCGAGAGGGCGAGGGCGAGAGGGCGGGGGCGAGAGGGCGGGGGCGAGAGGGCGGGGGCGAGAGGGCGGGGGTGAGAGGGCGGGGGCGAGATAGAGAGAGTGCGAGAGTGAGAGAGAGAGGGAGGGAGAGAGACAGCGAGATAACAAGAGCAAAAGCGAGCAGCAAGGGAGAGGGCAAGAGCGAGAGAGTGAGGGTTAGAGAGGGCAAGAGAGAGAGAGAGAGCGAGAGAGACAGACAGTGAGAGAGAGCAAGAGCGAGAGAGAGCGAGAGCAAGAGAGAGCGAGAGCAAGAGAGAGCGAGAGCAAGAGAGAGCGAGAGCAAGAGAGAGCGAGAGCAAGAGAGAGCGAGAGCAAGAGAGAGCGAGAGCAAGAGAGAGCGAGAGCAAGAGAGAGCGAGAGCAAGAGAGAGCGAGAGCAAGAGAGAGCGAGAGCAAGAGAGAGCGAGAGCAAGAGAGAGCGAGAGCAAGAGAGAACGAGAGCAAGAGAGAACGAGAGCAAGAGAGAACGAGAGCAAGAGAGCGATACAGGGACTGAGAGAGACAGTGAGAGGAAGAGAGCGATACAGGGACTGAGAGAGAGCGAGAGAAAGAGAGCGAAAGAGAGCAAAGAAGATCAAGGGAAAGAGCAAGAGAGGCAGCAAGACGGCAAGAGAACGAGGATGAGAATGAGGGAGCGCAAGTGAGAGAAAAAGCAAGAGAGCCAGAGAGAGCTAGAGCAGGAAAGAGAATGAGAAAGCGAGTCAGAGAGCAAGAGTGAGAATGAGAGAGAGCGAGCGAACGAGCAAGAGAGACACTGAGAGACAGATAGTGAGAGAGAGAGTGCGAGAGAAACAGAGAAAGAGAGAGAGAGAGAGCAAGAAAGCGTGAGTGAGAGAGCGAGCAAGGGACAAGCAAGAGAGAAAGCCAGAGAGAGAGTGAGAGCGAGGAAGAGAGCAAGAGAGTGAGATAGAGAGAGCAAACAAGAGAGAGCAAGAGGGAGTGAAAGAGAGAGAGAGGGAGGATGAGAGAGAGCGAGAAAGAGCAAGCGAGAGCGAGGGAGAGCATGAGAAAGTACAAGAGAGACAGTACGAGCGAGAGAGAAAGGGAGATCAAGAGAGCGCGAGAGTGAGCGAGCGACAGTACGCGAGCACATGCAAGAGAGCAAGCGAAAGAGAGCGAGAGAGAGGTAGAGAGAGAGAGAGAGAGAGGGCGACGAGAGAGTGAGCGAAGGGGAGGGCGAGCGAGAGCGAACGAGTGAGCGAGCAAGAGAGAACGAGCAAGCGAGAGAGAGAGAGAGCAAGCCAGAGAGAGCAAGAGTAAGAGGGAGTGAGAGAGAGCGAGCAAGAGAGAATGAGTGCGAGAGCATGAGCAAGAAAGCAAGTGAGAGACAGAGGGAGAGGGCGAGAGAGACAGAGGGAGAGGGCGAGAGAGACAGAGGGAGAGGGTGAGAGAGACAGAGGGAGAGGGCGAGAGAGACAGAGGGAGAGGGCGAGAGAGACAGAGGGAGAGGGCGAGAGAGACAGAGGGAGAGGGCGAGAGAGACAGAGGGAGAGGGCAAGAGAGACAGAGGGAGAGGGCGAGAGAGACAGAGGGAGAGGGCGAGAGAGACAGAGGGAGAGGGCGAGAGAGACAGAGGGAGAGGGCGAGAGAGACAGAGGGAGAGGGTGAGAGAGACAGAGGGAGAGGGCGAGAGAGACAGAGGGAGAGGGCGAGAGAGGGAGAGGGCGAGGGCGAGAGAGACAGAGGGCGAGAGAGACAGAGGGAGAGGGCGAGAGAGACAGAGGGAGAGGGCGAGAGAGACAGAGGGAGAGGTCGAGAGAGACAGAGGGAGAGGTCGAGAGAGACAGAGGGAGAGGTCGAGAGAGACACAGGGAGAGGGCGAGAGAGACAGAGGGAGAGGGCGAGAGAGACAGAGGGAGAGGGCGAGAGAAACAGAGGGAGGGGGCGAGGGCGAGAGAGACAGAGGGAGAGGGCAAGAGAGACAGAGGGAGAGGGCGAGGGCGAGAGAGACAGAGGGAGAGGGCGAGGGCGAGAGAGACAGAGGGAGAACGAGAGACAGAGGGAGAGTGAGAGAGAGACAGAGGGAGAGCGAGAGAGACAGAGGTGGAGCGAAAGAGAGGGAGAGAGAGAGCGAGAGAAAGAATGAGAGAGCAAGCGAGAGAAAGAAAGAGTGAGAGTGTGAGAGAGAGAGAGGGAGAGCCAGAGAGAGAGAGAGGGAGAGCCAGAGAGAGACAGCAAGCGAGAGAGAGCGAGAGAAAGAATGAGAGGGCAAGCGAGAGAAAGCAACAGAGAGTGAGAGAGTGTGTGAGAGAGAGAGGGTGAGCCAGAGAGAGACAACAAGCAAGAGAGAGCAAGAGAGAGCGAGAGAGAGCAAGAGAGCGCGAGAGGACGTGTGAGAGAGAGATAGAGAGCAAGACAGAGAGAGAGTGAGCGAGAGAGAAAGAGGCAGAGTGAGAGAGACTGAAAGAGTGAGCGGGAGGGAGAAAGAGAAAGTGAGCAAGAGCAAGTGAGTGAAAGCGAAAGAGAGAGCAAAAGAGAGCGAGTGAAAGAGACAGCACGAGACAGCGAGCATAAGAGAATGCGTGAGAGTGTGAGAGACAGAGAGAGAAAGAGAGCGAGAGAGAGCGAGAAAGCGAGCGAGAACGAAAGAGTGAGAGCGAGCAAGAGTGAATGAGAGCGAGAGTGAGAGTACGAGCAAGAGAGCAAGCAAGAACGAGCAAGAGAGCGTGCGAGAGAGAGAGGGCGAGAGGGAGAGAGACGGAGCAACAGCGAAAGTGAGCGAGAATGAGAGAGATTGAGAGAGCGAGAGAAATCGAGAGAGACCGAGCGAGCGAGATCAAGAGAGCGAGAGAGATCGAGAGAGCGAGAGAGATTGAGAGAGCGAGAGAGATTGAGAGAGCGAGAGAGATTGAGAGAGCGAGAGACAGAGCGAGAGAGCAAGAGACAGAGCGAGAGAGCAAGAGACAGAGCGAGAGAGTGCAAGAGAGAACGAGACAGGGAGTGAGAGAAAGAGAGTGAGAGAGGGAGAGAGACCGAGAGCGAGCAAAAGGGGTCAACAGAGAGCGAGAGAGAGAGAACAAGACAGCAAGAGACAGTGAGAGAGAGCAAGTGAGCAAGAACTAGAGAGAGCGCGAGAGAGACAGAGTGAGAATGAGAGAGAGCGAGCAAGAGAGAGAGTGGGAGAGAGAGTGAGAGTGAGAGCGTGAGCAAGCAATAATGAGTGAGAGAGTGCGAGAGAGAGAGAGGGAGACAAGGAGAGACAGGGAGAGAGGGGGAGTGAGAGCGAGAAAACAAGAACAAGAGAGCGCGAGAGAGAGCGAGAGAGTGCGAGAGAGAGCGAGTGAGAAGAGAGCGAGCAAGAGAGAGTGAGCAAGAGCTAGAGAGAGCGCGAAAGAGACAGTGAGAATGAGAGAGTGGGAGCGAGAGAGAGAGTGGGAACGAGAGAGAGAGTGGGAGCGCGAGCAAGAGAGCAAGCAATAATGAGTGAGAGAGTACGAGAGAGAGAGCGGGAGCAAAAGCGAGAGCGAGAAAACAAGAGTGAGAGAGCGCAAGAGTGCGCGCGAGAAGAGATCGAGCAAGAGAGAGCAAGCAAGAGAGAGCGCAAGAGCGACAGAGTGAGAATGAGAGACAGCGAGCAAGAGGGAGAGTGGGAGCGAGGGAGAAAGTGAGAGCACAAGCGAGAGAGCAAGCAATAATGAGTGAGAGAGTGCGAGAGAGGGGGAGACAAGGAGAGACAGGGAGAGAGCGGGAGCAAGAGCGAGAGTGAGAAAACAAGAGTGAGAGAGCGCGAGAGAGAGCGAGAGAGCGCGAGAGATTGCGAGCATGAGACATAGCGAGAGAGTACAAGAGAGAGAGAGCTAGAGGGAGAGCGAGAGGGAGAATGAGACAGCAAGAGAGAGACCGAGAGCGATCAAGAGAGAGAGAAGCGAGCGAAAGAGAGAGACACCGAGAGTGAGCAAGAGCAAGCGAGACAGAGCAAGAGAGAGCGAGAGGGTGAGTGCACGAGCGAGACAGTAAGCAAGAATGAGTGAGAGTGTGAGAGGGAGAGAGCGAGAGAGAGGGAGAGAGCGAGAGAGAGGGAGAGAGCGAGAGAGAGGGAGAGAGAGACAGACAGAGAAAGCAAGTGACAGAGTGAGCGAGAGAGAGCATGAGCAAGAGAGAGAGAACGAGAGAGTGAAAAGAGAGCGAGCAAGAGACAGTGAGAATGAAAGAGAGCAAGTGAGAGAGAGCACGAGAGTGAGAGAGACCAAGAGAGGCAGAAAGAGCGAGAGAGAGCAACAGAGAAACAGAGTGAGAGAGAGAGAAAGTGGCGAGAGGCAGTGAGAGAATGCAGTCATAAAAGTGACGATTCGACATCATAGAAGTGGTAATAGAGAGCAAGAGTTTGGGTCCATCGAAGTGGTGGGATGAAGTGAGATAGGAGCCTAAAATTGGGGAGATAGAGCAACAATTGGTGTCATAAAAACAGCAAGAGAGAGAGAGAGTTCAGAGTCATAAAAGCAGTGAGGAAGAGTTCAGGGCCATCAAAGGGCAATGGTCAATAGGTGGCCTCATGAATGGAAAGTTCTCCCAAGCAGTGTTCCACAGGGCTCATTGATGGAACTCTTGCTTTTGTGTTATATATCAATGATTTGGATGCGAACATGGGCGGGCGGAACACGACTGGAAAATCTGCAGACAACACAAAGATTGTCTGTGTCACAGATAATATAGAGTAGCGATAATCTCCAAAACAATATAAATGAGCCGGTGGAGTGGGCAGTAAAGTGGCAAGTGGGGCGGCATGGTGGCATAGTGCTACAGTGCTTATCATTACTGCCTCTCAGTGCCAGGGACCCAGGTTTGATTCCTGGCTTGAGCCACTGTCTGCAGAGTCTGCACATTCTCCCCGTGTCTGTGTGCATTTTCTCTGGGTGCTCTGGTTTCCTCCCACAGCCCAAAAGATGTGCTGGTAAGGTGCATTGGCTATGTTCAGTGTACCTGAACAGACACCGGAGTGTGGCGATTAGGGATTTTCACAGTAACTTCATTGCAATGTTAATGTAAACCTACTTGTGACAATAAAATTAATAAATAAAACTGATTTTAACAGAAGTGTGAGCTAATGCATTTAGGAGGGTTAGGGTTGTGAACATAGCCCAGTCCATCACGCAAACCAGTCTCCCATCCATGACTCCAGCTACATTTCCCATAGCCTCGCATAAGGAGCCAGCATAATTAAGTGCCCTATGCACCCCGGACATTCATTCTTACGCCTTCTGCTATTGGGAAGAAGACACAAAAGTCTGAGAACACATATCAACCAACTTAAGAACAGCTTCTTCCCTGCTTCCATTGGGCTTATGAAGGGACCTACACTATATTACGCTGGTCTTTCTCTGCATCCTAGCTATAACTATAACTCTATATGCTGCACTCTTTTCTTTCCTTCTCCCCTGTGAACTCCATGAACAGTATGTTTTGCCTGTACAACATTCTAGAAGTAATACTTTTCACTGCAAACTAATACATAGAACCATAGAAAATTACAGCTCAGAAACAGGCCTTTTGGCCCTTCTTGTCTGTGCCGAACCATTTTTTGCCTAGTCCCACTGACCTGCACTTGGACCATATTCCTCCACACCCCTCTCATCCATGAACCCTTCCAAGTTTTTCTTAAACATTAGAAGTGACCCCACATTTACACTTTATCCGGCAGCTCATTCCACACACCCACCACTCTCTGTGTGAAGAAGCACCCCCACCCCCCCAATATTCTCTTTAAATTTTTCTCCTTTCGCCCTTATCCCATGTCCTGTTTTTTTTTCTTCCCTAGCCTCAGTGGAAAAAGCCTGCTTGCATTCACTCTATATATACTAAATAAAAAATAACAATCAATAATAAATCAAATCAAATGTAGGTTGAGTTGTAACTGAATAGTTTGTGTCGGTGTTCACTAGTGAGAGAGAAAGTGCTCATCTAGAAATCAGGAAGAAGAACTGTGATTCAAAGAGGAGATACTGAGTGGTCTGGCAAGCTTAACAGTCAATAAATCTCCAGGGACAGATGAAATGTATTCCAGGTGTTGAGTGAGGTAAGGGAGTAAATAGCAGGGGCGCTGGCAATAATTTTAATTCCTCTCTGGACACAGTGGAGATAAAAACAGAAAGAAGTCTCACAACACCAGCTTAAAGTCCAACAGGTTTATTTGTAGCAAATGCCACAAGCTTTCGGAACACACTGTTCCTTCGTCAAGTAGGTGGGAGTTCTGACCACAAACAGGGCACAAAGACACAAACTCAATTTACATGCATAACGATTGGAATGTGAATCTTTACAGTGAATCAATTCTTAAAGGTACAGACAATGTGAGTGGAGAGAGCTTTAAGCACAGGTTAAAAGGATGTGTATTGTTTCCAGACAGGAAAGTTAGTGAGACTTTGCAAGTTCAGGCAAGTTGTGGGGGTTACAGATAGTGTGACATGAACCCAAGATCCTGGTTGAGGCCATCCCCATGTGTGCGGAACTTGGCTATCAGTCTCTGCTCAGTGACTCTGCACTGTTGTATGTCGTGAAGGCTGCCTTGGAGAATGCTTCCTCGAAGATCAGAGGCCGAATGCCTGTGATCGCTGAAGTGTTCCCCAACAGGAAGAGAATAGTCTTGCCTGGTGATTGTCGAGAAGTGTTCATTCATCCATTGTCATATAAGCCTTGGGACATCCTTTCCTGCAGTGTATCAGGTAGACAATGTTGGCCGAGTTGCAAGAGTATGTACCGTGTACATGGTGTTCACGTGAGATGATGGCATCTGTGTCGATGATTCGGCACATCTTACAGAAGTTGCTGTGGCAGGGTTGTGTGGTGTTGTGGTCACTGTTCTCCTAAAGGCTGAGTAGTTTGCTGTGGACAACGGTCTATTTGAGGTTGCGCGGTTGTTTGAAGGCAAGAAGTGGGGGTGTAAGGATGGCCTTGGCGAGATGTTCGTCTTCATCAATGATGTTGAAGGCTCCGGAGAAGATGTCGTAGCCTCTCCGCTCCAAGGAAGTACTGGGTGACGAAGGATACTCTGTCCACTGTGACCCGTATTTGTCTTCTGAGGAGGTCAGTGCGGTTTTATGGCTGTGGCGCATCGGAACTGTCGAACAATGAATCAAGCGTCATATCCTGTTCATAAGGGCATCTTTCAGCGTCTGGAGTGTCTGTTGTGATCGTCCTCATCTGAGCAAATTCTGTGTATACGGAGGGCTTGTCCATAGGGAATAGCTTCTTTAACATGTTTAGGGTGGAAGCTGGAGAAGTGGAGCATCGTGAGGTTATCCGTGGCCTTGCAGTACAGTGAGGTGCTGAGGTGACCGTCCTTAATGGAGATGCATATGTTCAAGTATGTAACCGATTCCGGAGAGTAGTCCATGGTGAGTCTGATGGTGGGATGGAACTTGTTGATGTCGTCATATAGTTGTTTCAGTGATTGTTCACCATGAGTCCAAACGAAGAAAATGTCATTTATGTTTCTAGTGTATAGCATCGGCTGAAGGTCCTGGACCACAATGTCTTCACCTTCAACAACCAGTTCTTCATCCATCCGGAACAGGCATGGGGACCAAATTCACACTTCAATATGCCAACATCTTCATGCACAGGTTCGAACAAGACTTCTTCACTGCACAGGACCTTCAACCGTTGCTATACACTAGATACATCGATGACATTTGCGTCCTTTGGATTCATAGTGAACAATCACTGAAACAATCATGACGCACAACAGTGAGAGTCGCTGAGCAGAGGCCAATAGCAAAGTTCTGCACACAAGAGGATGGCCTGAACCGGGATCTTGGGTTCATGTCACACTATCAGTAACCCCCACAACTTGCCTGGACTTTCAAAATCTTACTAACTTTCCTGTCTGGAAACAATATGAAGAAGTCAGGAAGTTACTTGGACAAATAAACTGAAAAGAGGCGTTCTTAGGGAAAAGTACCGAAGGAAGGTGGCGGATATTCAAGGAATGTTTGTCTGGCGCTCTGCATGACAATGTTCCGATGAGACAAGGGAGTTTTGGTAGGTCGCGGGAACCGTGGTGCACGAAGGCTGTGTTGAACCTAGTCAGGAGGAAAAGGAAGGTGTACAAAAGGTTCAGGGAACTAGGAGAGGTTAAGGATCTTGAAGGATATAAGGACTGTAGAAAGGAGGTTAAAAGGGAAATTAGGAGAGCCAGAAGGGGTCATGAGAAGACATTGGCGGGTAAGATTAAGGAAAATCCCAAGGCCTTCTATAAATATGTGAAAGGTAAAAGGATGAGAAGGGAAAGGATAGGACCTATAAAAGGTGAAGGGAGAAAGGTCTGTGTGGAACCAGAAGAAATGGCGGAGGTGCTTAATGAGTACTTTGCCTCAGTATTCACAGTGGAAGCTGATCTGGGAGATCTTGCTATGGACTTGCAGCAGATGGAAAAGATTGAGTACGTGGACATTAAGGAGGAGGATGTGTTAGAACTTTTGAATTCTATCAAAATAGATAAGTCGCCGGGACCAGATGGGATGTACCCCAGGATAGTGTGGGAGGCGAGGGAAGTGATTGCAGAGCTCCTGGCGATGATCTTTGCGTTGTAAATGGAGACGGGAGAGGTTCCGGAAGATTGGAGGATTGCGGATGTAGTCCCTATTTTCAAGAAAGGGAACAGAGATAGCCCGGGAAATTACCGCCCGGTGAGTCTGACCTCAGTGGTTGGTAAGCTGATGGAGAGGCTTCTGAGGGACAAGATTTACGAGCATTTGGAGAGGTTTGACATGATCAGGAATAGTCAGCATGGATTTGTCAAGGGCAGGTCGTGCCTTACGAGCCTAGTTGAGTTCTTCGATAATGTGACTGAACACATTGACGAAGGAAGTGCCGTGGACGTAGTGTACATGGACTTCAGCAAGGCGTTTGATAAGGTCCCCCATGCAAGACTTCTTGAGAAGGTGAGAGGGCATGGGATCCAAGGGCCTTTGGCCTTGTGGATCCAGAACTGGCTTGCCTGCAGAAGGCAGAGAGTGGTTGTGGATGGGTCTTTTTCGGAATGGAGGTCAGTCACCAGTGGGGTGCCCCAGGGATCTGTTCTGGGACCCTTGCTGTTTGTCATTTTCATAAATGACCTGGATGAGGAAGTGGAGGGATGGGTTAGCAAGTTCGCTGATGACACGAAGATTGGTGGTGTTGTGGATGGTCTGGAAGGATGTCAAAAGTTGCAGCAGGACATAGATAGGATGCAGGAATGGGCGGAGAAGTGGCAGATGGACTTCAACGCGGATAAATGCGTAGTCGTCCATTTCGGCAGAACCAACGGGATGAACGAGTACACTATCAAGGGCAGGAGTCTTAGTAGCGTTGAAGAGCAGAAGGATCTCGGGGTCCGGGTCCACAGGACTCTTAAATCGGCCTCGCAGGTGGAGGAGGTGGTCAAGAAGGCGTATAGTGTACTGGCCTTCATTAATCGAGGGATTGAGTTTAGGAGTCGGGAGGTAATGCTGCAACTTTACAGGACCCTTGTCAGGCCTCATTTGGAGTACTGTGCGCAGTTCTGGTCGCCTCACTATAGGAAAGACGTAGAAGCTATTGAAAGGGTGCAGAGGAGATTTACAAGGATGTTGCCTGGACTGGGAGGCATGCCTTATGAAGATAGGTTGAGGGAGCTGGGACTCTTTTCCCTGGAGAGGCGAAGGTTGAGAGGCGACCTGATAGAAGTTTATAAAATGTTGAGAGGAATAGATAGGGTGGACTCTCAGAGGCTATTTCCCCGGGTTGAAATGGTTGCTACGAGAGGACACAGATTTAAGGTGCAGGGTGGGAAGTACAGAGGTGATGTTAGGGGTAAGTTTTTCACTCAGAGGGTGGTGAGTGAATGGAATCGGCTGCCGTCATCGGTGGTGGAGGTGAACTCACTGGGGTCTTTTAAAAGACTTCCGGATGAGTATATGGGGTTTAATGGGATTGGGGGTTATAGATAGGTCTATAGATTGGTGGGGTTGGTGTGATCGGCGCAACTCGAGGGCCGAAGGGCCTGTTTGTGCTGTAATGTTCTATGTTCTATGTAATACACATCCTTTTAACCTGTGCTTAAAGCTCTCTCCACTCACATTGTCTGTCCCTTTAAGAATTGATTAACTGTAAAGACTCACATTCTAATCATTATGCATGTAAATTGAGTTTGTGTCTTTGTGCCCTGTTTGTGATCAGAACTCCCACCCACCCGATGAAGGAACAGCATGTTCCAAAAGCTTGTGGCATTTGCTACAAATAAACCTGTTGGACTTGACACTGGTATTGAGAGACTTCTTTCTGTTTTTACCCCAGTCCAACCCCAGCATCTCCACATCACAGTGGAGGTGCCAAAGGACCGGAGGACAGCCAATGCAATACTGTTATTCAAGAAGGGAAGAAGGTATATACCAGAAAATGATAGGTCATTCAGCCTAACCTCAGCAACGGGGATACTACTGGATTAATTCTGAGAGACTTAATGTGCATTTGATGAGGCAGAGATTAATCAAGGACTGCCAGCATGGTTGTGTTAAGGGGAAGTCATGCCTGACGAACTTGATTGAATTTTTCGAAGAGGTGACCAGGTGTGTAGATGAGGGCAATGCATTTGATGTCATCTATTTGGTCTTCAGCAAGACTTATGATAAGGTCCCAAATGAGATACTGATAGTGAGGCTAACAGCTCATGAGATCCAAGCGAATTTGGCAAACTGGATCCAGAATTGGGTGAGAAGCAGGAAGCAGAGGGTGGTCGAGGGTGTTTCTTGGACTGGAAGACCATGTCCAGTGGGATCCTGCTGAGATCTGTGTTGGGGACCATGCTGTTTATGGTTTATATAAATGATTTAGACTTGCATGTATGAGGGTTGATCAGTAAGTTTGCAGATGATACTAAACTTGGTAGGGTGGTAATTAATGAGAAGGATTGCTTTATATTATAGCAGGATATAGACAGGCTGGCCTGTGGCAAATGGAATTCAATCTGGATAAATGTGAAGTGATGTATTTGGGCAGGACAAACAAGACAAGGGAATACATGATGAGCAGCAGGAAGCACTGAGAATCAGAGGGACATTACTGTACATGCACACCAGTCCCTTAAGGTAACGCAGATGGATAAAGTGGTTATGAAGACATAAGGTATACTTGCCTTTATTAGCCAAGGCATAGAAGCTTAAGAAACAGGAGGTTGACTGGACTTCTTGTTTATGAAGTGAGATTGGATACACTGGGGTTGTTTTCCTTTGAGCAGAGGAGACTGAGGGAGGACATGATTGAGATGTATAACGCTTAGAACATACAGAACTTAGAACATAACAGTGCAGTACAGGCCCTTCAGCCCTCAATGTTGCGCCGACCAGTGGAACCAATCTAATGACCCTCTAAACTAAGCTATTCCAATGTTATCCATACGCCTATCCACTGACCATTTGAATGCCCTTAAAGTTGGCGAGTCCACAACTGCTGCAGGCAGGGCATTCCACGCCCTTACTACCCTCTGAGTAAAGAACCTACTTCTGACATCCATTCTATAATAACAGAGATAGCCCGGGAAATTACCGCCCGGTGAGTCTGACCTCAGTGGTTGGTAAGCTGATGGAGAGGCTTCTGAGGGACAAGATTTACGAGCATTTGGAGAGGTTTGACATGATCAGGAATAGTCAGCATGGATTTGTCAAGGGCAGGTCGTGCCTTACGAGCCTAGTTGAGTTCTTCGATAATGTGACTGAACACACTGACGAAGGAAGTGCCGTGGACGTAGTGTACATGGACTTCAGCAAGGCTTTTGATAAGGTCCCCCATGCAAGACTTCTTGAGAAGGTGAGAGGGCATGGGATCCAAGGGCCTTTGGCCTTGTGGATCCAGAACTGGCTTGCCTGCAGAAGGCAGAGAGTGGTTGTGGATGGGTCTTTTTCGGAATGGAGGTCAGTCACCAGTGGGGTGCCCCAGGGATCTGTTCTGGGACCCTTGCTGTTTGTCATTTTCATAAATGACCTGGATGAGGAAGTGGAGGGATGGGTTAGCAAGTTCGCTGATGACACGAAGGTCGGCAGTGTTGTGGATGGTCTGGAAGGATGTCAAAAGTTGCAGCAGGACATAGATAGGATGCAGGAATGGGCGGAGAAGTGGCAGATGGACTTCAACGCGGATAAATGTGTAGTCGTCCATTTCGGCAGAACCAACGGGATGAACGAGTACACTATTAAGGGCAGGGGTCTTAGTAGCGTTGAAGAGCAGAAGGATCTCAGGGTCCGGGTTCACAGGACTCTTAAATCGGCCTCGCAGGTGGAGGAGGTGGTCAAGAAGGCGTATGGTGTACTGGCCTTCATTAATCGAGGGATTGAGTTTAGGAGTCGGGAGGTAATGCTGCAACTTTACAGGACCCTTGTCAGACCCCATTTGGAGTACTGTGCGCAGTTCTGGTCGCCTCACTACAGGAAGGAGTACAATATCAAGGGTAGGAGTCTTAACTGTATTGAAGAGCAGAAGGATCTTGGGGTCCGGGTCCATAGGACTCTTAAATTGGCCTCGCAGGTGGAGGATGTGGTCAAGAAGGCGTATGGTGTACTGGCCTTCATTAATCGAGGGATTGAGTTTAGGAGTCGGGAGATAATGCTGCAACTTTATAAGACCCTTGTCAGACCCCACTTGGAGTACTGTGCGCAGTTCTGGTCGCCTCACTACAGGAAGGAATGGAAGCTGTTGAGATGGTGAAGAGGAGATTTACAAGGATGTTGCCTGGATTGGGAGGCATGCCTTATGAAGATAGGTTGAGGGAGTTAGGGCTGTTCTCCCTGGAGAGACGACGGTTGAGAGGCGACCTGGTAGAGGTTTATAAAATGTTGAGAGGAATAGATAGGGTGGATTTTCGGAAGCTATTTCCCAGGGCTGAAATGGTTGCTACGAGATGACACAGGTTTAAGGTGCAGGGAAGCAAGTACAGAGGTGATGTTAGGGGTACGTTTTTCACTCAGAGGGTGGTGAGTGAGTGGAATCGGCTGCCGTCGGTGGTGGTAGAGGCGAACTTGCTGGGGTCTTTTAAAAGACTTCTGGATGAGTATATGGGATCTAATGGCATTGGAAGTTACAGATAGTTCTATGGCTTGGTAGGTATAGATGTGATCAGCGCAACTTGTGGGCCGTAGGGCCTGTTTGTCCTGTAGTGTTCTATGTTCTACGTAATAAAAGCTAAAATTGGTAGGGTGGTAAATAATGAGAAGGGTAGCTTTATATTACTGCAGGATATAGACAGGTTGGTCAGTGGCAAATGGAATTCAATCTGGATAAATGTGAAGTGATGTATTTGGGCAGGTCAAACAAGACAAGGGAATACATGATGAGCAGCAGAATCATGGGAAGCACCGAGAATCAGAGAGACATTATTGTAAATGCACACCAGTCCCTTAAGGTAACGCTATGAGGGATCAAGGCAACGTTATGAGGAATCAATTACTAGGGGCATAAATTTAAGCTAAGGGGCAAAAGGCTTAGAGGAGATGCGAGGAATAACTTTTTCACCCAAAGGGTGGTGGAAGTCTGAAACTCGCTGCCTGAAAAGGTGATGGAGGCAGAGACCCTCATAACATTGAAGAAGTATTTGGACGTGCACTTGCGATGCCAAAGCGTACAAGTGCTGGAAAATGAAATTTGAATAGTTAGATGGTTTGTCTTTGATTGGCATTGATGCGTTGAGCTGAAGGGCCTTTTTCTGTGCTGTATACCTCTATAACTCTAAGAAATTAGATGCTACCTAAGACATGGTGACAGATTGGTCTCTCTACCTGTTCTGCCACCTTCAATGATATGTGCACATATACACCCAGGTCTGAGAAACCCTGCCCCTAGAAGCTTTCACAACTGATAAGAAGGAAGTGTTGAATATATTGTTAGTACTGAAAGTTGGCAAGGCATTGTGAGCAGGTGAGATGCATTTAGGGATACTGAAGGAAGTGAGAATGGAAATTGCAGGGACACTGGCCATGATCTTTCAATCTTCTCCAGATTTAGAAGAGGTTCCAAAGGACTGAAGAACTACAAATGTTACGTTCTTCTTAAAAACAAAGTTACAAGGACAGCCCCTTCAAATACAGGCCAGTCAGTTCAACATCAGTGGTGGGAAAGCTTCCAGGGACAATTACTTGTGTTAGAATTAGCTGCCACATGGAAAAATGTAAGTTGATTATGACGAGCCAGCATGGATGTCTAAAGGGAAAATCATGTTTACTGCACTTGCTGGAGTTCTTTGAGGAGGAAACAGAAAGGGTCGCTGAGAATGATGCTGTTGATGTGGTGATCATGAGTTTTCAATAGGCATTCCTTCAATAGACTGCCACACAACAGGCTTGTGAGAAAGATTGCAACACATGGAATAAGTAGCAATGTGGATATCAAATTGGCTGAAAAATAGGAAGCAGGGAGCAAGAGTCAATGGATATTTTTCAGGCTGGAGGTAGATTTATAGTAATGTTCCCCCGGGGTCTTGCTTTTCCTGATATATGTATATATATACATATATGGTGTGCAGAGGGCAATTTCAAAGTTTGCGGATGACCCAAAATTTCAAAACATTGTAAATTGTGAAGAGGACAGTGTAGAACTTCAGAAGGACATAGACAAGTTTGTGGTATGGGTAGATAGGTGATTGATGAACCTCAATGTGGAGAAACGTGAGGTGATGCAATGTGGCAGCAAGAATATGGAGAGACGACTTAAAATAAGGGTAAAACTCTTAAAGGGATTCAGGAGCAGAGGGAGCTGGCTGTATATGTGCAGAGATCATTGAAGTTGACAGGATAGATGGAGAACATAGAACATAGAACATTACAGCGCAGAACAGGCCCTTCGGCCCACGATGTTGCGCCGACCAGTTAAAAAACAATGACCCACTAACCTAAACCAATCCCTTTTCGTCCATAAACCTATCCACAGATCTCTTAAACGCCCCCAAACTAGGCGCATTTACAATCTCAGCAGGCAGGGTATTCCAATCCCTCACCACCCTCTGGGTAAAGAACCTACCCCTGACATCCGTCCTATAACTACTCCCTCTTAAGAGAAGGCAGTTAATAAAGCATATACTATTCTGGGCATTATTAACAAGGACATCAAGTACAAGAACAAGGAGGTTATGTTTAAACAACACCAGTTGGCTTCAGCTGGAATACTTCTCTGGGCACCACCCTATAGGAAGGATATGAACACATTGGAGAGAGTGCAGAGGTTTTTAAAAATTGTTGCAGGAGTGAGAAACTTTAGTTTTGTGGATAGATTGGGACTGTTCTCCTTGAAGAGAAGAAGGCTAAGAGGAGATTTGATTGAGATGTTCAAAATCACAAGGGGGTTGGAAGAGTCGATAGGAAGAAACTAATCGCTCTTGTAAAAGGATCTCCTCATTGCTCCTTGGGAGCACTGAAGACAGGCAGCGATTTGCAAGAGGAGAGCTTGTGGGTGAGTAGAGCGATTTTTAAAACTAACTTTACTAGTTTTTTTTAAATTTTGTACTGGAAACTGGAAGATTTAGCAAAGACACTCGGGTAGAGTTTTTTTTTAACCTTACTATAAATTGGAGCGGTGAGGGATCCCGATACTCGACACAGGTAGAGTATCCCATCCCTCCCTCCTCCTCTAACCTAAAAAAGAGAGAGAGAGAGAAGGGCTCTGAGGGAGAGCAGGTAAGTTTGTTTTTGTTTTTGTGTGAGCTGTAAGGGCTTTGGCTCACAGGGCCAAAGCGAAGGGTTTCTATAAAGGGCAAGTATGAGTGTGAGGCCAGTATGTTGTTGCCAATGCAATATGTGAGAGGTCTTGGAGGCTCCTGGTCTCCCAGACATCCATACCTGTGCTCGGTGTGTGGAGCTGTAATCCCTACGGGACTAGGTAAAGGAACTGGAAATGCAGCTTGAGGATCTTTGTCTCATTAGAGAGAATGAGGAGATAACTGATAGGAGCTATTGGCAAGTGGTCACACCAGGGCAACGGCACGAAGGCACGTGGGTAACCATTAAGAGGGGGAAATCTCAGGTGATGGAGAGCACGCCGGTGGATGTCCCCCTACAAAATAAGTACTCCTGCCTGAGTACTACTGGGGGGGACAGCTCATCTGAGAGGGGCAGCGGTGGCCAGCTCTCTGGAGCTGAGCCAGTACTTTAAAAAACTAAGAAAGAGAACAGCAAGGCAGTACTAATAGGGGACCCCATAGTGAGGGGATGAGACAGAAGTTTTTGCAGATGCAGACGGGAGTCGCGGATGGTGGTTTGCCTTCCTGGAGCTGGGATCCGGGATGTCTCTGGACACATCCCAGACATCCTGAAAGGAGAGGGTGAGGAACCGCAGGTTGTGGTTCATATAGGTACTGCTGACATAGGCAGGAAGAGGGAAGCAGTCATGAAAAGGGATTATAGGGAACTGGGTAGGCAGCTGAGAAAGAGGCATGCGAAGGTAGTAATTTCAGGATTGCTGCCTGCGCCACGGGAGAATGAGAGCAGGAATGGAATGAGGTGGAGGGTGAATGCGTGGCTGAGGGACTGGAGCAGGGGGCAGGGATTCCGTCCTGGATCATTGGGACCTCTTTAGGGGCAGGTGTGACCTGTACAGTAAAGACAGGTAGCACTTGAATCCCAGGGGGACCAATATCTTGGCAGGAAGACTGGCTAGGGCTACTGGAGGGACTTTGCACTAGAAAGGTTGGGGGAGGGAACAGAGATAAGGAGACTGAGACCGAGGAGGTTAACTCCCAGGTAGGGAAGGACTGTAGACAGTATGAGAGGGAGGTTAGATGGGTGGTGGATCTCTCGGTAGGAGAGCATCTTGGGGATGGAGATCATAATTCTATCTCCTTCACGATAGCATTGGAAAGAGATAGGATCAGGCAGGCTAGGAAGGTGTTTGTCTGGAGTAAGGGGAAATATGAAGACATCAGGCAGATAACTGGACGAATAAACTGGAAGCAGGCGTTCTTGAGGAAAAGTACAGAAGGAAGGTGGCAGATATTCAAGGAATGTTTGACTGGAGCTCTGCACAATAACATTCCGATGAGACAAGAAGGTTTTGGTAGGGCGCAGGAAACGTGGTGCACGAAGGTTGTGGTGAACCTAGCCAGGAAGAAAAGAAAGGTGTATAAAAGATTCAGAGAGCTAGGAGATGTTAAGGATCTAGAGGAGTATAAGGCTTGTAGAAAGGAGCTTAAAAAGGAAATTAGGAGAGCCAGAAGGGGTCATGAGAAGGCCTTGGCAGGTAAGATTAAGGAGAATCCCAAGGCCTTCTACAAATATGTGAAAAGTAAAAGGATGAGAAGAGATTGGATAGGACCTATAAAAGGTGAAGGGGGAAAAGTCTGTGTGGAACCGGAAGAAATGGCAGAGGTGATAATGAGTACTTTGGCTCGGTATTCACGGTGGAAAGTGATCTGGAAGGTTGTACAGCAAGTTTGCGGCATTCTGAAAAGATTGAGTATGTGGATGTTAAGGAAGAGGATGTGTTAGAACCTTTAAACTCTATCAAGATAGACAAGTCACCGGGACCGGTTGGGATGTATCCCAGGTTACTGTGGGAGATGAGGGAAGTGATTGCAGAGCCCCTCGCGATGATCTTTGCATCGTCGATGGAGATAGGAGAGGTTCCAGAGGATTGCAGATGTGGTTCCTATTTTCAAGAAAGGGAACAGGGATAGCCCGGGAAATTACCGACCGGTGAGTCTGACCTGTGGTTGGTAAGCTGATGGAGAGGATTCTGAGGGACAAGATTTATGAACATTTGGAGAAGTTTAGAATGATCAGGAATAGTCAACATGGTTTTGTCAAGGGCAGACCGTGCCTTACGAGCCTAGTTGAGTTCTTTGAAAATGTGACTGAACACATTGACGAAGGAAGAGCGGTAGACGTGGTTTACATGGCCTTCAGCAAGGCGTTTGATAAGGTCCCCCATGCATGACTTCTTGAGAAGGTGAGAGGGCAGGGGATCCAGTGGGCTTTGGCCTTGTGGATCCAGAACTGGCTTGCCTGCAGAAGGCAGAGAGTGGTTGTGGATGGGTCTTTTTCTGCATGGAGGTCGGTCACCAGTGGAGTGCCCCACTGATCTGTTCTAGGACACTTGCTGTTTGTCATTTTCATAAATAACCTGGATGAGGAAGTAGAGGGATGGGTTAGTAAGTTCGCCGACGATACGAAGGTTGGTGGTGTTGTGGATGGTCTGGAGGGATGTCAGAAGTTGCAGCGGGACATAGATATGATACAAGGCTGGGCGGAGAAGTGGCAGATGGACTTCAACGCAGATAAATGTGTAGTGGTCCATTTTGGCAGGACCAATGGGATGAAGGAATACAGTATCAAGGGTAGGAGTCTTGGCTTTGTTGAAGAGCAGAAGGATCTTGGGGTCCGGGTACATAGGACTCTTAAATTGACCTCGCAGGTGGAGGATGTGGTCAAGAAGGCGTATGATGTACTGGCTTTCATTAATCGAGGGATTGAGTTTCGGAGTCGGGAGGTAATGCTGCAACTTTATAAGACCCTTGTGAGACCCCACTTGGAGTACTGTGCGCAGTTCTGGTCGCCTCACTATAGAAAGGACGTGGAAGCTATTGAAAGGGTGCAGAGGAGATTTACAAGGATGTTGCCTGGATTGGGAGGCATGAAGATAGGCTGAGGGAGCTGGGACTCTTCTCCCTGGAGAGACGAAGGTTGAGAGGCGACCTGATAGAGGTTTATAAGATGTTGAGAGGAATAGATAGGGTGGATTCTCAGAGGCTATTTCCCTAGGCTGAAATGGTCACTACGAGAGGACACAGATTTAAGGTGCAGGGAAGCAAGTACAGAGGAGATGTCAGGGGTAAGTTTTTCACTCAGAGGGTGGTGAGTGAATGGAATCGGCTGCCGTCGGTGGTGGTAGAGGTGAACTCGCTGGGGTCTTTTAAAAGACTTCTGGATGAGTATATGGGATCTAATGGGATTGGGGGTTATAGATAGGTCTATGGCTTAGTAGGTATAGATTTGATCGGCACAACTCGTGGGCCGAAGGGCCTGTTTGTGCTGCAGTGTTCTATGTTTAAAAACATAAGGGCACAGATTTAAAGTCATTTGTAAAATCAATGTGATGTGAGAAAAATACCTTCTTACACAACAAGTGCTACATTTCTGGAATGCACTGCCTGAAAGTATGCTGGAGGCAGGTGCAATGAAAGCTTTAAGGAGGGCATTAGGTGATTACTTGAATAGAAACAATGTGTTTGGGAATGAAGAAAAGGCAGGAGAATGGCACCAAGGTTGGAGAGCTGGTGCCATTCGGCCAGCAGAGGAGTGACGATTCTGTGAGTGATTAAAGGATATATATCAGGCTGTCCACCAGGGACAACTCCCTTCATCTTTGAATGTCATTGGACCTTTCCTGCCCACCTGAAGGGACAGATATTTTATCCTTCAAGATTGCATTGCAGTGTTCACTTGCATTATGTTTATATCTCTAGAGTGGGGTTTGAAACTAAGATCTTCGGAATCAGAGGCTAGATGCTGAGGTAAGGCTAACACTTGTATCGAAAACAGCTCCCCTCAACTTTCAGCCTCAACATATTTCTCTTACAGAATCCTTGCATTAAATGTTTGGATGGTTAGGACAGATGATACCTTGAATAGTGTCCTCCTTTGCAACTTCAGTTTCATTGTCATCATTTAAGCAGTGGACAGTTTCCCTCCGCACATCCTCCTTTCGCAGAGTCTTGGCATCGACAGACATCCAACTTTTCTTGACTTTTTCTTCAGTCATCTGTTTGAAGAATTTTACTTTTGCAGTTTTGATTGTCATAATTATATTTTTTAAAAAGAAATATGTCAGCTAGGGTAAGGTGCTGGGGATAGAGTACAAAATGCACTCATTTTTATCCACTATTAAAATTGTTACTTTCATCTCATTCTCCTGACTTAAATATTCTAAAATTCAAAGAGCTTCTTAACCAACACTTAATGGTCTGTCAGAGCACCAGTGCAGATGTTAAATGCCAAATAGCAATATAACTCATTGGTTTCAGCAGTGGGCATGGCAACAGGGTCTCATTGCACCATTTTAGAGATTCATTGGACATAGAAATCACAACACTGGCTTAAGACAAATTTGATGAAAAAATATTCCACATAAATAGAATCAGGCATGCACTGTACTGCTACTACCCTGAAAAACTCCTCCTCCCAACAACAAATTTCTTCCCCCTTCAATACACACCATTTCCCCTAAAACTCCACCCTTTCCCTAAAACACCACTTCTTTCCTGAAAACCCCACCCCTTTCCCCAATATATAAGAGCATAAGAAATAGGAGCAGGAGTAGGCCATCTGGCCCTTTGAGCCTGCCCCGCCATTCAATAAGATCATAGCTGATCTGAAGTGGATCAATTGCACTTTCCCGCTTTCTCCCCATAACCCTTAATTCCCTTGTCTATCAGAAACCTATCTACCCGTGACTTAAATATATTCAGCGAGGTAGCCTCCACCACTTCAACAGGCAGAGAATTCCAGAGATTCACCACCCTTTGAGTGAAGAAGTTCCTCCTCAACTCTGATCTAAACTGCCGCCCCCCCCACCCCCCACTATTCTTGAAGCTGTGCCCTCTAGTCCTGCTATCCTTTCTAAGCAGGAAGAATCTCTCTACCTCTACCCTATCTATCCCCTTCATTATCTTATAAGTCTCTATAAGATCCCCCCTCAGCCTTCTAAACTCCAACGAGTACAGGCCCAGTCTATTTAGTCTCTCTTCATAGTCCAACCCCCTCATCTCCAGTATCAGCCTAGTGAACCTTCTCGGCACCCCCTCCAAGGCCAATACATCCTTCCGCAAGTGCGGCAACCAAAACTGCACACAGTACTCCAGCTGCGGCCTCACCAGTGCCCTGTACAGTTGCAGCAAGGATGAGTGTGCAAGAGAGGCGTTGAGTGTGCAAGAGAGAGTGGAGACTATTGTGTGAGGGGGAGTGAGTGTGTGAAGGGTGTGTGTGAGGCGGGGCAATGTGTAAGGTGGGGGGGGCGAGTGTATGTGTATAAGAGTGGGAGCAAGTGTATGTGTGCGTGAGAGAGAATGAGGAAGACGTGTGTATGTATGCTTTAGGGAGACAGAGGTGCCTTGCGTGCTATGAGAATGAGTTTTCCAGCATCACTCCTCCCATTAAAATTGACAAATAACTTATTTTAGTTTGAAATAGAAGAATTTTGTAAATGTGAGGTCTTCCATTTTGGTAAGAATAACAGCAACAATGACTATTATTTAAATGGTAAAAAATTTCAGCATGCTGCTATTGCAGAGAGATCTGGGTGTCCTTGTGCAGGAATCTCAAGGAGTTAGTTTGCAGATGCAGCAGGTAACTAAGAAGGCAAATGAAACTTTGCCCTTTTTTGCTAGACGGATGGCGTTTAAAAACAGCAAGGTTATGTTGCAGCTGTATCGGGTGCTGGTGAGGCCACACCTGGAGGACTATTTACAGTTTTGGTCTCCTTACTTGAGAAAGGATAGACTGCCACTGGAGGGGGTGCAGATTCATTAAGTTGATTCTGGAGTGGAGAGGATTGGCTTATGAGTAGAGACTGAGTAGACTGAGGCTGTACTCACTGGAATTCAGAACAATGAGGGGAAATCTTATGGAAACATAAAAGATTATGAAGTGAATAGAACATAGAACATTATAGCGCAGTACAGGCCCTTCGGCCTTCGATATGCGCCGACCAGTGGAACCAAACCAATGACCCTCTAATCTAAACTATTCCAATATTATCCATATGTCTATCCAATGACCATTTGAATGCCCTTAAAGTTGGCAAGTCCACAGCAGAGAAGGTTTACCCAGATGTTGCCCGGTATGGTGGGAAGGTCTTATGAGGAAAGGCTGAGGGACTTGAGGTTATTTTCGTTAGAGAGAAGAAGGTTACGAGGTGACCTAATTGAGGCATTCAAGATGATCAGAGGGTTAGATAGGATGTATAGTGAGAGCCTTTTTCCTCAGATGGTGATAGCTAGCATGAGGGTACATAGCTTTAAATTAAGGGGTGGTAGTTATAGGACCATTGTTCTCCGGAGCATTGAACCTGGTGGCTGTGGCTGTGGTGAGTGACTGATTTAAAGTAAAAAACCGCTTTTTTTCTGTACTTCCGGTTCTCGGGGCTTGTTAGAGTGTAGTTTACTTCCGTACTGAAAGTTAGGCCAGGGGATTGTCGTTAAGGGGGAGTGGGGGGTTTAAATAAGGGGCAGCATCAGGAGCGGGCAGCGGAGTGAGTGGGAACTGAGTGAGAAGGGCTTTGGCTCGCTGGGCTTAGGGGAGAGCAGGCTTAGAGAAGGGGTGTTGCACATTCTACCTTTGGGCACTTACAGGAGGTTGGGACATGGTAGGGAATATGGGGAGGAATGTAAGTTGCGTCAGGTGCCACATGTGGGAGTTCCTGGTGGTGTCACGTGTCCCCAAGGTCCACATCTGCAGTAAATGTTTAGAACTGCAGCGCTTGAGGGTCAGGCAACTCGAGGGACGGCTGGAAGATGCGTTTCTAGTCAGGGAGAACGAGGAGATAATGGCTGGGAACTATGAGCAGGAGGAGGTCTCAAGGGCTGAAGAGAAGGGAGGATGGACGACTGTTAGGAGGGGAAAGAGGAAGAAGAGTAGTCAGGGTCCCCCGGCCTCCCCAGAGGCCCCCCATGGTTTGTCGACAGGGGCACAGAAAGATAGGCAGGAGGACGTGACTGACTTAGAGGGACAGAAGGGGGCTGGCAAGGTGATAGTGGTAGGGGACGGGAGGGTCAGAGGTATCGATAGGAGGTTCTGTGGACAGAGGCGTGATTCCAGGATGGTGGTCTGCCTCCCTGGAGCAGGGGTCAAGGATGTAACGGACAGAGTAGAGGGAATTTTGAAAGGGGAGGGGGCACAGGCTGAGGTCATACTACATGTAAGGGAGGGGTCATAGGAAGGGAGTAGGGTAGAGGTCCGTAGGCAATTTAGGGAGTTGGGGGCCAAACTAAAGAGTAGGACCTCCAGGGTGGCACTCTCTGGGTTGTTAACATAGAACATAGAACACTACAGCACACACAGGCCCTTCGGCCCATGAGTTGCGCCGATCACATCAACACCTACCAACCTACAGACCTATCTATAACCCTCAATCTCATTAAACCCCATATACTCATCCAGAAGTCTTTTAAAAGACCCCAGCGAATTCGTCTCCACAACCACTGACGGCAGCCGATTCCATTCACTCACCACCCTCTGAGTGAAAAACTTACCCCTAACATCACTTCTGAACTTCCCTCCCTGCACCTTAAATCTGTGTCCTCTCGTAGCAACCATTTCAACCCGGGGAAATAGCCTCTGAGAGTCCACCCTATCCATTCCTCTCAACATTTTATATACCTCTATCAGGTCGCCTCTCAACCTTCGTCTCTCCAGGGAGAAGAGTGCCAGCTCCCTCAACCTATCTTCATAAGGCATGCCTCCCAGTCCAGGCAACATCCTTGTAAATCTCCTCTGTACCCTTTCAATAGCTTCTACATCTTTCCTATAGTGAGGCGACCAGAACTGCGCACAATAACGAGTGGTTGTGGATGGGGCTTTTTCTGAATGGAGGTCAGTCACCAGCGGAGAGCCTCAAGGATCTGTTCTGGGACCCTTGTTGTTTGTCATTTTCATAAATGACCTGGATGAGGAAGTGGAGGGATGGGTAAGTAAGTTCGCTGATGACACTAAGGTCGGTAGTGTTGTGGATGGTCTGGAAGGATGGCAAAAGTTGCAGCAGGACATAGATAGGATGCAGGACTGGGTGGAGAAGTGGCAGATGAACTTCAACGCGGATAAATGTGTAGTCGTCCATTTTGGCAGAACCAACGGGATGAACGAGTACACTATCAAGGGCAGAAGTCTGAGTAGTGTTGAAGAGCAGAAAGATCTTGGGGTCCGGGTCCACAGGACTCTTAAATCGGCCTCGCAGGTGGAGGAGGTGGTCAAGAAGGCGTATGGTGTACTGGCCTTCATTAATCAAGGGATTGAGTTTAGGAGTCGGGAGGTAATGCTGCAACTTTATAAGACCCTTGTCAGGCCTTATTTAGAGTATTGTGCACAGTTCTGGTCGCCTCACTATAGGAAAGATGTAGAAGCTATTGAAAGGGTACAGAGGAGATTTACAAGCATGTTGCCTGGACTGGGAGGCATGCCTTATGAAGTTAGGTTGAGGGAGCTGGGACTCTTTTCCCTGGAGAGACGAAGGTTGAGAGGCGACCTGATAGAAGTTTACAAAATGTTGAGAGGAATAGATAGGGTGGACTCTCAAAGGCTATTTCCCCGGGTTGAAATGGTTGCTACGAGAGGACACAGATTTAAGGTGCAGGGAGGGAAGTTCAGAAGTGATGTTAGGGGTAAGTTTTTCACTCAGAGGGTGGTGAGTGAATGGAATCGGCTGCCGTCAGTGGTGGTGGAGGCGGACTCGCTGGGGTCTTTTAAAAGACTTATGGATGAGTATATGGGGTTTAATGAGATTGAGGGTTATAGATAGGTCTGTAGGTTGGTAGGTGTTGATGTGATCGGCGCAACTCGTGGGCCGAAGGGCCTGTGTGTGCTGTAGTGTTCTATGTTCTATTAACTTCTGTCTCTTGTCCTTTATGCCCCGATTAATGAAGCCCAAAATGCAATATGCTTTTTAACTGTCCTCTCCATCTGACCTGCTACCTACAATGATCTTTGCACATATACAAGGCGTTTGATAAGGTTCACCATGGTAGGCTTCTGCAGAAAATGCAGATGTATGGGATTGGGGGTGATCTAGGTAATTGGATCAGGAATTGGCTAGCAGATAGGAGACAGAGGGTGGTGGTTGATGGTAAATATTCGTCATGGAGTTCGGTTACGAGTGGTGTGCCTCAGGGATCTGTTTTGGGGCCACTGCTGTTTGTAATTTTTATTAATGATCTGGATGAGGGTACAGTTGGGTGGATTAGTAAATTTGCTGATGACACCAAAGTCGGAGGTGTGGTAGATTGTGAGGAAGGGTGTCATAGTTTGCAGGGTGACTTAGAAAGGTTGCAGAGCTGGGCTGCGAGGTGGCGGATGGAGTTTAATGTGGAGAAGTGTGAGGTAATTCATTTCGGTAGGAATAACAGATGTGTTGAGTATAGGGCTAACGGGAGGACTTTGAATAGTGTGGAGGAGCAGAGGGATCTAGGTGTATGTGTACATAGATCCCTGAAAGTTGGGAATCAAGTAGATAAGGTGGTTTAGAAGGCATACGGTGTCTTGGCGTTTATTGGTAGGGGGATTGAATATAGGAGTCGCAGCGTCATGATGCAACTGTACACAACTCTGGTGCGGCCGCACTTGGAGTTTTGTGTGCAGTTCTGGTCCCCACATTACAGGAACGTGTAGAGGCTTTGGAGAGGGTGCAGAGGAGGTTTACCAGGATGTTGCCTGGTATGGAGGGGAGATCCTATGAGGAGAGACTGAGAGATTTGGGGTTGTTTTCGCTGGAAAGAAGGCGGCTAAGAGGGGACCTTATTGAAACATATAAGATGATTAGAGGTTTAGACAGGGTAGATAGTGATAGCCTTTTTCCTAGGATGGAGAAAGCTAGCACGAGGGGGCACAACTTTAAATTAAGGGGGGGTAGTTATAGGACTGATGTCAGGGGTAGGTTCTTTACCCAGAGGGTGGTGAGGGACTGGAATGCCCTGCCAGCTGCAGTTGTAAATGCGCCTAGTTTGGGGGCGTTTAAGAGATCTGTGGATAGGTTTATGGACGAAATGGGATTGGTTTAGATTAGTGGGTTAGTGTTGTTTTTTTTTAAAAGCTGGTCGGCGCAACATCGTGGGCCGAAGGGCCTGTTCTGCGCTGTAATGTTCTATGTTCTATGGTTCCACTGTTCCTGCGCCCCTTTAAGAATCTTACCCCTTATTTTTTATTGTCTCTCCTTGTTTTTCCTACAAAATATAGTACTCAATGTATTTTCTGCAATTTTCATCTGTCACCTATTTGTCCAGTCCACCAACTTGTCTGTCCTTTTGGAGTTCTACATTGTTCTCTTCACAATTTATAATATTTCCAAGTATTCTCCCAACACCCCTTTTCCTTTCACACCCACAAGCACCTCTTCCCCCCACAAATACTTCTTCCCTCTGAAAATAAGACTCCTTTCCCTCCCAAAAACACTCCTTGACCCCCAACAAACACTCCTTGACCCCAACAAACACTGCAGTGCTTTCTCTCTGCTACTATTGAAATCTCCTCCTCAAAATTCTGAACCTCTCAGCTGCCTTCAAACACTGAATTGTTGTTTTTCCAATTCCTCCATCTTCAATATATAATGTATAACTCACTGCTTTGTAGCCCACGATGTTGATGGTGATTCGAGAGCCAATAGTGAGCTGACATGGCCATGCCATGGGTTTCCTTTCAATTTTCTTAAATATGGATAACCGTTCCACACTTTCTCTAGAACCAGAAAAGAAAGACAGTGCTAATGCATTTAAAATCCAACCAAAGTACACGATAAGTTCAGATGCAGGTTAGGTATCTTGGATCTTAAACATGTAATTTGACTTATTCAGCTTCTGAAGAGTTGGATACTGCTACAGGTGAGTGGGGGGTGGACCATCGCACATGGGGCTGAATAAAAGAATAATTTCCATATCTTATGTTACAATCTTCTCCCACCTCTTGCCTCTGATGTTCATCAGCCACTTTGATAGCTCTCTGAATTTTTCTTACCTGAAAGTGAAGACTTCATCTAGTCCTCCCTCTTCATCCAAAGACAGCATCACTTTCCTGACCATTCTTAGTCCTTCTTTCTGCTGTGCAGTCATTTCTTTTGCTGGTGAAACATTCCAATGTCTTTCTGCACCATCTCCACCACATCCTGCGCTAGTAGTGTCCAGTGGAAAAGGCAAGCTGCAAGGCAATAAATTAAGAACATACCTTATAGTACAAAACAGTGATTAATGATTAACTTGCTGAAAAGCTAACAGGTGTTTGCTGTGTACAGCATATTCAGCTATTTCTTGATAGCAAATGGAGCAAATGGATGAATTCTAGCATTTAGAATCTCAGGAGTAGACCAAAAGAGCTCATCCACTCAGCATTTCCAGTTGAAGATGACGCAAATATTTTTATAGTATATCTGGCACATATATGGTTAATGTGGACTGAATATAGAAGCACCTACACTGAAGCAAGAAACACTTGATCCAGATCCAAGATCAGTGTGGTGAAGAGGCAAGGAAGAACCTAAGCATGGAGGCACCTCCCAGCTAGTATCACTTACAATACATGGGTCAATAGTAATAATATTTTTAAAATTCATTTATGGAATGTGAGCATCACTCGTTAGGCCAACATTGATTGTCAATACTAATTGCTCTTGAAAAGGTAGTAGCGAGCTGCCTGTTTGAACTGCTGCCCAGGATTTTCATCCAGCAGCAATGAAGGAACAGCGATATATTTCCAATTCAGGGTGATAAATGGCTTGGATAGGTACCTCCAGGTGGTGGTGTTCCCAGGTACCTGCTGCCCTTGTCTCGATGGTAATGGTTGTGGGTTTGAAAGATGCTGCATAAGGAATACTGGTGAGTTTCCGCAGTGCATTTTGTACATAACATACACTGATTGACTGGATAAGGCAAGACTGCAGAAGCTTAGACCAGATCCATTGAATGTGGTCATAGCTTAGCTCTGTTTGGAGCATGCTACATCAGGCATACAGTTCTGTGTTATAGTTGTACCTCATGTTCCCTGTGTGCTATTCCACACTCATCATTGAACCAGGGTTAGTTCCTTGACTCGAAGGTAATACTAGAGTAAAGCTTCTCTTGGATTATGAAGTCACAAATTATGCTGACACAATTCACATCTTTCGCTCATGGTGCACCGTGGAAGCAGAACATACCATCTACAAGATTGCTATAGCAACAAATCAGGTTTCTTCCACAGGGCCCACAACTTCTACCATCTCAGAGGAGCACTGAGTTGTCAGCTGCTCAAGTACTGTAAGTGGTAATGTCCATACTTAACTGAACACTATGAACATTGGGTTGCCACTTCCTCATGATTCTGTAACACTTTGCTGCCTTACCTGATGGGTCTGGCCTGCCAGTGAGATGGGATGTATCCAAGGATGGAAGAATCTGAGATACTAACTGAAAGGTATAATTCTGTAGGTATAACTATGTCAGGCTGTTGCTTGATTAGAGTATAGGACAGCTCTCCCAATTGTAATTCTTTTCTTCCATGTTGTAAATTATTTTTGTAGAATGCAACTTGTTCTTGAAGATGCACAGATTCTTCTTCTTGTCTAGCCCAACAAGCTTTTGCAATGTGAGCCATTTTGTCACAATTCCCGCACTTGTTATCCTTGCTCCAGCATTCACTCAATGAATGGCCCATTTTGGCACATCTGTAACATGTATGTTGTTGTTTTGACTTCTTATGGACAGTTCCCAAAATGTGAGTCTTTCTTCCTGCACCAAATTGTGAAGTCTCTTTAGCAGCCTGTTCTATCGACACTGCAAATTCTACTGATGTCTTTGAAATCAAAGCACATTCAGCATCTTCTTTGGAAAGCCTCATTTTGGAGAACACAAACTTGACAATCTCGAAGAGTATCTTCTAATGACTCACTGTACTCACAATGTTGTACCAACCTCTTTAAGATTACCATAAACTGAGCAACGCTTTCGTCTTCCATTTAATTCCTTTGGTGGAATCTGAACCATAGAATCATAGAACATTACAGCATAGAAATGGATCTTTTGGCCCTTCTTTCCTGTCTAGTCTCACTGACCTGCACCTGGACCATATCCCTCCATACCCCTCTCATCCATGTACCTGTCCAAGTTTTTCTTAAATGATAAAAGTGAGCCCGCATTTACCACTTCATCTGGCAGCTCATTCCACACTCCCACCCTCTCTGTGTGAAGTTCCGCCCCCCCCAATATTCCCTTTTCCAATTTTCCTCCTTCACCCTTAACCCATGTCCTCTACTTTTTTTCTCCCCTAGCCTCAGTGGAAAAAGCCTGCTTGCATTCACTCTATCTATACCCATCATAATTTTATACATCTCTATCAAATCTCCCCTTATTCTTCTACACCCCAGGGAATAAAATCCTAACCTATTCAACCTTTCTCTGCAACTCAATCCAAAGTACTCGAACTATAGCTTTTCCAGTCAATATTTGTAAAGTTAAAGTCCCTCATAATAACTACCTGTTACTTTCACTTCTATCCAGAATCATCTTTGCCATCTGGATGCTTGGACACCTGTTTGTCATTGCAGTGAACCATTATGCCAGCTCACTGCTGAGGATGTGCAGTGGTATTGAAGCACAGAACAAGAAGCAGCTTTAAAATCAAACAACTAGTGACGACAATGCTGGTGCTGAAATACTATGATATCAATGAGAAATTCATCTTTCAGTGTGATGCCAATGAGACAGGTCTTGGAGAAACCTAATACAGCACAGGCAACTAGTTACATCTGCATCCAGCACATTAAGGCAGACTGAATAACCCTCTGCTCAGATTGAAATAGTGTGCCTGACTATTAGACCATAAGAACATAAGACATAGAACATAGAACATTACAGCGCAGAACAGGCCCTTCGGCCCACGATGTTGCGCCGACCAGTTACAAAACAATGACCCACTAGCCTAAACCAATCCCTTTTCGTCCATAAACCTATCCACAGATCTCTTAAATGCCCCCAAACTAGGTGCATTTACAACTGCAGCTGGCAGGGCATTCCAGTCCCTCACCACCCTCTGGGTAAAGAACCTACCCCTGACATCAGTCCTATAACTACTCCCCCTTAATTTAAAGTCATGCCCCCTCGTGCTAGCTTTCTCCATCCTAGGAAAAAGGCTATCACTATCTACCCTGTCTAAACCTCTAATCATCTTATATGTTTCAATGAGATCCCCTCTTAGCCGCCTTCTTTCCAGCGAAAACAACCCCAAATCTCTCAGTCTCTCCTCATAGGATCTCCCCTCCATACCAGGCAACATCCTGGAA
Organism: Prionace glauca; assembly: GCA_037974335.1. NCBI lineage: Eukaryota > Metazoa > Chordata > Chondrichthyes > Carcharhiniformes > Carcharhinidae > Prionace > Prionace glauca. The sequence continues at coordinate 109,646,466 of CM075731.1, forward strand.
AACCTCCTCTGCACCCTCTCCAAAGCCTCCACATCCTTCCTGTAATGTGGGGACCAGAACTGCACACAAAACTCCAAGTGTGGCCGCATCAGAGTTGTGTACAGTTGCATCATGACGCTGCGACTCCTAAATTCAATCCCCCTACCAATAAACGCCAAGACACCGTATGCCTTCTTAACAACCTTATCTACTTGATTCCCAACTTTCAGGGATCTATGTACACATACACCTAGATCCCTCTGCTCCTCCACACTATTCAAAGTCCTCCCGTTAGCCCTATACTCAACACATCTGTTATTCCTACCGAAATGAATTACCTCACACTTCTCCACATTAAACTCCATCCGCCACCTCACAGCCCAGCTCTGCAACCTTTCTAAGTCACCCTGCAAACTATGACACCCTTCCTCACAATCTACCACACCTCCGACTTTGGTGTCATCAGCAAACTTACTAATCCACCCAACTATACCCTCATCCAGATCATTAATAAAAATTACAAACAGCAGTGGCCCCAAATCAGATCCCTGAGGCACACCACTCGTAACCGAACTCCATGACGAATATTTACCATCAACCATCACCCTCTGTCTCCTATCTGCTAGCCAATTCCTGATCCAATTACCTAGATCACCCCCAATCCCATACATCTGCATTTTCTGCAGAAAATGCATAGGAGCAAATTAGGCCACTTGGCCCATCAAATCTGCTCCACCATTCAATCATGGCTGATATTTTTCTCATTCCCATTCTCCTGCCTTTTCCCCATAACCCCTGATCCCCTCATTAATCAAAAACCTATCTAAATCTGTATTAAAGATACTCAATGGCCTGGCCTCCAAGCCTTCTGCGGCTGTTGTTTTTCAATGATTTTCCATTCCATGATCATCAGTGGCTATGGACAGAAATGCTCTTCAAGGATCTTTGTTGAGCCATTGTAAGCTTTGATTCTTAACTTTGCTGGATAAACCAACCACAGGAGCAAACTGAAGATTTAACTTTCCATTGTACTGAGAAAAACTGATATGAGCAACCTGTTTTCAATTTAATTCACTGATACAAAATAGTAAAAATGCTCCTCATAGGGAAGCCATGATTTATTTTCTTCATGGAAAGTCACGGGAGTAATTCATGCTGCATTTTTCAGTGGGAGTTCAGAGAAGAATTTCCGACATTCTGTGCACTGCAGAGGTCACTAGCATGAATATCATTAAAATTCAATGGGCCTCTACCACAGTCCCAACCCTCCCAGCAGGCTGACACTCCCCCACCTTCACAGCCTCTCCCAATCGCTGGTCTCCCTCCTTTCCGCACTAATTATGCTTGCAGAATGGCAGCAGGAGCCCCCACCCCACCCATCACCCCACCAGACGCCGTCCCAGTAAGGCCCTGCCCCAATAGGCCCCACCCCCTTGGCACTGCCCCATGACCAAGGTGTCCCTAGGCATTGGCATTTTGCCCTTTGGGCAGTGCCATGGGGTATAGGTTTGTACTGCTGGGGTGCCGATGCCCAGGGGGCATCCCCTGTCACCCTTCACTCCAACGCCCTCGGCTGGTTCCCCAATAGTGGGGAGCTACTTTAATCCCCGCTTAAAGTCCACAGGGGGAGGGGAGGGGAGGGGGGGAGGCGGCAGCGGCAAGCCCAGAAATTTTAGTGTCGTGCCGCTAATCTCATTTAAATTATATGGAAATTAACATTAAATGATTTTTGCCCCTCCTCACCAATTTCCAGTTGACTCCATTGAAAATCTGGCACTGGGAGACACTAGCGGGGCATGAGCGCATGCATGAACTCCACAAATCAGCCGACATGAGAATTTCCTGGCCCACTGTGCTAATTGTTTAGCGCAGCGGGATGGGAGAATCATGAGCACTATTTCCAAGGCCCCTTCCTTAAGTACTCTGGGATGTAGATTATCAGGCCCTGGAGATTTAATCACCTTCAATCCCATCAATTTCTCAAAACCATTTCTCTACTGATACTGATTTCCTTCAGCGTTTCTCTCAGAACTGCTGGTACATTATTCATGTCTTCTTTGTGAAGACAGAAGCAAAGTACAAATTCAGTTCCTTGGACATTTCTTTATTCCCCGTAATTAATTCGCCTGTTTCTGATTATAACGGATCTACATTCATTTTCATTAATCTTTTTCTCTTTATAGAAACTTTTTACAGTAATTGTATGTGTTTCCCACTAGCTGACTTTCATGCCTATTTTCCCCTTCTTAGTCAATCCCTTGGTCCTCCTCTGCTGAATTTTAAACTGCTCCCAATCCTGACGCTTATTGCCTTCTCTTGCTAATTTGTATGCTTCTTCCTTGAATCTGATATTTCTCATTTCCTTTGAAAGTCATGGTTTGGCTACAATTCCCTTACCACTCTTGCGCCAAACAGGAATAAAAACAACTTCTGGAGTTTACCAATTCATTCTTTAAATGCCTGCCATTGCCTGTCCATTCTCTTTTCTTTCAGGAGTGTTTCCCAGTACATCATTGCCAATTCATGCCTCATACCATCATAGTTACCTTTATTGAGAGTAAGGGCACTGGTCTCAGAATCAATTACATCATTAACCACCTTGACAAAGAATTCTACCATATCATGATCACTCTTCCCAAGGGTTCTCACATAACTAATTGCCACAACTAATCCTTTCTCGTTGCACAACACCCAGTCTCAGATGGCTCGTCCCCTTGTTAGTTCCTCAATGTATTGCTCCAGTATACACTCCAGAAATCCCTCCTCTATTGTACTGTTACAAATTTGACTTTTCCAATCTATACTGATTGGGTACTGATGGATAAAGATAAATGAAGTCCTCAAGTAAAGGTGCTAAATTGGGGGAAGGCTAATTACAACAATATTAGACTGGAACTGAAGAATGTAGATTGGGGGCAGATGTTTGAGGGCAAATCAACATCTGGCATGTGAGAGGCTTTCATGTGTAAGTTGGTAGGGATTCAGGACTGGCACATTCCTGAAAGGATAAACATAGAACACTACAGCACAAACAGGCCCTACGGCCCACAGGTTGCGCCGATCACACCTATACCGACGAAGCCATAAAACTATCTGTAACTTCCAATGCCATTAGATCCCATATACTCATCCAGAAGTCTTTTAAAAGACCCCAGCGAGTTTGCCTCTACCACCACCAATGGCAGCCGATTCCATTCACTCACCACCCTCTGAGTAAAAAACTTCCCCCTCCCATTGTTTAAGAAGGGGAGAAGGGACTTCCCTGGGAATTATAGACCGGTGAGTCTTACTTCTGTGGTGGGTAAGGTTTTGGAAAGGATTATTAGAGACAGGATTTATAGTTATTTGGAAAGTAATGAGTTGATTAGAGACAGTCAGCATGGTTTTGTAGCGGGTAGGTCATGCCTTACTAACCTTATCGAGTTCTTTGAGAAAGTGACCAAAGAGGTGGATAGGGGTAAGGCAGTTGATGTGGTGTATATGGATTTTAGCAAGGCGTTTGATAAGGTTCACCATGGTAGGCTTCTGCAGAAAATGCAGATGTATGGGATTGGGGGTGATCTAGGTAATTGGATCAGGAATTGGCTAGCAGATAGGAGACAGAGAGTGGTGGTTGATGGGAAATATTCGTCATGGAGTTTGGTTACAAGTGGTGTGCCTCAGGGATCTGTTTTGGGGCCACTGCTGTTTGTAATTTTTATTAATGATCTGGATGAGGGTATAGTTGGGTGGATTAGTAAGTTTGCTGATGACACCAAAGTCGGAGGTGTGGTAGATTGTGAGGAAGGGTGTCATAGTTTGCAGGATGACTTAGAAAGGTTGCAGAGCTGGGCTGAGAGGTGGCGGATGGAGTTTAATGTGGAGAAGTGTGAGGTAATTCATTTCGGTAGGAATAACAGATGTGTTGAGTATAGGGCTAACGGGAGGACTTTGAATAGTGTGGAGGAGCAGAGGGATCTAGGTGTATGTGTACATAGATCCCTGAAAGTTGGGAATCAAGTGGATAAGGTTGTTAAGAAGGCATACGGAGTTTTGGCGTTTATTGGTAGGGGGATTGAATTTAGGAGTCGCAGCGTCATGATGCAACTGTACACATCTCTGGTGCGGCCGCACTTGGAGTTTTGTGTGCAGTTCTGGTCCCCACATTACAGGAAGGATGTGGAGGCTTTGGAGAGGGTGCAGAGGAGGTTTACCAGGATGTTGCCTGGTATGGAGGGGAGATCCTATGAGGAGAGATTGAGAGATTTGGGGTTGTTTTCGCTGGAAAGAAGGCGGCTAAGAGGGGATCTCATTGAAACATATAAGATGATTAGAGGTTTAGACAGGGTAGATAGTGATAGCCTTTTTCCTAGGATGGAGAAAGCTAGCACGAGGGGGCACGATTTTAAATTAAGGGGGGGTAGTTATAGGACAGATGTCAGGGGTAGGTTCTTTACCCAGAGGGTGGTGAGGGACTGGAATGCCCTGCCAGCTGCAGTTGTAAATGCACCTAGTTTGGGGGCGTTTAAAAGATCTGTGGATAGGTTTATGGATGAAAAGGGATTGGTTTAGGCTAGTGGGTCATTGTTTTGTAACTGGTTGGCGCAACATCGTGGGCCGAAGGGCCTGTTCTGCGCTGTAATGTTCTATGTTCTATGTTCTACATCTCCTCTGTACTTGCTTCCCAGCACCTTAAATCTGTGTCCTCTCGTAGCGACCATTTAAACCCGGGGAAATAGCCTGAGAGTCCACCCTATCTATTCCTCTCAACATTTTATAAACTTCTATCAGGTCGCCTCTCAACCTTCGCCTCTCTAGGGAAAAGAGTCCCAGCTCCCTCAACCTATCTTCATAAGGCATGCCTCCCAATCCAGGCAACATCCTTGTAAATTTCCTCTGCACCCTTTCAATAGCTTCTACGTCTTTCCTATAGTGAGGCGACCAGAACTGCGCACAGTACTCCAAGTGGGGTCTGACAAGGGTCCTATAAAGTTGCAGCATTACCTCCCGACTCCTAAACTCAATCCCTCGATTAATGGAGGCCAGTACACCATACACCTTCTTGACCACATCCTCCACCTGCGAGGCCGATTTAAGAGTCCTGTGGACCCGGACCCTGAGATCCTTCTGCTCTTCAACCCAGCTAAGACTCCTACCCTTGATATTGTACTCCTGAATCCCGTTGGTCCTGCCAAAATGGACCACTACACATTTATCCGCATTGAAGTCCATCTGCCACTTCTCCGCCCAGTCTTGCATCCGATCTATGTCACGCTGCAACTTCTGACATCCCTCCAGACTATCCACAACACCACCAACCTTAGTATCGTCAGGGAACTTACTAACCCATCCCTCCACTTCCTCATCCAGTCACTTATGAAAATGACAAACAGCAAGGGTCCTAGAACAGATCCCTGGGACACTCCACTGGTGATCGACCTCCATGCAGAAAAAGACCCATCCACAACCACTCTCTGCCTTCTACAGGCAAGCCATTTCTGGATCCACAAGGCCGAAGCCCCTTGGATCCCATGCCCTCTCATTTTTTCAAGAAGTCTTGCACGGGGTACCTTATCAAATGCCTTGCTGAAGTCCATATAAAGCATATCCATATCAGGGAGGGGGACAGCTAGCTGAATGCTGTGTTTCAGAAGGCAGTCACACTCCTTAGATTAACTAACTTGAATTGGGCCAGTGATTAGGGGCAGGAGTGTGTGGCTATGAATGAGACAGTTGGAGGGATCGAGGAGGTAAGGTTGCAGAAGCCTCAGCCCTTGTCCTTATACAACAGGTTCGAGATTCTTGCTCCTTGTGTGCACAGGAACGGGGACTGCAGGGAGCATGAGCCAAGTGAAGACCGCATCGTGGTATAGGGAGCAGTTCAAGTGGAGCGGAGAAAAACAAAATGCAATCATAATTGGGGATAGTATAGTTAGGAGCAATGACACTGTTCACTGTGGTCAGGATTGAGTGTCCCAAAGGTTGTGTTGCCTACCTAGTGCTCAGGTTTGTGATATCTCATCTGGGCTGCAGAAGAACTTAAGAGTGGGAGAGTAAAGATCCAGTTGTCGTGGTCCACGTAGGTACACAAGAGCAGAGGTTTTGCTAAAGGAGTATGAACAGCTAGGAGCTAAGCTAAAAAGCAGAACTGAAAAAGCAATAATGTCTGCATTACTACCTGAGCCACGAGCTAATTGGCACAGGGTCAATAAGATTAAACAGGTAAATATGTGACTTAAAAGTTGGTGTGGGAGAAATGGTTTGAATTCATGGGATAGTGGCATCAGTACTGGAGAAGAGGGGACCTGTTCCATTGGGACAGTTAGGAGGAGGTAAGAGTGCAGGTTAGTGATGTGATGGATGTTACCAGACAATAAAGGTGAGGGACAGAACAGGTGAATGTCTTATTGCACCAAGGAATTATAAAAGAGTAGGGAAATTTACCAGTAGAACAAATTTAAAAGCTTTGTATCTAAATGCATGAAGCATTCAGAACAAAATTAATGAGTTAACAGTGCAAATAGAAACAGAACAGTTTGATTTGGTGGTGATTACTGAGACATAGCTACAAGGAGACCAAGTTTGGAAATTGAATATCCAAGGGTACTCAATATTTTGGAAAAATAGACTGAAAGGAAAAGGAGGTGGTGTAGCTTTGCTGGTGAAAGAAGGGATCAGTGCTGTAATGAGAAATGACATAAGCAGGGGAGATCAAGATGTCGAATCAGTCTGGGTAGAAATCAGAAGTAGCAAAGGAAAGAAGTACTTGGTAGGAGTAACCTATAGCTCCCCAAGCAGTAGTTCTGCATTGGGGCACAGTTTAACCAATAAATATTACATAGAACAGTACAGCACAGGACAGGTCCTTCAGCCCTCAATCTTGTGCCAAGCTATGTCCAAACCCAAGATCAAGCTATCCCACCCCCTATCATTCTGGTGTGCTCCATGTGCCTATCCAATAACCGCTTGATAGTTCCTAAAGTGTCCGACTCCACTATCACAGCAGGCAGTGCATTCCACACCCCAACCACTCTCTGCATGAAGAATCTACCTCGGACATCTCTCCTATATCTCCCACCATGAACCTTATAGTTATGCCCCCTAGTAACAGCTACATCCACCTGAGGAAATAGTCTCTGCATGTCCACTCTATCTATCCCCCTCATCATCTTATAAACCTCTGTTAAGTCACTTCTCATCATCCAGGAGATCTTTCTTGATGCTCAGCAGAAATTTATTCCGATGGTTAAAAAGGATTGTAGGAGGGGAGGTAATCAGCCGTGGGTAACGAAGGAGATGAAGGAAAGTGTTAAATTAAAAGCGGATGCGTTTAGAGTAGCTAAGAGTAGTGGGCGAGAAGAGGGTTGGGAGAGGTTTAAATGTCAACAAAGAATGACAAAGAAGTTGATAAAGAAGTGTAGGAGAAACTATGAAGCTGGGCTAGCACTTAATATAAAAAAGGATAGCAAGAGTTTTTATAAATACATAAAAAGGAAGAGGCTGGCTAGGGTGAACGTTGGACCCTTAGAGGATGAGAGGGGGGACTTAGTGGTAGGGGATAGGGAAATGGCTGAGGCCCTGAATAACCTTTTTGTTTCGGTCTTCAGGGAGGAGGACGTGAATAATTTGCTGGGTGTTAGCGATAGAAAGATGGTAGGAGTGGAGGGCCTGAATGAAATTGTTACTAGAGAGGCGGTGTTCAACAGACTGGAGGGACTGATTGTGGACATGTCCCCAGGACTGGATGGAATGCATCCAAGGGTTTTGAAGGAAATGGCAGAGGTGATTGTGGATGCCTTCGTGATTATTTTCCAAACGTTGCTGGATTCCGGAGAAGTGCCGGAAGATTGGAAAACGGCTAATGTTACGCCGTTGTTTAAGAAGGTGGCAGGCAAAAGGCGGGGAATTATAGGCCGGTTAGTTTAACGTCTGTTGTAGGAAAAATGTTAGAATCCGTGATCAAGGAGAAAATAGCAAGGCATCTTGAGGAGAACTGCAGCAGGCGACGGTGCAGAGGGACCTCGGGGTCCTTGTGCATGAGTCGCGAAAACCCAGCTTGCAGGTGCAGCAGGTGTTCAGGAAGGCGAATGGGATGCTGGCCTTCATAGCGAAGGGGATTGAATATAAAAGTAGGGAGGTCTTGCTGCAGCTGTATAGGGCATTGGTGAGGCCGCAGCTGGAGTACTGTGTGCAGTTTTGGGCGCCGTACCTGTGCAAAGATATTTTGGCCTTGGAGGGAGTGCAAAGGAGGTCTACTAGGCTGATACCGGAGTTGAGGGGGTTGAGCTATGAGGAGAGGCTGAATGAACTAGGCTTGTACTCATTGGAGTTTAGAAGAATGAGGGGAGATCTCATTGAGACGTATAAGATGATGAATGGGATGGATAGGATAGAGGTGGACGGACTCTTCCCGCTCAAAAAAGACAGTAGGACTAGGGGGCACAGCCTGAAGATAAAGGGGGGGCGTTTTAGAACGGAGTTGAGGAGGAACTTCTTCACTCAAAGGGTGGTGAATCTCTGGAATTCTCTACCCGTTGAAGTGGTGGAGGCTGCCTCGCTAAATATTTTCAAGAAGCGGGTTGATGGGTTTTTGATAAGAGAGGGGATTAAGGGTTATGGGGAGAGGGCCGGAATGTGGAACTGAGCCACGACAGATCAGCCATGATCTTATTGAATGGCGGGGCAGGCTCGAAGGGCCAGATGGCCTACTCCTGCTCCTATTTCTTATGTTCTTATGTTCTTATGAATTGTTTGGTAGAGCAGACGCAGCACGGTTTCGTTAAAGGGAAGTTGTGTCTGATGAATTTATTGGAGTTCTATGAGGATGTGTCTAGGGCGGTGGATAGAGGAGAGCCGGTGGGTGTGGTCTTTCTTGATTTTCAGAAGGCGTTTGACAAGGTGCCTCACAAGAGGTTATTGTAGAAGGTCAGAGGGCATGGAGTTGGGGGTAGGATGTTAGCGTGGATAGAGGATTGGCTGTCAAATAGGAGGCAGAGAGTAGGGTCAATGGGTGCTATTCGGATTGGCGGTTGGTGACTAGTGGAGTGCCCCAGGGGTCGGTGCTGGGGCCTCAGCTATTCATCATTTATATAGATGATCTGGAGGAGGGAACCGAGTGTATGGTGTCGAAATTTGCTGATGACACCAAGATTGGTGGAACTGCAAATTGTGCGGAGGGTGTGGAGAGTCTGCAGAAGGATCTAGATAGTCTGGGCGAATGGGCCAAGAACTGGCAAATGGAATTTAATGTTGGCAAATGTGAGGTTGTCCACTTTGGTAGGAAGAATGGTAGGAAGGACTGTTACTTATGTGGCGAAAAACTGCAGCATGCGACGGTGCAGGGGGACCTCGGGGTCCTTGTGCACGAGTCGCAAAAACCCAGCCTGCGGGTGCAGCAGGTGGTCAGGAAGGCGAATGGGATGCTGGCCTTCATAGCGAGGGGGATTGAATATAAAAGTAGGGAGGTCTTGCTGCAGCTGTACAGGGCACTGGTGAGGCTGCAGCTGGAGTACTGGGTGCAGTTTTGGTCGCCGCCCTTACGCAAGGATATTTTGGCCTTGGAGGGAGTGCAGCAGAGGTTTACCAGGCTGATACCGGAGTTGAGGGGGTTGAACTATGAGGAGAGGCTGAATAAACTAGGCTTGTACTCGTTAGAGTTTAGAAGAATGAGGGGAGATCTCATTGAGACGTATAAGATGTTGAATGGGATGGATAGGATAGAGGTGGAGAGGCTCTTCCTGCTCAGAAAAAACAGTAGGACTAGAGGGCACAGCCTCAGGATAAAGGGGGCACGGTTTGGAAAGGAGTTGAGGAGGAACTTCTTCACTCAAAGGGTGGTGAATCTCTGGAATTCTCTGCCCGTTGAAGTGGTGGAGGCTGCCTCGCTAAATATTTTTAAGACGCGGGTTGATAGGTTTTTGATAGGCAAGGGGATTAAGGGTTATGGGGAGAGGGCGGGAATGTGGAACTGAGCCACGACAGATCAACCAATATCTTATTGAATGGCGGGGCAGGCTCGAGGGGCTAGATGGCCTACTCCTGCTCCTATTTCTTATGTTCTCCTCCACTCTAAAGAGAAAAGCCCGTGCTCCTTCAATCTTTCCTCAATACACCTACCCTCCAAACCAGGCAACATCCTGGTAAATCTCCTCTGCACTCTCTCCAATGCTTCCACATCCTTCTTATATTGAGGTGACCAGAAATGCACATACAACATTCCAAATGAGGTCTCACCAAGGTCCGGTATAGTTGCAGCATAACCCCTTGACTCTTAAACTCAAACCCCCTGTTAATAAACGCTAACACACTATGTGCCTTCTTCACGGCTCTATCCACTTGACTGGCAACCTTCAGAGATCTGTGGATATGAACCCCAAGCTCTCTCTGCTCCTTCACATTCCTCAGAACCCTGCTGTTTACCCTGTAATACGCATTCAAGTTTTTCCTACCAAAAAGAATTGGGGGCTTGCAAGAAAGGTACAGTAATAATCATAAGTGATTTTAATGTGCACATAAATTGTAAGAATCAAATTGGCAAGCCTAACCTGGAAGCAGAGTTCATTGAATGTATTAGAGATTGTTCCTTGTTCGTTGTGGAACCAACCATGGAGCAGGCCACTCTGGACTTGATAATAGTGTAATGAGCAGGGATTAATTGATGACCTCATAGTTAAGGATCCTCTAGGAATGAGTGACCATAGTATGATAGAATTCAGTTTGTGTGTGGGAACATGGAGTCCCACACTAGTATTCTGGAATTAAACAAAGGAAATTACATAGGCATGAGGATAGATTTGGCTCGAGAAGAGTGGGCAAGAAGGCTAAAAGGTAGGGCAGCAGATGAGCAGTGGCAGTTGTTTAAGGAGATACTCAACTCCTCACACTTAAAATATATCCCAGTGAAGAAAAAAGACAGTAAGGAGGGGGGTAAAAAACATCCATAGTTAAACAAGGAGGTCAAGGATAATATAAAGACAAAAACTAAGGTATACCATTTTGCGAAGGCCAGCAGCAGGCTGGAAGATTAGGAAACTTTCAAACATAAACAAAGAGGTACTAAAAAAGTAATTAAAAAATTTAAGGTAAATTACAAAAGAAAACTAGCGCAAAACATCAAAAAGGATAGCAAAAGCTCCTATAGGCATACAAAAGGGAAGAAAGTGCTGGAGTGAATGTTGGTCCCTTGGAAAATGAAACCAAAGAGTTAATAGTGGCGAACACTGAAATGGCAGAGAGACTGAATCAATACTTTGTCTCAGTTTTCACAGTGGAGGACACTAATGCTGTTCCTATAGGAACGAGAAAATCAGAGGTAATAAAAAGGATAGAACTCAGTTCAATCAACATCGATAGGGAAAAGGTACTCAGCAAACTATTGGGATCGAGGGCAAATAAGTCCCCTGGTTCTGATGGCCTTTATCCTATATAGGGTATCCTAGGCTACATCCTAGTGTACTTTCCTAGGGAAAGTAGAAAGAACCTTAAGCAAGGAGTAAGAAGAGCTAAAAGGGATCATGAAAAAGCATTGGCCAACAGGATTAAGGAAAATTCCAAGGCTTTTTATACATATATAAAGAGCAAGAAGGTAGCCAGGGAGAGATATGGCCCTCGCAAGGAAAAGGGACGGAATCTATGTGTGGAGCCAGAGGAAATGGGCAAGGTATTAAATGAGTACTTTGCATCAGTATTCACCAAAGAGAAGGACTTGGTGGATGATGAGTCTGGGAAAATATGTGTAGACAGTTTGAGTCATGTTGAAATCAAAAAGGAGGAAGTACTGGGGTTCTTGAGAAACATCAAGGTAGACGAGTCCCCAGGACCTGATGGGATATACTCCAGAATACTGAGAGAGGCAAGAGAGGAAATTGCTGGGGCCTTGAGAGAAATCTTTGTATCCTCACTGGCTACAGGGGAGGTCTCAAAGGACTGGAGAATAGCCAGTGTAGTTCCTTTGTTTAAGAAGGGTAGCAAGAATAATCCAGGTAATTACAGGACGGTGAGCCTTACATCAGTGGTAGGGAAATTATTGGAGAGGATTCTTTGAGACAGGATTTATTCCCATATGGAAATAAGTGGATGTATTAATGAGAGGCAACATGGTTTTGTGAAGGGGAGGTCGTGTCTCACTAACTTCATCGAGTTCTTCAAAGAAGTGATGAAGATAATTGATGAGAGTAGGACAGTGAATGTTGTCTACATGGACTTCAATCAGGCCTTTGACAAGGTCCCTCATGGCAGACTGGTGTAGAAGGTGAAGTCGCATGGGATCAGAGGTGAGCTGGCAAGGCGGATACAAAACTGGCTCAGTCAAAGAAGTAAAAAGTCTGACAACACCAGGTTTTAGTTCAACCGATTTATTTGATAATATTCTCAGTCAAAGAAGACAGAGAGTAGCAGTGGAAGCGTGCATTTCTGAATGGAGAGCTGTGACAAGTGGTGTTCAATGCTGGGACCTTTGTTTGTAACATATATAAATGATTTGGAGGAAAATGTAACTTATTTGATCAGTAAGTTTGCGGACGACACAAAGATTGGTGGATTTGCGAATAGCAATGAGGACCATCAGAGGATACAGCACGATATAGATCAATGGGAGACTTGGGCAGAGAGATGGCAGATGATGTTTAATCCGGACAAATGTGAGGTAATGCATTTTGGAAGGTCTAATACAGATCGGAAAATATACAGTAAATGGCAGAATCCTTACGAGTATTGATTGGCAAAGGGATCTGGGTGTACAGATACACAGGTCACCGAAAGCGGCAATGCAGATGGAAAAGGTAGTCGAGAAGGCATACGGCATGCTTGCCTTCATCAGCCGGGGTACTGAACTTAAAAATTGGCAAGTCATGTTGCAGCTTTATGAGAACATAAGAGCCTAAGAAATAGGAGCAGGAGTAGGCCATCTAGCCCTTTGAGCCTGCCCCGCCATTCAATAAGATCATGGCTGATCTGAAGTGGATCAGTTCCACTTTCCCGCTTCCTCCCCATAACCCTTAATTCCCTTGTCTATCAAAAACCTATCTGCCCGTGACTTAAATATATTCAGCAAGGTAGCCTCCATCACTTCAATGGGCAGAGAATTCTAGAGATTCACCACCCTTTGAGTGAAGAAGTTCCTCCTCAACTCTGAATATTATAGAACATTATATTATAATGTTATATTATTATATAAGAGAATGTTATATTCTCTTTATAGAACCTTAGTTAGGTCACTCTTGAAATATAGTGTTAAATTCTGGTCGCCACACTACCAGAAGGATGTGGTGGCTTTGGAGAGGGTACGGAAGAGATTTAGCAGGATGTTGCCTCGTATGGAGGGCATTAGCTATGAGGAGAGGTTGGAGAAATGTGGTTTGTTCTCACTGGAGCAACGGAGGTTGCGGGGAGACCTGATAGAAGTCTACAAGATTATGAGAGGCATGGACAGAGTAGATAATCAGAAGCTTTTTCATAAGAACATAAGAAATAGGAGCAGGAGTAGGCCATCTAGCCCCTCGAGCCTGCCCCGCCATTCAATAAGATCATGGCTGATCTGTCGTGGCTCAGTTCCACATTCCCGCCCTCTCCCCATAACCCTTAATCCCCTTGCCTATCAAAAACCTATCAATCTTAAAAATATTGAGCGAGGCAGCCTCCACCACTTCAACGGGCAGAGAATTCCAGAGATTCACCACCCTTTGAGTGAAGAAGTTCCTCCTCAACTCCATTCTAAACCGCCTCCTCTTTATCCTGAGGCTGTGCCCTCTAGTCCTACTGTCTTTTCTGAGCGGGAAGAGCCTCTCCACCTCTATCCTATCCATCCCATTCAACATCTTATACGTCTCAATGAGATCTCCCCTCATTCTTCTAAACTCTAACGAGTACAAGCCTAGTTTATTCAGCCTCTCCTCATGGTTCAACCCCCTCAACTCCGGCATCAGCCTAGTAAACCTCCACTGCACTCCCTCCAAGGCCAAAATATCCTTGCGTAAGGGCGGCGACCAAAACTGCACACAGTACTCCAGCTGCGGCCTCACCAGGGTGGAAGGGGGGGCATAGGTTTAAGGTGCGAGGGGCAAGTTTTAAAAGATGTGTACAAGGCAGATTTTTTACACAGAGAGTGCTGGGTGCCTGGAACTCATTGCCGGGGAAGATAATGGAAGCGGATACGTTACTGAGTTTTAAGGGGCATCTTGACACGTACATGAATGAGTTGGGAATAGAGGGACATGGTCCCCGGAAGGGTTGAAGGTTTAGTTAAGTCGGGCAGTGTGGTTGGTACAGGCTTGGAGGGCCAAAGGGCCTGTTCCTGTGCTGTAATTTTCTTTGTTCTTTGTTCTAAAGCAGCCCCATCATAAACATAAAAAATATCAACATAGCACAGTCTCATTCTAACATAGAACATAGAACATTACAGCACAAACAGGCCCTTCGGCCCTCGAGTTGCGCCGATCACATCAACCCCACCAACCTATAGACCTATCTATAACCCCCAATCCCATTAAACCCCATATACTCATCCAGAAGTCTTTTAAAAGACCCCAGCGAGTTCGCCTCCACCACCGATGACGGCAGCCGATTCCATTCACTCACCACCCTCTGAATGAAAAACTTACCCCTAACATCACCTCTGTACTTCCCTCCCCGCACCTTAAATCTGTGTCCTCTCGTAGCGACCATTTCAACCCGGGGAAATAGCCTCTGAGAGTCCACCCTATCTATTCCTCTCAACATTTTATAAACTTCTATCAGGTCGCCTCTCAACCTTCGCCTCTCCAGGGAAAAGAGTCCCAGCTCCCTCAACCTATCTTCATAAGGCATTCCTCCCAGTCCAGGCAACATCCTTGTAAATCTCCTCTGCACCCTTTCAATAGCTTCTACGTCTTTCCTATAGTGAGGCGACCAGAACTGCGCACAGTACTCCAAATGAGGCCTGACGAGGGTCCTGTAAAGTTGCAGCATTACCTCCCGACTCCTAAACTCAATCCCTCGATTAATGAAGGCCAGTACACCATACGCCTTCTTGACCACCTCCTCCACCTGCGAGGCCGATTTAAGAGTCCTGTGAACCCGGACCCCGAGATCCTTCTGCTCTTCAACGCTACTAAGACTCCTGCCCTTAATAGTGTACTCGTTCATCCCGTTGGTTCTGTCGAAATGGACGACTACACATTTATCCGCGTTGAAGTCCATCTGCCACTTCTCCGCCCATTCCTGCATCCTATCTATGTCCTGCTGCAACTTTTGACATCCTTCCAGACCATCCACAACACCGCCGACCTTCGTGTCATCAGCGAACTTGCTAACCCATCCCTCCACTTCCTCATCCAGGTCATTTATGAAAATGACAAACAGCAAGGGTCCCAGAACAGATCCCTGGGGCACCCCACTGGTGACTGACCTCCATTCCGAAAAAGACCCATCCACAACCACTCTCTGCCTTCTGCAGGCAAGATGTGGGTATGCCGGCGTTGGACTGGCGTAAACACAGTAAAAAGTCTGACAACACCAGGTTTTAGTCCAACCGATTTATTTGATAATATTCTCACAAGCTTTCGAGGGGGCTGCCTCTTTGTCAAGTGAATGGAGAGTTCCCATTCACTTGACAAAGAGGCAGCCCCCTCGAAAGCTTGTGAGAATATTATCAAATAAATCGGTTGGACTAAAACCTGGTGTTGTCAGACTTTTTACTGTGTTCTGCAGGCAAGCCAGTTCTGGATCCACAAGGCCAAAGGCCCTTGGATCCCATGCCCTCTCACCTTCTCAAGAAGTCTTGCATGGGGGACCTTATCAAAAGCCTTGCTGAAGTCCATGTACACTACGTCCACGGCACTTCCTTCGTCAATGTGTTCAGTCATATTATCGAAGAACTCAACTAGGCTCGTAAGGCACGACCTGCCCTTGACAAATCCATGCTGACTATTCCTGATCATGTCAAACCTCTCCAAATGCTCGTAAATCTTGTCCCTCAGAAGCCTCTCCATCAGCTTACCAACCACTGAGGTCAGACTCACCGGGCGGTAATTTCCTGGGCTATCTCTGTTCCCTTTCTTGAAATTATATTAAACCTCTCCAAGTGCTTTCTGATGACTTCCCTCAGTACTTTTCCAAAAGCCTTGTTAATTAACTGGGCTATAATTACTTAGACTGCCCTTACAGCCTTTGAGGCAGAAGATGAGACATCATCATACTGAATCAGTGAACAGGTTTGAGGGGACATTTGGTCTACTCCTGCTCCTATTTCTTAAGTTCACTTTGGATGCATTCCTCACAGTGGAATGTGCTATACTGTTTTCAACATTGCCACTCACTTAAGGATGTTCCTAAGTTTTTGGCACATTGCCCATTCCCTGTAAAACACTCCTGAGCATTTGAGATATTGCTCCTCATCGTAAAATATTCCTGAACATTTGGGGTATTGTCCCTCACAGTGAAGCATTCCTGAGAATTTGGGTATTGACACCCACTTTAGGCATCAGAGTATTTGGAGTGCTGTTCCCTCCCTCCCTGTACCCCACCCCTCACACTATGTGGATTGTATCAGAGCTAATCTGACCTGACCAACTCTACATCTGAATAAAATGCAAGGATCAGTACTCACAAGAACTGCAATGTGATCCCAAACTTTCTCATACTAGTAGTGATGACATCCAACTGGTCGGAACTGAAGGGACTGTTCAGATCAGTGAACACCGCAATATGTAATTTCTCATACTTCTTTCCCCTAAAAGACAAAATGGTAGAAAACTGATTGAGTAGAACCACATCATACCAGGGAAGTAAAGGATCAGTCCATTCACATTTTCTGTTTGTGCTTTCTTCCACAAGACTTAAGGGTCTTAAAGGGATAGAAAATACCAGACTAATACCTGGATTAGAAAGATTATATTATGAGAAGAGTCTGAACAAGTTAGGCTTGCATCCACTGGGGTTTAAAAGAGTAAGTGGTGACTTGATTGAAGCATGCAAGAGGTCTGAAGAGGATGAATGTGAAAAAATATGGGGTCACCCATTTAGGACCAAGATGAGAAGAAGTGTTTTCTCTCAGAAGAACATGAGTCTTTGGATCTCAAAAGGCAGTGGAAGCAAAAGGGTGATCTTACCAAAGAATTCTAAGTTATTTTGGCCTTGGAGGGAGTGCAGAGGAGGTTTACTAGGCTGATGTCGGAGTTGAGGGGGTTGAGCTATGAGGAGAGGCTGAATAAACTAGGCTTGTACTCGTCAGAGTTTAGAAGAATATGGGGAGATCTCATTGAGAAGTATAAGATGATGAATGGGATGGATAGGATAGAGGTGGAGAGACTCTTCCCGCTCAGAAAGGACAGTAGGACTAGGGGGCACAGCCTCAAAATAAAGGGGGGCGGGGGCGGTTTAGAACGGAGTTGAGGAGGAACTTCTTCACTCAAAGGGTGATGAATCTCTGGAATTCTCTGCCCGTTGAAGTGGTGGAGGCTACCTCGCTAAATGTTTTTAAGACGCGGGCTGATGGGTTTTTGATAAGAGAGGGGATTAAGGGTTATGGGGAAAGGGCGGGAATGTGGAGCTGAGCCACGACAGATCAGCCATGATCTTATTGAATGGCAGGGCAGGCTCGAGGAGCCAGATGGCCTACTCCTGCTTCTATTTCTTATGTTCTTATGTTCAAACAAGCATGAAAATGGGAGAAATTAGCACCTCTTTTTGGGCTTTTTAAAAATCAAATGTTATCTGACTCTTGACAAAAGAAATTTTGACAAACTTGAAATTCGCCAGTTGGGGGAGTGGGTAGGATCCAAATTGTCCAAAAGCCAGCTGATAGCTGCATAGGGTGCAATTGCGCATGTGCTGGTTTCTGTGTTCTGAGAGAACTGAGGCCTATCACTGCCTCTATTCTAAAGCCAGTCATTGTGATCATGCAACCCCACCACGTCCCTCCCCCCTTTCCCCACTACTGCAGGGCTCCATGGCCAATCATGGCTCCCTCCTCCCCCACCTATCAGTACTGCAGAGTAGCAGCGTTCCCCCCCTCCCCCGAACAGCCCATCCCAATCTGGCCCTGTTCCCTCAAGCCACAGACCCTTGCCACTGCGCAGTGCCCACCAGGCACTATCAGGGTGCCAGGATGTCCAGTGGGGCACCTCTTTGCCTCCGACCTCCCAGGGGCACCTCAGTGGCATCTAGTTCTACCAGCAAGACCATCATATCTGGTGCCCATTGATGGGGGACCATATGTGATCCTTGCTGGAGGGAACTTTCCCTGGCCAGGCCACAGAGGCAAGTGAGCCCAGACAATTCCATCCCAGGCTTGCTAATTCCATTCAAATTAGATGTAAAATAAGTGTAAGTATTATAATCACCTTCATGCCCTTTTTGGATGTGAGACTGATCACACTGGATATCTCTTGCTGTTAAGAGCACGAGAATTAAGAAATCAGGTGCAATCTTGTGATCTTACTGGCTCACCCCACCTATTGGCTGGCAGGGTGCAATGGTATTGGCACCTCCCTGAGTCTTTGAATCTTTTTCAGATAGAGGTAGATTGGTTCTTGATAAACAATGAGGTGAAATACTATTGGGAATAGGCAGGGAGTTACAACTAGAATAGCCATAATCTTGTCAAATGGTGGAGGCTCGAGGAGCCAAATCACCCACCCCGAATTCATTTGTTTGTATGTATGTTTGTTTAGAGGTTTAGAATCCAAGCTGATGAGCTAAACAGCTGAAGGCTCATCTGTTACAGACAATGCAAAAAGGAGTGGAGGAAGCACAAATGGCCAGATTCGTAGGATCATAGTCATCCTAGGTGCTTAGAAGTTGTGAATTTTCAATGAGCTGTCAGTGGGCATGAAAGCAATATACATATAAATGTACACATTGAAAGCATTTTAGTGGACACAGCACTATAGCATTTGGCCCAATTGGTTGTTGGCGGTGGCATGCTCCATTTGAACCCCTTCCTGACCCATACTGCAGATGCTAGAAGTCTGAAACAGAAACAGAAAGTGCTGGAAATAGCAGGTCTGGCAGTATCTGTGGATAGAGAAACCCAAGTTAAAGTCCAGAATTTTCCAACCATTTGCACTAGCCGGTGCACAGAACAAGAATTTCCATTGAAAGCGGCGGAATCAGAAGGTCCCACTTCAGGCCCATGGTAAGTTGCATCCACACCACAAAATATACTGTAATCCAGAGCAGAACCTAAAGTTTTCAGAGGAATATGAATCTTCTTCAGAATTGGAGGGTAAAAACATAATGGGTCTATGCCATCAAAAGGGGCGGAAGAGAACAAAAGGAAATATTAAGAAGAGATAGAGTATGAGAGAGAATAAAAAATAAAAATGTCACGGAACAGAAAACAAAAGGAATAGGGAGATGGTGGCATGGTTAATGTCATTGAACTGTTAATTCAGAGGCCCAGATTGATGCTTTGGGGCCAAGGATTCCAATCCCAAGGCAGCTAGCGAAATTTGAATTCAACTCATAAATCCAAAATATAATACTGGTCTCAGTCATTCTGATCATAATAACTGTTATCAATTGTTTGGAAAACCTAATTGTTCCCTGATGTTCTTTCGGTAAGGAATCCGCCATCTTTAGCTGGTCTGTCCTACATGAGACTACAGACCCACAGCAATGTAGTTAATTCTTAAATGCCCTCTGAAATGGCCAAGCAAACCACTCAGTTCAAAGACAATTAGGAATGCTTGCCTTGCCAAAGATGCCCACAACCCATGAAAGAACAAAGGAGTACTTGTTGCAGTAGAGTCAAAGTACTTGTCCAGAGTAAGTGTGAAAGGTAGAAAAGGGGGGGGACATTGGTAGTGTATTAAATGAATATTTCACCCATGAGAATGAGGAGGTAGTATGGAAGGGGGAGTTATGAAACTCAGGGGAGTAGAGAGACTGTGAGACTCGAAAGGAAAGTTATTGGTGGGCTTAAAAATGGACAAATCAGATCCAGATGAATTGTATCCCAGGCTGTTGTGGGAGGCAAGGGAAGAAATTGCAGGGGCTCTGATGAAGTTTTTAAATATTCCCCTGGCCAATGGGGAGGTCACAGTAGGAAGTCTCACAACACCAGGTTAAGTCCAACAGGTTTATTTTGTAGCAAACACCACTAGCTTTCGGAGTGCTGCTCCTTCGTCAGGTGAGTGGCGAATTCCCCACTCATCTGACGAAGGAGCAGTGCTCTGAAAGCTAGTGGCGTTTGCTACCAAATCAACCTGTTGGACTTTAACCTGATGTTGTGAGACTTCTTACTGTGTTTACCCCAGTAAAACACCGGCATCTCCAAATCATGACGACTGGGGAGGTGCCAGGGGACTGGAGCACAGCTAATGTGGTCCTACTATTTAAGAAAGGTTGTAGAGACAAGGCAGTGAGTTTCACATCTGTGGTTGTGAAACTACTAGACAAAATTCTGAAGGAGGTAATCTATCTCCATTTGGAGAGGCAAGATTTGATCAGGGATAGTCAGCAAGGTTTTGTCAGAGGGTGGTCACACCTAACAAATTTGATTAAATTTTTTGAGCATGTAATCAAGTGTGTGTTAAGGAAAGTGTGTTGATGTAGTTTACATGGATTTCAGCAAAGTCTTTGACAAACTCCAACATGGGAGACCTATTAAGAAGGTGAATGCACATGGGATACAGGGTGATCTGACAAGGTGGATTCATAATTGGTGTAGCGGCAGGAGACAGATGGCTGCTTTACTGACTGGAGGTCAGTGACCAGTGGCATACCAGAGGGATCAGTGCTGGGCCACCTATTGCTTTGGCACCTCCCTCTGGGCATCGTGAACATCCTAACTCACAGACCACAATCAGTAAGGATAGGCAACAATGCTTCCTCCACAATCATCCTCAACACCGGTGCCCCACAAGGCTGTGTTCTCAGCCCCCAACTATACTCCTTATACACCTATGACTGTGTGGCCAAATTCCCCTCCATTTTCAAGTCTGCTGATGACACCACTGTAGGATCTCAATGATGAACCAGAATACAAGAATGAGATTGAGTATCTGGTGAACTAGTGTGGCAACAATAATCTCTCCCTCAATGTCAACAAAGGAGATTGTCATCGACTTCAGGAAGCGTAAAGGAGAACATGTCCCTGTCTACATCTAAGGGGACAAAGTAGGAAGGGTCAAGAGCTTCAAGTTTTTACGTGCCCGGATCACCAACAACTTGCCCTGTTTCCCCCATGCTGACATTATAGTTAAGAAAGTCCACCAACACCTCTATTTTCTCAGAAGACTAAGGAAATATGGCATGTCAGCTACAACTCTCATCAACTTTTACAGATGCACCATATAAAGCATGTTTTCTGGTTGTATCACAGCTTGATCTGGCTTTTGCTCTGCCCATGAACACAAGGAACCAGGAAAGGTCGTGAATGCAGCCCAATCCATCATGCAAACCAGGCTCCCATTCATTGGCTGTGTCTACACTTCCCGCTGCCTCAGCAAAGCAGATAGCATAATCGAGGACCCCCCACACACCCCAGACATTCTCTCTTCAATCTTCTTCCTTCGGGAAAAAGACACAAAAGTCTGAGGTCGCGTACCAACTGACTCAAGAACAGCTTCTGCCCTGCTGCTGTCAGACTTTTGAATGGATTTACCTTACATAAGAACATAAGAAATGGGAGCAGGAGTAGGCCATCTAGCCCTTCAAGCCTGCCCCGCCATTTAATAAGATCGTGGCTCATCTGAAGTGAATCAGTTCCACTTTTCTGCTTTCTCCCCATAACCCTTAATTCCCTTGTCTATCCGAAATTTATCTACCCATGACTTTAATATATTTAGTGAGGCAGCCTCCACCACTTCAATGGCAGAGAATTCCAAAGATTCACCACCCTTGAGTGAAGAAGTTCCTCCTCAACTCCATTCTAAATTGCCACATCCCCCCCCCCACTATTTTAAGGTGGTGCCCTCGCGTTCTGGTTTCCTTTCTAAGTGGGAAGAATCTCTCTACCTCTACCCTATCTAGCCCCTTCATTATCTTGTAAGTCTCTAAAAGATCCCCCCTCAGCCTTCTAAACTCTAACGAGTACATAGAACATAGAACATTACAGCGCAGAACAGGCCCTTCGGCCCACGATGTTGCGCCGACCAGTTACAAAACAATGACCCACTAGCCTAAACCAATCCCTTTTCGTCCATAAACCTATCCACAGATCTCTTAAACGCCCCCAAACGAGGCGCATTTACAACTGCAGCTGGCAGGGCATTCCAGTCCCTCACCACCCTCTGGATAAAGAACCTACCCTGACATCAGTCCTATAACTACCCCCCCTTAATTTAAAGTCGTGCCCCCTCGTGCTAGCTTTCTCCATCCTAGGAAAAAGGCTATCACTATCTACGCTGTCTAAACCTCTAATCATCTTATATGTTTCAATAAGGTCCCCTCTTAGCCGCCTTCTTTCCAGCGAAAACAACCCCAAATCTCTCAGTCTCTCCTCATAGGATCTCCCCTCCATACCAGGCAACATCCTGGTAAACTTCCTCTGCACCCTCTCCAAAGCCTCCACATCCTTCCTGTAATGCGGGGACCAGAACTGCACACAAAACTCCAAGTGCGACCGCACCAGAGTTGTGTACAGTTGCATCATGACGTTGCAACTCCTAAATTCAATCCCCCTACCAATAAACGCCAAGACACCGTATGCCTTCTTAACAACCTTATCTACTTGATTCCCAACTTTCAGGGATCTATGTACACATACACCTAGATCCCTCTGCTCCTCCACACTATTCAAAGTCCTCCCGTTAGCCCTATACTCAACACATCTGTTATTCCTACCGAAATGAATTACCTCACACTTCTCCACATTAAACTCCATCCGCCACCTCGCGGCCCAGCTCTGCAAACTTTCTAAGTCACCCTGCAAACTATGACACCCTTCCTCACAATCTACCACACCTCCGACTTTGGTGTCATCAGCAAACTTACTAATCCACCCAACTATACCCTCATCCAGATCATTAATAAAAATTACAAACAGCAGTGGCCCCAAAACAGATCCCTGAGGCACACCACTCGTAACCGAACTCCATGACGAATATTTACCATCAACCACCATCCTCTGTCTCCTATCTGCTAGCCAATTCCTGATCCAATTACCTAGATCACCCCCAATCCTATACATCTGCATTTTCTACAGAAGCCTACCATGGTGAACCTTATCAAACGCCTTGCTAAAATCCATATACACCACATCAACTGCCTTACCCCTATCCACCTCTTTGGTCACTTTCTCAAAGAACTCGATAAGGTTAGTAAGGCACGACCTACCCGCTACAAAACCATGCTGACTGTCTCTAATCAATTCATTACTCTCCAAATAACTATAAATCCTGTCTCTAATAATCCTTTCTAAAACCTTACCCACCACAGAAGTAAGACTCACTGGTCTATAATTCCCAGGGAAGTCTCTTCTCCCCTTCTTAAACAATGGGACAACATTTGCTGTCCTCCAATCTTCCGGTACTATACCAGAGACCAACGACGACCTGAAGATCAGAGCCAGAAGCTTCGCAATCACCTCTCTTGCCTCCCAAAGAATCCTAGGGTAAATCCCATCCGGACCAGGGGACTTATCTATTTTCAAACCCTCTAAAATATCCAGCACATCCCCTGTATCAACTGCAATACTATCTATTTTACACCCCTGCACCCCAGTGTCCTTCTCAACTACATTCATGTCCCCTTGCGTGAACACCGAAGAGAAATAAAAGTTCAGAACTCCGAAGAGAAACCGAATAGACCCAGTCTATTCAATCTCTCTTCATAAGTTAACCCCCTCATCTCCGGTATCAGCCTGGTGAACCTTGCTGCCTCGCTAAATATTTTTAAAATGTGGGTTGGTGGGTTTTTGATAAGAGAGGGGATAAAGGGTTATGGGGAGAAAGCGGGAAAGTGGAACTGAGTAGCGACAGATCAGCCATGATCTTATTGAATGGCAGGGCAGGCTCGAAGGGCTGGATGGCCTACTCCTGCTCCTATTTCTTATGTTCTTATGTATTCCCTCCAAGGCCAATATATCCTTTTGCAAATACGGGGACCAAAACGGCACACAGTACACCAGTTGCGGCCTCACCAGTACCCTGTACAGTTGCAGCAAGACCACCCTGCTTTTATATTTTAGTAAGGATTTTAGTAAGGCGTTTGATAAGGTTCACCATGGTAGGCTTCTGCAGAAAATGCAGATGTATGGGATTGGGAGTGAACTAGAACAAAGAACAAAGAACAATCCAGCACGGGAAACAGGCCCTTCGGCCCAACGAGCCCGCGCCGCCACATCACCCTACACCTATTCTACCCTGCATATCTATGAATGGAACCCTACTCAGTCAGATTCAGTGTCAATTTGCTAAAAACCGATTAGCCTGAGAGCACATTTTTGGGGTGTGGGAGGAAACCAGAGCGCCCGGAGGAAACCCACGCAACCATGGGGAGAATGCGCAAACTCCCACAGACACAGGCCCAAATCCATGTGCCTGCACAGCCAGCAGTGCTAGTCACTGAGCTGTTGCGGCGCCCATCTACCGGTCCAGGATCAAGCACACACACCGACATGAAGTACTAGGCCACTCCTGGAACTTCCAAGAGCAGCCCAGGCACGACCCGCCATGTGAATGCCCCTCGTTTGACACGAGGTGGACCTCCACCTGTGGAATAAAGTCAAAAATATTAATCTTACAGCCTGCCTTTCCGGTGTCTCCCGAGGTTTAACCCTATTTAATATCCCCTACCATATCCCTCCATTCTCGTTTCACTCATGTGCCTATCTAACTGCATCTTAAACGAGTCCAACGTTCCTGCCTCCACCACCCTACTCGGTAGTGCGTTCCAGACCCCCACAACTCTCCTTCTTCTCACCTCCAAATTATACCTCCAAGAACCTTCTTCTCACCTCCAAATTATACCTCTCCCCCCTCACCCTTAAATGATGACCTCTCGTGTTCGTATCCAGTCAAGGGAGCAGTCTCTCACTATTAACTCTATCCATTCCCTTCATTATCTTATATACTTCTATCATGTCCCCTCTCAATCTCCGCCTTTCCAAGGAGAATAGTCCCAGTTTCTTCAACCTCTCCTCGTAACCCAGTCCCCCCATGCCAGGCAACATCCTGGTAAACCTCCTCTGCACCCTTTCCAGAGACTCCACGTCCTTCCGGTAGTAAGGTGACCAGAACTGGACGCAGTACTCCAAATGCGGTCTAACCAACGTTCTGTACAACTGAAGCATTAGATGGCAGCTTTTATACTCTATGCCCCTTCCCATAAAGGCCAACATCCCATAAGCCTTTCTAACAACCTTCTCCACTTGTGATGCAACCTTCATGGATTTGTGAACCTGCACTCCCAGGTCCCTCTATATGTCTATACTCCTAATCGGCCTCCCTTTAATCACATAGCTCCTCTCTGCATTATTCCGTCCAAAATGCATCACCTCGCATTTGTCAGGATTAAATGCCATCTGCCACCTATCTGCCCACTGCACCAACCTATCTATATCCTGTTGTATCACCTGACAATCCAGTTCCGTACCCGCCAACCCTGCCATCTTGGTGTCATCAGCAAACTTGCTAATCACACCACCTACGCCCTCTTCCAAGTCATTTATGTAGACTACAAAGAGGAGAGGTCCCAGTGAGCCCTGCGGCACACCACTGGTCACTGGCCTCCAGCCCGACAAGGTCCCTTCCACAGCTACCCTCTGTCTCCTATTTCCCAGCCAGTTCTCAATCCACCTAGCCACCTGGCCTCGTATCCCATGCGCCTTTACCTTTTCTACCAGCCTACCGTGAGGGACTTTGTCAAACGCCTTACTGAAATCCATATAGATGACATCAACGGTTCTCCCATCGTCAACCGTTTTTGTCACCTCCTCAAAGAATTCCACCAGATTCGTAAGGCAAGACCTCCCTCTAACAAAGCCATGTTGTGTAACCCTAATCAGATCGCAACGCTCCAAATGCTCATACATCCTACCCCTAAGTATTTTTTCCATTAACTTCCCTACCACCGACGTCAAACTCACCGGTCTATAATTCCCAGGGTTATCCCTACTACCTTTTTTGAACAACGGGACCACATTTGCTACCCTCCAGTCTTCTGGGACCTCACCTGTGTCCAAAGAAGAGACAAAGATTTGCGCCAGAGGCCCAGCAATTTCATCTTTCGCCTCCCTAAGCAGCCTGGGATAAATACCATCAGGCCCCGGAGCTTTATCTGTCCTTACGCTACCTAAAAGCCCTAGCACTTCCTCTCTCGTAATAACTATATCCTGCAAATAAACCTCCACTCCCTCCAAGAGACCACACGATTCCGAACCCCTCTCCTTTGTGAATACCGACGGAAAGTATTACAACATAGAACATTACAGCACAAACAGGACCTTCGGCCCTCGAGTTGCGCCGATCACATCAACCCCACCAATCTATAGACCTATCTATAACCCCCAATCCCATTAAACCCCATATACTCATCCAGAAGTCTTTTAAAAGACCCCAGCGAGTCCGCCTCCACCACCGACGACGGCAGCCGATTCCATTCACTCACCACCCTCTGAGTGAAAAACTTACCCCTAACATCACCTCTGTACTTCCCTCCCCGCACCTTAAATGTGTCCTCTCGTAGCGACCATTTCAACCCGGGGAAATAGCCTCTGAGTGTCCACCCTATCTATTCCTCTCAACATTTTATAAACTTCTATCAGGTCGCCTCTCAACCTTCGCCTCTCCAGGGAAAAGAGTCCCAGCTCCCTCAACCTATCTTCATAAGGCATGCCTCCCAGTCCAGGCAACATCCTTGTAAATCTCCTCTGCACCCTTTCAATAGCTTCTACGTCTTTCCTATAGTGAGGCGACCAGAACTGCGCACAGTACTCCAAATGAGGCCTGACGAGGGTCCTGTAAAGTTGCAGCATTACCTCCCGACTCCTAAACTCAATCCCTCGATTAATGAAGGCCAGTACACCATACGCCTTCTTGACCACCTCCTCCACCTGCGAGGCCGATTTAAGAGTCCTGTGAACCCGGACCCCGAGATCCTTCTGCTCTTCAACGCTACTAAGACCCCTGCCCTTGATAGTGTACTCGTTCATCCCGTTGGTTCTGCCGAAATGGACGACTACACATTTATCCGCGTTGAAGTCCATCTGCCACTTCTCTGCCCATTCCTGCATCCTATCTATGTCCTGCTGCAACTTTTGACATCCTTCCAGACCATCCACAACACCGCCGACCTTCGTGTCATCAGCGAACTTGCTAACCCATCCCTCCACTTCCTCATCCAGGTCATTTATGAAAATGACAAACAGCAAGGGTCCCAGAACAGATCCCTGGGGCACCCCACTGGTGACTGACCTCCATTCCGAAAAAGACCCATCCACAACCACTCTCTGCCTTCTGCAGGCAAGCCAGTTCTGGATCC
Organism: Prionace glauca; assembly: GCA_037974335.1. Taxonomy (NCBI): domain Eukaryota; kingdom Metazoa; phylum Chordata; class Chondrichthyes; order Carcharhiniformes; family Carcharhinidae; genus Prionace; species Prionace glauca. The sequence goes on from CM075731.1 coordinate 109,673,826, forward strand.
ACAAGGCCAAAGGCCCTTGGATCCCATGCCCTCTCACGTTCTCAAGAAGTCTTGCATGGGGACCTTAACATAGAACATAGAACATTACAGCGCAGAACAGGCCCTTCGGCCCACGATGTTGCGCCGACCAGTTACAAAACAATGACCCACTAGCCTAAACCAATCCCTTTTCATCCATAAACCTATCCACAGATCTCTTAAACGCCCCCAAACTAGGTGCATTTACAACTGCAGCTGGCAGGGCATTCCAGTCCCTCACCACCCTCTGGGTAAAGAACCTACCCCTGACATCTGTCCTATAACTACCCCCCCTTAATTTAAAATCGTGCCCCCTCGTGTTAGCTTTCTCCATCCTAGGAAAAAGGCTATCACTATCTACCCTGTCTAAACCTCTAATCATCTTATATGTTTCAATGAGATCCCCTCTTAGCCGCCTTCTTTCCAGCGAAAACAACCCCAAATCTCTCAATCTCTCCTCATAGGATCTCCCTTCCATACCAGGCAACATCCTGGTAAACCTCCTCTGCACCCTCTCCAAAGCCTCTACATCCTTCTTGTAATGTGGGGACCAGAACTGCACACAAAACTCCAAGTGCGGCCGCACCAGAGATGTGTACAGTTGCATCATGACGCTGCGACTCCTAAATTCAATCCCCCTACCAATAAACGCCAAAACTCCGTCTGCCTTCTTAACAACTTTATCTACTTGATTCCCAACTTTCAGGGATCTATGTACACATACACCTAGATCCCTCTGCTCCTCCACACTATTCAAAGTCCTCCCGTTAGCCCTATACTCAACACATCTGTTATTCCTTATCAAAAGCCTTGCTGAAGTAACAAATGCAGAGAGGTCATGATGGAATTGTAAACAACTTTGGTGAGGCCACAGCTGGAATACTGTGTGCAGTTCTGGTTGCCACATTATAGGAAGGACATGAACGCACTGCAGGGGGTACAGAGGAGATTTACCAGAATGCTGCCTGGTATGGGACATTTAAATTATGAAGAGAGGCTGGATAAGCTTGGTTTGTTTTCTCTGGAGCAAGGAAGACTGAGAGGTGACCTGATTGAGGTGTTCAAGGTTACGAAGGGCATGGACAGAGTGGATAGGGAACAGTTGTTGCCCTTAGTTCAAGGGTCAGTCATGAGGGGACACAAGTTAAAAGTGAGAGATGGGAGGTTTAGGGGGATTTGAGGAAAACTTTTTTTACTCAGAGGGTGGTGACAGTCTGGAATGCGCTGCCTGGGAGGGTGGTGGAGGTGGGATGCCTCACATCCTTTAAAAAATACTTGGATGAGTACTTGGCATGTCGTAACATTCAAGTCTATGGGCCAAGTGCTGGCAAGTGGGATCGAGTGGGCAGATCAGAGCCTTTCCAGACATCGCTGGATTCCGGGGAAGTGCCGGAAGATTGGAAAACGGCTAATGTTACTCCGTTGTTTAAGAAGGGTGCCAGGCAAAAGGCAGGGAATTATAGGCCGGTTAGTTTAACGTCTGTGGTAGGTAAAATGTTAGAATCCGTCATTGAGGAGGAAATTGCGAGGCATCTTGAAGGGAATTGCTTGATAGAGCAGACGCAGCACGGTTTCATTAAAGGGAAGTCGTGTCTGACAAATTTACCGGAGTTCTATGAGGATGTGTCTAGGGCGGTGGATAGAGGAGAGCCGGTGGATGTGGTCTTTCTGGATTTTCAGAAGGCGTTTGACAAAGTACCTCATAAGAGGTTATTGCAGAAGGTCAGGGGACTTGGAGTTGGGGGTAGGGTGTTAGCGTGGATAGAGGATTGGTTGTCAAATAGGAGGCAGAGAGTGGGGGTCAACGGGTGCTATTCGGATTAGAACATAGAACATTACAGCGCAGAACAGGCCCTTCGGCCCATGATGTTGCCCCGACCAGTTACAAAACAATGACCCACTAGCCTAAACCAATCCCTTTTCGTCCATAAACCTACCTACAGATCTCTTAAACACCCCCAAACTAGGCGCATTTACAACTGCAGCTGGCAGGGCATTCCAGTCCCTCACCACCCTCTGGGTAAAGAACCTACCCCTGACATCAGTCCTATAACTACCCCCCCTTAATTTAAAGTCGTGCCCCTCATGCTAGCTTTCTCCATCAGAGGAAAAAGGCTATCACTATCTACCCTGTCTAAACCTCTAATCATCTTATATGTTTCAATAAGGTCCCCTCTTAGCTGCCTTCTTTCTAACGAAAACAACCTCAAATCTCTCAGTCTCTCCTCATAGGATCTCCCCTCCATACCAGGCAACATCCTGGTAAACCACCTCTGCACCCTCTCCAAAGCCTCCACATCCTTCCTGTAATGTGGGGACCAGAACTGCACACAAAACTCCAAGTGTGGCCGCACCAGAGTTGTGTACAGTTGCATCATGACGCTGCGACTCCTAAATTCAATCCCCCTACCAATAAATGCCAAGACACCGTATGCCTTCTTAACAACCTTATCTACTTGATTCCCCACTTTCAGGGATCTATGTACACATACACCTAGATCCCTCTGCTCCTCCACACTATTCAAAGTCCTCCCGTTAGCCCTATACTCAACACATCTGTTATTCCTACCGAAATGAATTACCTCACACTTCTCCACATTAAACTCCATCCGCCACCTCACGGCCCAGCTCTGCAAACTTTCTAAGTCACCCTGCAAACTATGACACCCTTCCTCACAATCTACCACACCTCCGACTTTGGTGTCATCAGCAAACTTACTAATCCACCCAACTATACCCTCATCCAGATCATTAATAAAAATTACAAACAGCAGTGGCCCCAAAACAGATCCCTGAGGCACACCACTCGTAACCGAACTCCATGACGAATATTTACCATCAACCACCACCCTCTGTCTCCTATCTGCTAGCCAATTCCTGATCCAATTACCTAGATCACCCCCAATCCCATACATCTGCATTTTCTGCAGAAGCCTACCATGGTGAACCTTATCAAACGCCTTGCTAAAATCCATATACACCACATCAACTACCTTACCCCTATCCACCTCTTTGGTCACTTTCTCAAAGAACTCGATAAGGTTAGTAAGGCACGACCTACCCGCTACAAAACCATGCTGACTGTCTCTAATCAACTCATTACTCTCCAAATAACTATAAATCCTGTCTCTAATGATCCTTTCCAAAACCTTACCCACCTCAGAAGTAAGACTCACCGGTCTATAATTCCCAGGGAAGTCTCTTCTCCCCTTCTTAAACAATGGGACAACATTTGCTGTCCTCCAATCTTCCGGTACTATACCAGAGACCAACGACGACCTGAAGATCAGAGCCAGAGGCTTCGCAATCACCTCTCTTGCCTCCCAAAGAATCCGAGGCTAAATCCCATCCGGACTAGGGGACTTATCTATTTTCAAACCCTCTAAAATATCCAGCACATCCCCTGTATCAACTGCAATACTATCTATTTTACATCCCTACACCCCAGTGTCCTCCTCAGTTACATTCATGTCCCCTTGCGTGAACACCGAAGAGAAATATTGGTTCAACGCCTCTCCAATCTCCTCCGGTTCCACACACAACTTCCCTCTACTGTCTGTAACTGGCCCTAATCTTGCCCTAACTAACCTGTTCTTGACATACCTGTAAAACGCCTTAGGGTTCTCCTTAATCCTATCAGCCAAAGTCATCTCATGTCCTCTTTTAGCCCTTCTTAACTCCTTCTTCAACTCCCTCCTAGCCAATCTAAAACTTTCTAATGCACTACCTGAGCCCTCAAGCCTCATCCGAACATAAGCCTCCTTTTTCTTCCTAACCAACAAATCAACTTTTTTAGTGCACCACGGTTCCCTGGGCCTACCAAATCCTCCTTGCCTGACAGGGATATACCTATCACAGACCCGCAATAGCTGCTCCTTGAAAAATCTCCAAATCTACACTATCAAGGGCAGGAGTCTTAGTAGCGTTGAAGAGCAGAAGGATCTCGGGGTCCGGGTTCACAGGACTCTTAAATCGGCCTCGCAGGTGGAGGAGGTGGTCAAGAAGGCGTATGGTGTACTGGCCTTCATTAATCGAGGGATTGAGTTTAGGAGTCGGGAGGTAATGCTGCAACTTTACAGGACCCTCGTCAGGCCTCATTTGGAGTACTGTGCGCAGTTCTGGTCGCCTCACTATAGGAAAGACGTAGAAGCTATTGAAAGGGTGCAGAGGAGATTTACAAGGATGTTGCCTGGACTGGGAGGCATGCCTTATGAAGATAGGTTGAGGGAGCTGGGACTCTTTTCCCTGGAGAGGCGAAGGTTGAGAGGCGACCTGATAGAAGTTTATAAAATGTTGAGAGGAATAGATAGGGTGGACTCTCAGAGGCTATTTCCCCGGGTTGAAATGGTCGCTACGAGAGGACACAGATTTAAGGTGCGGGGAGGGAAGTACAGAGGTGATGTTAGGGGTAAGTTTTTCACTCAGAGGGTGGTGAGTGAATGGAATCGGCTGCCGTCATCGGTGGTGGAGGCGAACTCGCTGGGGTCTTTTAAAAGACTTCTGGATGAGTATATGGGGTTTAATGGGATTGGGGGTTATAGATAGGTCTATAGATTGGTGGGGTTGATGTGATCGGTGCAACTCGAGGGCCGAAGGGCCTGTTTGTGCTGTAATGTTCTATGTTCTATGTTCTATCTCGGATGTTCCCAGTCCCTGTAATCTCCTAGTCCAACCAATGCTTCCTAATTCTCTCCTAATAGCCTCATAATTACCCTTCCCCCATCTGAAACTACTGACCCGAGGTTCATGCCTATCCCTTTCCATCACTAAGGTGAACGTAATCGAATTGTGGTCACTATCCCCAAAATGCACACCAACTTCCAAGTCTAGCACCTGGTCTGGCTCATTACCCAGCACCAAATCCAATATAGCCTCACCTCTAGTCAGCCTATCTACATACTGAGTCAGAAAACCTTCCTGCACACTTTGAACAAAAACTGACCCCTCTAACGAGCTAGAGCTATAGCAATTCCAATCAACATGAGTAAAGTTAAAGTCCCCCATAACAACTACCCTATTACTTTCACTCCTAACAAGGATCGTCTCCGCAATCCTTTCCTCAACCTCTCTAGAACTTTTTGGAGGATGGTGACTAGTGGAGTGCCCCAGGGGTCGGTGCTGGGGCCTCAGCTTTTTACCATTTATATAGATGATCTGGAGGAGGGAACCGAGTGTAGGGTGTCGAAATTTGCGAATGACACCAAGATTGGGGGAACGGCAAATTGTGCGGAGGGTGTGGAGAGTCTGCAGAAGGATCTAGATAGGCTGGGCGAATGGGCCAGGAAATGGCAAATGGAATTTAATGTTGGCAAGTGTGAGGTGGTCCACTTTGATAGGAAGAATGGTAGGAAGGACTATTACTTACATGGCGAAAAACTGCAGCAGGCGACGGTGCAGAGGGACCTCGGGGTCCTTGTGCATGAGTCGCAAAAACCCAGCTTGCAGGTGCAGCAGGTGGTCAGGAAGGCGAATGGGTTCCTTCATAGCGAAGGGGATTGAATATAAAAGTAGCGAGGTCTTGCTGCAGCTGTATAGGGCATTGGTGAGGCCGCAGCTGAAGTACTGTGTGCAGTTTTAGGCGCCACACCTGCGCAAAGATATTTTGGCCTTGGAGGGAGTGCAGAGGAGGTTTACTAGGCTGATACCGGAGTTGAGGGAGTTGAGCTATGAGGAGAGGCTGAATGAACTAGGCTTGTACTCATTGGAGTTTAGAAGAATGAGGGGAGATCTCATTGAGACGTATAAGATGATGAATGGGATGGATAGGATAGAGGTGGAGAGACTCTTCCCGCTCAAAAAAGACAGTAGGACTAGGGCGCACAGCCTCAAGATAAAGGGGGGGCATTTTAGAACGGAGTTGAGGAGGAACTTCTTCACTCAAAGGGTGGTGAATCTCTGGAATTCTCTGCCCGTTGAAGTGGTGGAGGCTGCCTCGCTAAATATTTTCAAGAAGCGGGTTGATGGGTTTTTGATAAGAGAGGGGATTAAGGGTTATGGGGAGAGGGCCGGAAAGTGGAACTGAGCCACGACAGATCAGCCATGATCTTATTGAATGGCGGGGCAGGCTCGAAGAGCCAGATGGCCTACTCCTGCTCCTATTTCTTATGTTCTTATTATGTTCTTATGTAATCTGTGAAACATTTGCTTTGCTGACTTTATTCTGTCATGTGTGTACCAATTCCACCTCTGTTGGTATCCTCCAGAATTCTATTCTCATCTATTTAACTATTTACTACACTTCCAAGTTGCATGTCATTTGCGAATGTCAATATTGTATCTGTATCCGTATTACTTTACTAGTCATAGAATCTTAGAGGCTTATAAGGACATAAAAAATAGGAGCAGGAATAGGCCATCTAGCCCTTCGAGCCTGCCCCGCCATTCAATAAGATCATGGCTGATCTGAAAGTGGCTCAGTTCCACTTACCCTCCAGCTCCCCATAACGCTTAGTTCCCTTATCGATCAGAAATCTATCTATCTGTGACTTCAATATATTCAACAAGGTAGCTTCCACCACTTCAATGGGCAGAGAAGTCCAGGGATTCACTACCCTCTGAGAGAAGAAGTTCCTTCTCTAAACTGATCCCTCCTTATTTTGAGGCTGTGTCCTCTAGTTCTTGTTTCCTTTCTAAGTGGAAAGAATCGCTCTGCCTCTACCCTGTCTAGCCCCTTCATTATCTCATATGTCTCTGTAAGATCATCCCTCAGGCCTTCTAAACTCCAATGAGTACAGGCCCAATCTATTCAATATACAGGCTATGTTTACAGCATGGAAATAGGCCCTTCGGCCCAACTTGTCCATGCCACCCAGTTTTAACTACTAAGCGAGGGGTGGCAAAGTGGCACAGTGGTTAGCACTGCTGCCGCACAGCACCAGAGACCCGGTTCTATTCCCAGCTTGGGTCACTGTCTGTGTGGAGTTTGCACATTTTCCCCATGTCTGCATGGGTTTCTTCCGGGTGCACCAATTCCCTCCCACTGTACAAAGATGTGCAGGTTAGCTGGATTGACCATGCTAAATTGCCCCTTAGTGTCAGGGAGACTAGCTAGGGTAAATGGAATTATGGGGATAGGGCATGGATGGGATTGTGATCAGTGCAGACTCAATGGGCTGAATGGCCTCCTTCAGCACTGTAAGATTCTGTGATTGTCTACATTTGGCCCATATTCCTGTACACCATCTTATCCATGTTTAATTGCTTTTTAAAAAATAAAATTGTACCCACCTCTACAACCACCTCTGGCAGCTTATTCCAGACACTCACCACCCTCTGAGCAAATACATTGCCCCTCTAGATCCTTTCCTTTTGCGTCTCTCGCCTCTCACCTTAAACCTATGCTCTTGAGCTCTAGACTTCCCTGCCTTTGGGAAAAAATGTTGACTATCTCCCTTATTTATGCCCCTTATCATTTTATAGGCCTCAATAAGATCACTCCTCAGCTTCCTTCACTCAGGGGAAAAAAATCCTAGTCTATCCAGCCTCTCCTGATAACTCAAACCATCAAGACCCAGAGCACTCTAGTAAATCTATTCTGCACTCTTTCTAGTTCAATAATATCCTTTCTACTACAGGGTGACTGGAACTGTACACAGTATCCCAAGTGTGGCCTTGCCAATGTCAATAAGACTCGTAACTCCTGTATTCAATGTTCTGACCAATGAAACCAAGCATGTCGAATGCCTTCTTCACCACCCTGTCTACCTGTAATTCCACTTTCAAGGAGCTATGAACCTGTACTCCTGGATCACTTTGTTCTATAACTCTCCCCAATGCCCTACCATTAACTGAGTAAGTCCTGCCCTGGTTTGATCTACTAAAATGCATCACCTCACATTTATCTAAACTCCATCTGCCATTCGTCAGCCCACTGGCCCAATTGATCAAGATCTCATTGCAATCCTAAATAACCTTCTTCACTATCCACAATGCCACCAATTTGGTGTCATCTGCAAACTTACTAACCATGCCCCATTTATTCTCATCCAAATCATTAATATAAATGACAAATAACAGTTGGTGTAACACTGATCTCTGAGGCACACCACTAGTCACAGGCCTCTAGTTTGAAAAACAACTCTCTACAACCACCCTCTGCCTTCTGTCGTCAAGCCAATTTTGTATCCAGTTGGTTACCTAACCCTGGAACCTGTGAGATTTAACGTTATGCAACAATCTACCATGTTGCACCTTGTCAAAGGCTTCGTTAAAGTTCATGTAGACAACATTAATAGAACCCTACAGTGCAGAAACAGGCCCTTCAGCCCATCAAGTCTGCACCGAACACAATCCCACCCAGACCCTATCCCCATATCCCTACACATTTACCTGCTAATCCCTCTAACCTACACATCCCAGGACACTAAGGGGCAATTTTTAGCATAGCCAATGAACCTAACCCGCACATCTTTGGACTGTGGGAGGAAACCGGAGCACCCGGAGAAAACCCACGCAAACACGAGAATGTGCAAACTCCACACAGGCAGTGACCCGAGCCGGGAATCGAACCCAGGACCCTGGAGCTGTGAAGCAGCAGTGCTAACCACTGTGCTACCGTGCCGCCCGTTAATTGCACTGCCCTCATCTACCTTCTTGGTTACTCCTTCAAAAAACTCAATTAAATTTGTGAGACATGATTTTCCATTCTCAAAGCCATACTGACTGTCTCTAATGAGTCTTTGCCTCTCTAAGTACCTGGCATGGCGGGCATTAGATATGACGAGAGGTTGGAGAGACTTGGTTTGTTCTCACTGCAACAATGAAAGTTGAGGGTGACCTGATAGGAGTCTGCAAGCTCATGAGGGGCACGGACAGAGTGGATAGTCAGAAGCCTTTTCCCATGGTGGAAAAGTCAATTAGTAGGGGGTATAGGTTTAAACTGCGAGCAGCAAGGTTTAAAGATGTACGAGGCAAGTTTTTTACACAGAGGTTGATGGGTGTCTGGAACTCGCCGTCGGGGGAGGTAGTGGAAGCAGATATGGCAGTGACTTTTAAGGGATGTCTTGACAAATACATGAATAGGATGGGAATAGAAGGATATGGTCTCCAGAAGGGTAGGGGTTTAAGTTCAGGGGGGCAGCATGGTCGGTTCAGGCTTGGAGGGCCGAAGGGCCTGCTCCTGTGCTGTAATTTTCTTTGTTCTTTGGAAACCCATGCAGAAACAGAGAGAACATGCAAACTCCATACAGATAGTGATCCAAGCCAGGAATCGAACCCAGATCCATGGCGCTGTGAAGCAGCTCTGCTAACCACTGTGCTACTATAATCGTACATATTTGCTCCTCACTTCCCGCTATTTGGGGGCTTGTAATACAATCCTATCAAAGTGATCTCTCTCTTTTATTTCTCAGGTCTACCCACATAGATTCAGTGTTTAGAAGAATGAGGGGAGATCTCATTGAGACATATAAGATGATGAATGGGATGGATAGGATAGAGGTGGAGAGACTCTTCCCGCTCAGAAAGGTCAGTAGGACTAGGGGACACAGCCTCAAGATAAAGGGGGGGGGGGGGGCGGTTTAGAACGGAGTTGAGGAGGAACTTCTTCACTCAAAGGGTGGTGAATCTCTGGAATTCTCTGCCGTTGAGGTGGTGGAGGCTGCCTCGCTAAATATGTTTAAGACGCAGGTTGATGGGTTTTTGATAAGCGAGGGGATTAAGGGTTATGGGGAGAGGGCGGGAATGTGGAACTGAGCCACGACAGATCAGCCATGATCTTATTGAATGGCGGGGCAGGCTTGAAGGGCTAGATGGCCTACTCCTGCTCCCATTTCTTATGTTCTTATATATCCCCTTTCAATACTGTCGTGATGTTCTCCCAAATCAAAAATGAAACTCCCCCTCCTCTCTCACCTCCTGTTATATTTTTCCTATAGCATCTGTACCCTGGAACATCGAGCTGTCAGTCCTGCCCCTCCCTTAGCCATGTTTCAATAATCGTTATAATATTCCAGTCCCATGTATCCTTGCCAGTCAGCCCTCTTGCACTGAAACAAATGCAGTTTAATCTAGACTTCCCTTGGTCTCTGCCCTGCTTTCTCAGACCATCCGTCCTGTTATGTTTTATACACTTTTATTTCTTTTAGCCTTACTGGATCCATTCACTGAGTTCTCCACAGTCTCTGTTTTTGAAGTTTGTCTTGCGTTTCTCTACCTTTCACTTTTCCCCTTACTGCCTTTTGTTTCTGTCCCCACTTCCCTCTGACTTCCTGCATCAGTTCCCATCAGCCTGCCACATTTGTTTAAACCCTTCCCAACAGCGTTATCAGTAAAAATAGTCCTCTTACTGATGCAGTGGTGTTACCATTAGACATTACTCTCTATTCTGAAAAGATGGCCAGACATCACAACATTGTTTTCTATCTTTTAGTAAACTTTATATTCATTCTACTATTGTTCCCTTTATCCCATGAATTTCAAAGTTGCCAACAAACCTAACATGTCGTACTTTATCAAATGTCTTTTGGAAGTCATGTACACATTAACTGCACTGTCCTCATCAAAATAAATCCATTTGTCCTTAACAAATCCATGTTAGCTTTTCTTTATTAATCTATGCTTATCTAAGTGGACAATCTTCAATCCATTTGAATTTTATTCTGATCTTTATGTTAGTTATGTCTCTTTTCTTCTATTCTCATTACGTTGCCTTTTGTTAATAATTGCGCCACCATGTTGAAAGTGAGCAGAAAGACAACGGGTTAGTGAGATTTAGTGAGTTAGGCAGCAGAGTTTTGGTTGAGTTTATGGAAGATGTAAAATAAGACACGAGCCAGGAGATAATTGAAATAATCGAGGCTAGCGGTATGAATGAGGGTTTCAGCAGCAGATGATCTAAGATAGGTGCAGAGACAGGAAATGTCAAACAGGTTGAAGTAGGCCAAATAAGGTGTCAGAAGCTCATGTCAGCTCATTCTGAACAACTATTTCTATCGCATTCCCAGGTACTCTACAAAGAAATAACAAAATTTGGCACATGAAGTAACAGGGGGTGCACAACCAGTCAGGGCTGGAACCCCATCAAAGATGTGGGTATGTCGGTGTTGGACTGGCGTAAACACAGTGAAAACCTGGTGTTGTCAGACTTTTCACCCCATCAAAGAGACAGAGCTTTCACTGGCAGAGCTATGAAGATCATTTTACGTCCAAATTTCCATTGCCCGTATATGTGCAAACTCGAGCCAGGCTATCAAGGAACATTTCCAGCTCATCAGCAATTTCTGTGCAGCAGAGAAGCCTCCGACATCTTCACCAAGTGGTTCCAGTACTTACATGGTTTGTTTCTGAAGCAAGTCCATGCAAACAATCAAGGCATCCAGAACTTGGAGAAAGTCAAGGCTAAAACATAGCAGGAATCAAACTTGTGATGTAAATTAATTCAACCTTTAATGTTTTATAATCTGTTCAGCAATTGCAAATCATGTATAACTATTCAAATGTAACAATAGCTCGAAGAGCTAGATGGCCTGCTCCTGCTTCTATTTCTTATGTTCTTAATAATAAAATGAGAGGGATTAGAGATCTTTTCAGCTCCATTTACCTGCCTGCTCACCATAACTTTTAATTCCTTTGCTGTTCAAAAATTTTATCTATCCTTGCCTTAAAAACATTCAATGAGTAGCCTCAACTGCTTCACTGGTCAGAGAATTCCACAGATTCACAACCCTTTTTTGTGAAGAAGGATGTCATGCCTTACAAATTAGATTCAATTTTTTGAGGAGGTGACCAGGTGTGTGGACGAGGGTAGTGCAGTCGATGTAGTTTATTTGGATTTTAGCAAAGCCTTTGACAAGATCCCATATAGGAGACCTGTAAAGAAGTTAAATTCACATGGGATACAAGGTAACTTAATTAAGTGGATTCAAAATTGACTCAGAGACAGAGGATGATGACAGACGGCTACTTTAGTTACTGGAAGCCAGTACCACAGGGATCTGTGTTGGGTCCCCTATTGTTTGTCATCTATATAAACATAGATAAATAAGTGGAGGGTAGGATTACTAAGTTTGCAGATGACACAAAGATTGGCCGGGTGGTTAACAGTGAGGCTGAGTCTTGCGTTACAAGAAGATATAGATGGAATGGTCAAATAGGCAGGTAAGTGGCAGATGCAAGTAACCCTGAAAAGTGAAGTGATACACTTCAGAAGGAGTAATATGACAAGGTAATATTCAATGAATGGTAGGACATTAGGAAATTCTGTGGAACAAGGAAACCTTAGTGTATTTGTCCATAGATCTCGGAAGGTGTAAGGGCATGTTGGTGAAAAAGGTAAATGGGATGCTTGCCTTTACCAATAAGCATAGATTACAAAAGCAGGAAAGTCATGTTGAAGTTGTATAGAACTTTAGTGAGGTCATAGCTGGAGTACTGTGTGCAGTTCTGGTCGCCACTGTAGTGGAAGGATGTGATTGCACTGGAGGGGGTGCTGAGGCGATTCACCAGGATATGGAACACCAGGAAGTTATGAAGAGAGGTTGTGTAGGCTTGGGTTGTTATTGTTGGGGCCGAGTAGATTGAGAGGCGACCTGATCGAGGTGTGCAAGATTATGAAGGACATGGATAGAGTGGATAAGGAGTAACTGTTCCCTTCGTTGAAGGGTCAGACTGAGGGGCCATAGGTTCAAGGTGACGGTCAGGAGGTTTGATTTCATTTGATTTGATTTATTATTGTCACATGTTTTAACAAACAGTTAAAAAGTATTGTTTCTTGTGCGTATATAGACAAAATGTACTATTCATAGAGAGGGTAAGGACTGCAGAATGTAGTGTTACAATCATAACTAGAGTATAAAGAAAGATCAACTTAATGGAAAGTAAGTCCATTCAAAAGTCTGATAGCAGCAGGGAAGAAGCTGCTCTTGAGTCGGTTAGTATGTGATGGAAGACTTCTGTATCTTTTTCCCAAAGGAAGAAGATGGAAGAGAGAATGACCGGGATGCGTGAGGTCCTTAATTATGCTGGCTGCTTTGCTGAGGCAGAGGGCAGTGCAGAAAGAGTCAATGGATGGGAGGCTGGTTTGCGTGGTGGATTGAGCTATATTCGCAACCTTTTGTAGTTCCTTGTGATCTTGGGCAGAGCAGGAGGCATACCAAACAGTGATACCACCAGAAAGAAGGGGGATGTGCGGAAAAATCTTTTTATCCAGAGGGTTATGGAGGTCTGAAATGCGCTGCCTAAGAGGCTGGTAGAGGTGGGTTGCCGCATATCCTTTAAAAAGTACCTGGGTGAGCACTTAGCACATCATAACATTCAGGGCTATGGGCCAAAAGATGGCAGATAGGATAGGGTAAGAGTTCAGATGTCTCTAATACATTGATGCAGATTTGATGAGCAGAAGGGCCTCTTCTGCACCGAATAGTTTAGGTTAGAGGGTCATTAGATTGGTTCCACTGGTCGGTGCAACATTGAGGGCTGAAGGGCCTACACTGCGCTCTAATGTTCTATGGATTTGAACTCCAAGATCCCTCTATACATCAACATTGTTCAGGGTCCTGCCATTAACTATATATTTACCCTTAACAACTGATCTCCCAAAGTACAGCACCTCATACTTGCCCAGATTAAACTCCATCTGCCATTTTTCTGCCCACATCTGCAACCTATCTATATCCCACTGTATCCTTCGAAAACTTTTTACACTATTCACAGTTTAAACTATGTGTTGTCTACAAACTTACTAACTCACCCATCTACGTTTTCATCCAAGTCATTTATATATATCTCAAACAGCAGAGGTCCCAGTACAGATCCCTGCAGAACATCATTAGTTGCGGATCTCCAGCTAGAAAAACACCCTTCTATCACTACTCTCTGACTTCAATGGGCAAGCGAATTCTGAATCCAAGTGGCCAAGTCACCGTGGATCCAATGCAGCTTAATCTTCTAAATGAGCCTACCATGAAGGCCCTTCTCGAAACCCTTACCAAAATCTAAGTAATCAACATCCATTGTGCTATCCTCATCAATCATCTTTGACACCTCCTCAAAAAAAATCAATCCAGTTAGGAAGACACATCCTGCCCTGCACAAAGTCATGCTGACTTTCCCAAATTAGGCCATGCTTTTCCACATGTGCGTAAATCCTCTCCCTAAGAATCCTCTCAAATAGCTTCCCAACCACTGATGTGACAGTCTCTAATTTCTTGGATTATCCTTTTTTCCCTTTCTCGAACAGAGGAACAACATCAGCTACTCGCCAGTCCTCCAGGACCTCTCCAGTAAAGATCTTTGTCAGAGCCTCAACAATCTCCTCTCTTGCCTCTCTCAATAACCTGGGGTAGATCCCATCAAGACCTGGCGACTTATCCATCTTAATACTCTTCAAGAGACACAACGCCACGTCTTTCCTGATCTCAAAATGCCCTAGCATATTAGCATGCTGCACACTAATCTCATTATCCTTCATGTCCTTCTCCTTAGTGAATACCAATACAAAGTGCTCAATTAAGATCTTGCCTACGTCCGCTGCCTCCAAGCATGAGTTCCCTCCTTTATTCTCAAGTGGTTCTATCCTCTCCCTAATTATCCTCTTGTTTTCAATATATGCATAAAATGCCTTGGGATTCTCTTTTACCCTATTGCCAATGCCATTTCATAGCCCCTCCTTGCTCTCCTATCCCCTGCTTGAGGTCTTAGATCATAGAATAGATCATAGAACATTACAGCACAAACAGGCCCTTCGGCCCTCGAGTTGCGCCGATCACATCAACCCCACCAATCTATAGACCTATCTATAACCCCCAATCCCATTAAACCCCATATACTCATCCAGAAGTCTTTTAAAAGACCCCAGCGAGTTCGCCTCCACCACCGATGACGGCAGCCGATTCCATTCACTCACCACCCTCTGAGTGAAAAACTTACCCCTAACATCACCTCTGTACTTCCCTCCCCGCACCTTAAATCTGTGTCCTCTCGTAGCGACCATTTCAACCCGGGGAAATAGCCTCTGAGAGTCCACCCTATCTATTCCTCTCAACATTTTATAAACTTCTATCAGGTCGCCTCTCAACCTTCGCCTCTCCAGGGAAAAGAGTCCCAGCTCCCTCAACCTATCTTCATAAGGCATGCCTCCCAGTCCAGGCAACATCCTTGTAAATCTCCTCTGCACCCTTTCAATAGCTTCTACGTCTTTCCTATAGTGAGGCGACCAGAACTGCGCACAGTACTCCAAATGAGGCCTGACGAGGGTCCTGTAAAGTTGCAGCATTACCTCCCGACTCCTAAACTCAATCCCTCGATTAATGAAGGCCAGTACACCATACGCCTTCTTGACCACCTCCTCCACCTGCGAGGCCGATTTAAGAGTCCTGTGAACCCGGACCCCGAGATCCTTCTGCTCTTCAACGCTACTAAGACCCCTGCCCTTAATAGTGTACTCGTTCATCCCGTTGGTTCTGCCGAAATGGACGACTACACATTTATCCGCGTTGAAGTCCATCTGCCACTTCTCCGCCCATTCCTGCATCCTATCTATGTCCTGCTGCAACTTTTGACATCCTTCCAGACCATCCACAACACCGCCGACCTTCGTGTCATCAGCGAACTTGCTAACCCATCCCTCCACTTCCTCATCCAGGTCATTTATGAAAATGACAAACAGCAAGGGTCCCAGAACAGATCCCTGGGGCAAAGTACCGAAGGAAGGTGGCGGATATTCAAGGAATGTTTGTCTGGCGCTCTGCATGACAATGTTCCGATGAGACAAGGGGGTTTTGGTAGGTCGCGGGAACCGTGGTGCACGAAGGCTGTGTTGAACCTAGTCAGGAGGAAAAGGAAGGTGTACAAAAGGTTCAGGGAACTAGGAGAGGTTAAGGATCTTGAAGAGTATAAGGACTGTAGAAAGGAGGTTAAAAGGGAAATTAGGAGAGCCAGAAGGGGTCATGAGAAGACCTTGGCGGGTAAGATTAAGGAAAATCCCAAGGCCTTCTATAAATATGTGAAAGGTAAAAGGGTGAGAAGGGAAAGGATAGGACCTATAAAAGGTGAAGGGGGAAAGGTCTGTGTGGAACCAGAAGAAATGGCGGAGGTGCTTAATGAGTACTTTGCCTCAGTATTCACAGTGGAAGCTGATCTGGGAGATTTTGCTATGGACTTGCAGCAGATGGATAAGATTGAGTACGTGGACATTAAGGAGGAGGATGTGTTAGAACTTTTGAATTCTATCAAAATAGATAAGTCGCCGGGACCAGATGGGATGTACCCCAGGATACTGTGGGAGGCGAGGGAAGTGATTGCAGAGCCCCTGGCGATGATCTTTGCGTCGTCAATGGAGACAGGAGAGGTTCCGGAAGATTGGAGGATTGCGGATGTAGTCCCTATTTTCAAGAAAGGGAACAGAGATAGGGAAATTACCGCCCGGTGAGTCTGATCTCAGTGGTTGGTAAGCTGATGGAGAGGCTTCTGAGGGACAAGATTTACGAGCATTTGGAGAGGTTTGACATGATCAGGAATAGTCAGCATGGATTTGTCAAGGTCTTCCCTGCTTTCTTTTTATTCCTCATGGACCCTGCCCAATTTTAGCTTCTTAAACCTTACGTACGCTTCTTTTCTCCTTTTGACTAAATTCATAATTTCCCTCATTATCCAAGGGTCCCTCACCTTCCCACTTTCTTGTTCTTGTACTCCATGTGCCCCTATTAATAATCTTCTTAAACAAGGGTGTTACATTAGCCTTTTCCAGTCCTTTGGGACTTTTCCTGACTCCAATGATTTCTGAACGATCACCACAAATGCCTCCACAATCTTCTCAACTATCTCCTTCAGAACCCTAAAGTGTATTCCATCCTGTCCGGGTGATTTATCCACCTTCACACCTTTCAGCTTCCCAAGCATCTTCTCCTTAGTGATGGCCACTACATTTACCTTTGCTCCCTGACTCTCATGGAGTGCTGACATTTTACTGGTGTCTTCCACTTTGAGGGCTAATACAAAGTACCCATTCAGTCCCTCTGCCATTTCTTTGTCCTGATGCGGAGATGCCAGCGTTGGACTGGGCTAAACACAGTAAGAAGACTGACAACACCAGGTTTAAGTCCAACCGATCTATTTGATAGTAAACTCACAAGCTTTCGAGGTTTGCCTCTTCATCAGGTGAATGTTTTGGCCCTGGAGGGAGTGCAGAGGAGGTTTACTCGGCTGATACCGGAGTTGAGGGGATTGAGCTATGAGGAGAGGCTGAATAAACTAGGCTTGTACTCGTTAGAGTTTAGAAGAATGAGGGGAGATCTCATTGAGACGTATAAGATGATGAATGGGATGGATAGGATAGAGGTGGAGAGACTGTTCCCGCTCAAAAAAGACAGTAGGACTAGGGGGCACAGCCTCAAGATAAAGGGGGGGCGGTTTAGAACAGAGTTGAGGAGGAACTTCTTCACTCAAAGGGTGGTGAATCTCTGGAATTCTCTGCCCGTTGAAGTGGTGGAGGCTGCCTCGCTAAATATTTTTAAGAAACGGGTTGATGGGTTTTTGATAAGAGAAGGGATTAAGGGTTATGGGGAGAGGGCGGGAAGGTGGAGCTGAGTCACGACAGATCAGCCATGATCTTATTGAATGGCGGGGCAGGCTCGAAGGGCCAGATGGCCTACTCCTGCTCCTATTTCTTATGTTCTTATGTTCTTATGAATGGAGAGTACTGGCCTCAGAGCATATATATGCTGTTATACGCACTGTCTGAGGCCAGTACTCTCCATTCACCTGACGAAGAGGCAAACCTCGAAAGCTTGTGAATTTACTATCAAATAGAAAGGGGAGCTAGTGGTAGGGGATAGGGATATGGCTAAGGTCTTGAATAACTTCTTTGTTTCTGTCTTCACGGAGGAGGACGTGAATAATTTGCCGGGTGTTAGCGATGGAAAGGTGGTAGGAATGGAGGGTCTTAATGACATTACTGTTACTAGAGAGGTGGTGCTCGACAGACTGGAGGGGCTGATTGTGGACAAGTCCCCAGGACCGGATGGAATGCATCCGAGGGTTCTGAAAGAAATGGCGGAGGTGATAGTGGATGCCTTGGTGGTTATTTTCCAGACGTCACTGGATTCCGGGGAAGTGCCGGAAGATTGGAAAACGGCTAATGTTACGCCGTTGTTTAAGAAGGGTGGCAGGCAAAAGGCGGGGAATTATAGGCCGGTTAGTTTAACGTCTGTGTTAGGTAAAATGTTAGAAACCGTCATTAAGGAGGAAATAGCGAGGCATCTTGAGGGGAATTGCTTGATAGGGCGGACGCAACACGGTTTCATTAAAGGGAAGTCGTGTCTGACAAATTTACTAGAGTTCTATGAGGATGTGTCTAGGGCAGTGGATGGAGGAGAGCCGGTGGATGTGGTCTTTCTGGATTTTCAGAAGGCGTTTGACAAGGTACCTCACAAGAGGTTATTGCAGAAGGTCAGGGGACATGGAGTTGGGGGTAGGGTGTTAGCGTGGATAGAGGATTGGTTGTCAAATAGGAGGCAGAGAGTGGGGGTCAATGGATGCTATTCGGATTGGCGGTTGGTGACTAGTGGGGTGCCCCAGGGGTCGGTGCTGGGGCCTCAGCTATTTACCATTTATATAGATGATCTGGAGGAGGGAACCGAGTGCAGGGTGTCGAAATTTGCTGATGACACCAAGATTGGGGGAAAGGCAAATTGTGCGGAGGGTGTGGAGAGTCTGCAGAAGGATCTAGATAGGCTGGGCGAATGGGCCAGGAAATGGCAAATGGAATTTAATGTTGGCAAGTGTGAGGTGGTCCACTTTGGTAGGAGGAATGGTAGGAAGGACTATTACTTACGGGGCGAAAAACTGCAGCAGGCGACGGTGCAGAGGGACCTCGGGGTCCTTGTGCATGAGTCGCAAAAACCCAGCTTGCAGGTGCAGCAGGTGGTCAGGAAGGCGAATGGGATGCTGGCCTTCATAGCGAAGGGGATTGAATATAAAAGTAGGGAGGTCTTGCTGCAGCTGTATAGGGCATTGGTGAGGCCGCAGCTGGAGTACTGTGTGCAGTTTTGGGCGCCGCACCTGCGCAAGGATGTTTTGGCCCTGGAGGGAGTGCAGAGGAGGTTTACTCGGCTGATACCGGAGTTGAGGGGATTGAGCTATGAGGAGAGGCTGAATAAACTAGGCTTGTACTCGTTAGAGTTTAGAAGAATGAGGGGAGATCTCATTGAGACGTATAAGATGATGAATGGGATGGATAGGATAGAGGTGGAGAGACTGTTCCCGCTCAAAAAAGACAGTAGGACTAGGGGGCACAGCCTCAAGATAAAGGGGGGGCGGTTTAGAACAGAGTTGAGGAGGAACTTCTTCACTCAAAGGGTGGTGAATCTCTGGAATTCTCTGCCCGTTGAAGTGGTGGAGGCTGCCTCGCTAAATATTTTTAAGAAACGGGTTGATGGGTTTTTGATAAGAGAAGGGATTAAGGGTTATGGGGAGAGGGCGGGAAGGTGGAGCTGAGTCACGACGGATCAGCCATGATCTTATTGAATGGCGGGGCAGGCTCGAAGGGCCAGATGGCCTACTCCTGCTCCTATTTCTTATGTTCTTATGTTCAAATAGATCGGTTGGACTTAAACCTCGTGTTGTCAGACTTCTTATGGCATTTCTTTGTCCCCCATTACTACTTCTCCAGCCTCATTTTCCAGCAGTCCAATGTCAAGTCTTGCCTCCTTCCTACCTTTTATATATATCAAAAAAAACTGTTGCAATCTTCTTTTATATTACTATCTAGCCTACCCTCATATTTCCTCTTCTCCACCCTTATTGTTCTTTTATTTGTTCTCTGCTTGCTTTTAAAGGCTTCCCAATCCTCTGGCTTCTCACTACTCCTTGCCTGACAGTATGCTCTTTCCTTTGCTTTTATGCTAAACCTGATTTCCTTTGTCAGTCATGGTTTCTCGTTCTCCCCTTAACATGCTTCATCTTCCTTGGAATGAATTTATGCTGTGCTTTCTGAATTACCTCCAAAAACTCCTGCCACTGTTGTTTCATAGTCTTTCCTATTAGGCTCCCTTTCCAATCTAATCTGGCCAGCTCCTCCCTCATATCCTTGAAGTTTCCTTTACTCAGTTGTAGCATCGTTATATCCAACTCCAACATCTCCCTAACGTGAGGTTATCCACTTTGGTAGCAATAATTATTACTTGAATGGGTGTAAATTGAGAGAGTGTTCTTGTGCATCAGTTGTTGAAAGTAAGTGCGCAGGTAGAGCAGGCAGTAAAATGGTTAGTTGGCTTTCATAGCGAGAGGATTTGAGTATAGGGATAGGGATGTTTCGCGACAGTTGTGTAGGGCATTGGTTAGGCCTGGAGTACTGTGTGCAGTTTTGGTGCCTTTATCTGAAGAAGGATGTCCTTGCTATAGAGGAAGTATAGTGAAGGTTTACCAGGCTGATTCCTGGGATGGCAAGTCTGTTGTATGAGGAGAGACTAAGTCTGTTAGGATTATGTTCATTGGAGTTTAGAAGAGTGAGAGGGAATCTCATAGAAACTTATAAAATTCTAATAGGGTTAGACAGGGTAGATTCAGAAGGAATACTCCCAATGGTAGGGGTGTTCAGAACTAGGAGTCATAGTTTGAGCATAAGAGATAAACCTTTTAGAACTGAGGTAAGGTGAAATTTCTTCTCTCAGAGGGCAGTGAATGTGTGGAATTTACTACAGAAAGTAGTTGAGGCCAAAACGACTGATTTCAAGAAGAAATTAAATATTGTTCTTGGGGCTAAAGGGAAGAAGGGATATGGGGGGAAGAGTGATCAAGATATTGAATCTGGTGATCTGCCATGATCAAAATGAATATGGACAGGCTCAAAGGGCCGAATGGCCTACTCCAGCTTCTAGTTTCTATGTTTCAAGTGCAATTAAGGGTGAGCAATAAATGTTGGCATTGCCATGAAATACCCATATCCCATGAAAGAATGAAAAAAAGAAAAAAATCGTATCTTTCCTTTCTATCTTGTATGTCTGGAAATGAGGAGTTCAAAAAGACTTGCATGTTTTGGCATTTTTCATAACCATGATGCTTGATAGCTAATAAAGTACATCTGAGGTGCAATCACATGGTAGTTTCAGAAATGCAGCAGCCAAGTTGCACAAGAAAAGCTCCACAAACAGCAATGCCATAATGACCAGATAACTAGTTTTTATGTTGCTGATTCAAGGATAAATGTTGATCAAGACACCGGAGTTAGTTCCCCTGCACTTCTTCGAAACACTATCATGGGTCTTTTACATTGATGTGGGTATGCCGGCGTTGGACTGGCGTAAACACAGTAAAAAGTCTGACAACACCAGGTTTTAGTCCACTAAAACCTGGTGTTGTCAGACTTTTTACTCTTTTACATTCACCAGAGAGAGCAGATGGGACTTTGGTTTAATGTCTCATATAGATTCCCCTCTAACAGTGCAGCACTGGTATCAGCCTTGATTTCTATTAAGTCCTGATGTAGAACTTGAACCCTCAATCTTCTAACTCAGGGGCAAGAATGCTGCCATGGCTGTCAAAAAGGGCAGGTCATGCCTTACGAGCCTAGTTGAGTTCTTCGATAATGTGACTGAACACATTGATGAAGGAAGTGCCGTGGACGTAGTGTACATGGACTTCAGCAAGGCGTTTGATAAGGTCCCCCATGCAAGACTTCTTGAGAAGGTGAGAGGGCATGGGATCCAAGGGCCTTTGGTCTTGTGGATCCAGAACTGGCTTGCCTGCAGAAGGCAGAGAGTGGTTGTGGATGGGGCTTTTTCTGAATGGAGGTCAGTCACCAGCGGAGTGCCTCAAGGATCTGTTCTGGGACCCTTGTTGTTTGTCATTTTCATAAATGACCTGGATGAGGAAGTGGAGAGATGGGTAAGTAAGTTCGCTGATGACACTGAGGTCGGTGGTGTTGTGGATGGTCTGGAAGGATGGCAAAAGTTGCAGCAGGACATAGATAGGATGCAGGACTAGGCGGAGAAGTGGCAGATGGACTTCAACGCGGATAAATGTGTAGTCCGTTTTGGCAGAACCAACGGGATGAACGAGTACACTATCAAGGGCAGAAGTCTGAGTAGTGTTGAAGAGCAGAAGGATCTAGGGGTCCGGGTCCACAGGACTCTTAAATCGGCCTCGCAGGTGGAGGAGGTGGTCAAGAAGGCGTATGGTGTACTGGCCTTCATTAATCGAGGGATTGAGTTTAGGAGTCGGGAGGTAATGCTGCAACTTTATAAGACGCTTGTCAGGCCTCATTTAGAGTATTGTGCGCAGTTCTGTCGCCTCACTATAGGAAAGATGTAGAAGCTATTGAAAGGGGACAGAGGAGATTTACAAGGATGTTGCCTGGACTGGGAGGCATGCCTTATGAAGTTAGGTTGAGGAAGCTGGGACTCTTTTCCCTGGAGAGACGAAGGTTGAGAGGCGACCTGATAGAAGTTTACAAAATGTTGAGAGGAATAGATAGGGTGGACTCTCAGAGGCTATTTCCCCGGGTTGAAATGGTTGCTACGAGAGGACACAGATTTAAGGTACAGGGAAGGAAGTTCAGAAGTGATGTTAGGGGTAAGTTTTTCACTCAGAGGGTGGTGAGTGAATGGAATCGGCTGCTGTCAGTGCTTGTGGAGGCGAATTTGCTGGGGTCTTTTAAAAGACTTCTGGATGAGTATATGGGTTTTAATGAGATTGAGGGTTATAGATAGGTCTGTAGATTGGTAGGTGTTGATGTGATCGGCGCAACTCGTGGGCCGAAGGGCCTGTTTGTGCTGTAGTGTTATATGTTCTATATCATGACCAGCATAATGGTCACTGTAGAAAATAATGAGGTAAAGTAATTATTTAATATTTCTCCTTTACCTCATCATTTACCTCTCTGACATTACCTGAGTTTATTTCAGCAGCCCTATCATCATCATAATTTTCCTTTTGTTGTTTGTGTTCCTGTAGAATGTTTTATTTCAATTTCCTTTGCCTTGCTTTTTTTCAGCTATTTTACCCGGCCCTTTTTTACCCCCTTTGTCATCCTCTTTATTGTCGTATATATTTAGCGTGTGCCTTTTTCTTTAACTTCAATTTTCCCTCAACTACTTCCATGGTATTTTTGATTGTCTTTTAGAATATATTTTTCCTAAACTCTGTAAATCACTGGCTAACTACCTTTGACTGCTGTTTTCCTTTAGTTTTTCAGTGATATCTTCAGCTTATTTTCCCAAATCGCATTCTTAAAATCAGCTTTTCTTTTAATATTCCTGTATTAATTCATCTCTTGTTGCATTTTTTATGTAATGAATAGGAAAGCTGTAATGCAGTGACACCTCTATTTCCTTTTATTTACTTCATTGTACAAAAAATCTTCTATGATTATTATTTGACTTTTGTAGGTTTGTCAAGACACTTAGCCCCCGACTTCCCTTTCACTATTGGGTGGTCTGTGATATGCTTAAAGTTTATTTATTAGTGTCACAACTAAGCCCACATTGCAATGAAGTTACTGTGAAAATTTCCTAGTCACGACACTCCGGCACCTAGTTGCAAACACTGAAGGAGAATTTAGCATGGCTAATGAGGTGCACATCTTTTGGACTGCGGGAGGAAACCAGAGCACCCAGAGGAAACCCACACAGACACAGGAAGAAACTGCAAACTCCCCACAGACTCAAGTGACCCAAGCCAGGATTTGAATCTGGGTCGCCGGGGCTATGATGCAGCACTGCTAATCACTCTGCCGGCCACTGTTGATTTTCTCAATGATAATTATCTTGGTGCTAACAGTTATAATCTTTAGGCAGCTGTTATTAAAAGGATACAATCAGCTTGATGGTCACTTGCCCTGATGCCACTCTGAATATCTTCCAGGAAATCAAAATCAGGAATCATCAGGTTTCTGTGCACAGTAATGTTCTGGTATTGGTCTGATGTAGCAAGGGGGTTAGAAGTTCCATCAGTCCCAAACAGGACTAAAGCCGTCTCGTCTTTAGACTCAGCAAATACCTACATCATAAAACCACACAAAAGACTGGTCAAAACTATAAATCATGCAGAAGAGCAGCAACTTTTATTGGTATTACTTCATTAATCCACCATTTCCAAGTTATCTCAGTTGGATTCACCCAATTAGGTTAATACAGAAATGGTTGGAAAGTAGAAGGACTCACTGGAGTAGTCAACTACATACCTGAATGTGATATAAATTTAGGACATCAAGGGACAATATTTCAATTTGTTAATATCAGTTCTGGGGTAAAAATCAATTCCTAAAAGGATTGTGAAAGATTGTACAAGAATAAAATTAAGCCAGGAAAATGAACACGTCAGCAGCTGATATAATTCAAACAGAAAAATGTCAAGTAATAAACCTGGGGACAGAAAATAGAGCAAATAAGTAATTAAATAGAAACATAGAAAATAAGCACAGGAGTATGCCATTCAGCCCTTCGTGCCTGCACCACCGTTTAATATGATCGCGGCTGATCATGCACTTTCAGTATCTCAGTCCCATAAACTGAAACCATTTATGTGGAGATTTGTTATTAAAGGTGGCACTGCAAACAAATTAACAATAAAAACAAAAAGCAATTTTTAAATCGGGAGGCACAGAATACAAATATCATTATATAAACATAGAAAACAGGAACATAAATAGGTCATTTGGCCATTCGAGCCTATTCTGCAATCATCAATGCTGATCATCTATTTCAATGCCATATTGCTATGTTCTCCCCATATGCCTCACAACATTTAGAACATAGAACATAGAAAAACTACAGCACAAACAGGCCCTTCGGCACACATGTTGCACCGATCATATCCCTACCTACTTGACTTACCTATAACCCTCAATCCTGTTAAGTCCCACGTACTCATCCAGGAGTTTCTTAAAAGACTCTAACAAATTCGCCTCCACCACCACCGACGGCAGCCGATTCCACTCACTCACCATTCTCTGAGTGAAAAACTTACCCCTAACACCTCCTCTGTACCTACTCCCCAGCACCTTAAGCCTGTGTCCTCTCGTAGCGACCATTTCAGCCCTGGGAAATAGCCTCTGAGAATCCACCCTATCTATACCTGTCAACATTTTACAGACCTCTATCAGGTTACCTCTCATCCTTCGTCTCTCCAGGGAGAAAAGACCGAGCTCCCTCAACCTATCTTCATAAGGCATGCCACCCAATCCAGGCAACATCCTTGTAAATCTCCTCTGCACCCTCTCAATAGTTTCCACATCTTTCTTGTAATGAGGCGACCAGAATTGCACACAGTATTCCAAGTGAGGTCTGAAAAGGGTCTAATAAAGTTGCAGTATTATCTCCCGACTCCTAAATTCAATTCCTCAATTAATGAAGGCTAGCACACCATACACCTTCTTGACCACATCCTCCATCTGCGAGGCCGATTTCAGAGTCCTATGGACCTGAACCCCAAGGTCCTTCTGATACTCTACACTGCTAAGACTCCTACCCTTGATATTGTACTCCATCATCCCATTGGACCTGCCAAAATGGACCACTACACATTTAGCCACGTTGAAGTCCATCTGCCACTTCTCCGCCCAGTCTTGCATCCTTTCTATGTCTTGCTGCAACTTCTGACATCCCTCCAGAGTATCCACAACACCACCAACCTTCGTGTCGTCGGCAAACTTACCAAACCATCCCTCCACTTCCTCATCCAGGTCATTTATGAAAATTATAAACAGCAAGGGTCCCAGAACAGATCCCTGGGGCACTCCACTAGTGATCGACCTCCGTGCAGAAAAAGACCCATCCACAACCATTCTCTGCCTTCTGCAGGCAAGCCAGTTCTGGATCCACAAGGCAATATCCCATGCCCTCTCACTGTTTCAAGAAGTCTTGCATGGGGGACCTTATCAAACGCCTTGCTGAAGTCCATATAAACCACATCCACTGCTCTTCCTTCATCAATGTGTTTAGTCACATTTTCAAAGACCTCAACTAGGCTCGTAAGCACGACCTGCCCTTGCCAAAGCCGTGCTGACTACCTTTGATCATACTAAACTTCTCTAAATGTTCACAAATCCTGTCCCTCAGGATCCTCTCCATCAACTTACCAACCACTGAGGTTAGACTCACCGGTCAGTAATTTCCCTGTTCCCTTTCTTGAATATAGGAACCACATCTGCAAGCCTCCGGAACCTCTCCCATCTCCATCGACGACGCAAAGATCATCGCCAGAGGCTCTGCAATCTCTTCTCTCGCCTCCCACAGTAGCCTGGGGTACATCCCGTCTGGTCCCGACAACTTATCTATCTTGATGCAATTTAAAAGTTCCAACACATTCTCTTTCTTAACATTCTCTTTAAGAAGCATTTAGATAAGCATTTGAAATGCCATAACATACAAAGTGTTGGACAATGCAATTAGAATAGTTAGATGCTTGATAGAAGAGTCAGCATGAAAGGGAAATCACGTATGACTGATTTATTAGAATTTTTCATGGAAGTCTCAACCAGAGTGGATGGAGGGAAACCAGCAGATACGTTGTATTAGGGCTTCCCAAAGGCATTCAACAAGGTACCTCACAAAAGGTTAAATCATAAGATAAGAGCCTGTGGTGTTGAAGGAAATATATTGGTATAAATTTGAGGATTGGATGCTTCACTCCAGGAGTAATTCCATTGACAAATTAGGGATTTTTAAATCTTAAAACACATTTTATTTAATAACACAGTTTAACTATAACTCGAACAAATGAAGCAACTCAACTATTACCCTCGAACAATATTTAAACAAGAAAAGAAACTATGATTTCCAACTTATCACTGTTTCAGTTCCAAATAAGCAACATTCTTCTTACAAATTCGAAAAACACTTTAAAGACAGTCAACAGTCATAAATATATTTGCTATAATGAATGTAAACAGCCTTGAAGCTTTTACAGAAATTTCGTGGAGAGAACAGCTTGCCAAACTCCAGTCAAAACTGAAAGCTGATTTTTTTTTCTGCTATATGCACAGTTTCTTCCATTAATTACATTATTACATTACCCTGTCAATCAATCTAATCAAAAATCCAGGGGAAATCTTCATCCATAAACAAAAATCCATCAGCTGGCTCCCAAGTAAACACAATATGGCTAAAATGAGTAATCATTCTGCTCTCCCAGCATCTGAGCTACATTCCCACCAGACATATCGATTGTCTGTAAGAAAAAACTGAACTTTAAAACAACCCTATTAAACATAAGAGGGCACTGTGGCACAGTGCTTAGCAATGCTGCCTCACAGTGCCAGGGATCCAAGTTCGATTCTGGCTTTGGGTGACTGTATGGAATTTGCACATTCTCTCCGTGTCTGCGTGGGGTTTTCTCCAGGAGCTCCAGATTCCTCCCACTGTCTCAAGATATGCAGGCTAAGTGGACTGTGCAAACTCGATAGGCCAAATGTCCTCTTCCTGCTCTATAAGGATTCTACGGTTTTATATATCTATAGCAATAGGCAGCATGTGAAGGGGAGGTCATGTCTCACAAACTTGATTGCATTCTTTGAGGAAGTGACAAGAAAAATTGACCAGGGCAGGGTAATGGATGTTGTATATATGGACCTCAGTAAAGCCTTCGAAAAGGTTCCTCAAGGTAGGCTGATACAGAAGGTGAAGTCATATGAGATCCGTGGTAAGTTGGTCAGATGGATACAAAACTGCATAGAAAGCAGAGGATAGCAGTGGAACGTTATTTTTCTAACTGGAAGTCTGAAACAAACAATGTTCCACAAGGGTCAGTGCTGGGGCCTCTGTTGTTTGTAATATTTCTGAATGATTTCTGAATGTTCTATGTTCTATTAAAATGTAGGTAGTCTGATCAGTAAATTTGCAGATGATACAAAAATTGGTGGAGCAGCGGATAGTGAGGATTGTCAGAGGATATAACAGGATATAAATCAGCTGGAGACCTGGGCTGAAAGATTGTAGATGGAATTTAACCCAAATGTGAGGTGATGCGATTTGGAAGGTCTATTGCAGAAGCAAAGTATACAGTAAATGGTAGAGTCCTTAAAAATGTTAGCATACAGAGGGATCTGGGCATGTAGATTCACAGTTCCCTGACAATAGCTACTCAGGTGGACAAGGTGGTCAAGATGGTGTACGGCATGCTGGTCTTCATGCCTGGGGCATTGAGTATAGGAATTGGAAAATCATATTGCAGCTGTATAAGACTTTGGTTAGGCCACATTTGGAGTATTGTGTACAATTCTGGTCACCACACTACCAGAAGGATGTTGATGCATTGGAGAGGTGCAGGAGAGATTTATCGGGATGTTGCCTGGTTTCAAGGATATGGACTATGAAGAAAGGCTGAACAAACTTGGATTGTTTTCATTGGAGTGTCGGAGTATGAGGGAGGACCTGATAGAGGTTTACAAGATTATGACAGGCTTGAATAGAGCGGCTAGTCAGAGTCCTTTTACCAGGATCGAAAGGTCAAATACTCAGGGGCATAGAACATAAGAACATAAGAAATAGGAGCAGGAGTAGGCCATCTGGCCCCTCGAGCCTGCCCCGCCATTCAATAAGATCATGGCTGATCTGTCGTGACTCAGCTCCACCTTCCCGCCCTCTCCCCATAACCCTTAATCCCTTCTCTTATCAAAAACCCATCAACCCGTTTCTTAAAAATATTTAGCGAGGCAGCCTCCACCACTTCAACGGGCAGAGAATTCCAGAGATTCACCACCCTTTGAGTGAAGAAGTTCCTCCTCAACTCTGTTCTAAACCGCCCCCCCTTTATCTTGAGGCTGTGCCCCCTAGTCCTACTGTCTTTTTTGAGCGGGAAGAGTCTCTCCACCTCTATCCTATCCATCCCATTCATCATCTTATACGTCTCAATGAGATCTCCCCTCATTCTTCTAAACTCTAACGAGTACAAGCCTAGTTTATTCAGCCTCTCCTCATAGCTCAATCCCCTCAACTCCGGTATCAGCCGAGTAAACCTCCTCTGCACTCCCTCCAGGGCCAAAATATCCTTGCTCAGGTGCGGCGCCCAAAACTGCACACAGTACTCCAGCTGCGGCCTCACCAATGCCCTATACAGCTGCAGCAAGACCTCCCTACTTTTATATTCAATCCCCCTCGCTATGAAGGCCAGCATCCCATTCGCCTTCCTGACCACCTGCTGCACCTGCAAGCTGGGTTTTTGCGACTCATGCACAAGGACCCCGAGGTCCCTCTGCACCATCGCCTGCTGCAGTTTTTCGCCCCGTAAGTAATAGTCCTTCCTACCATTCCTCCTACCAAAGTGGACCACCTCACACTTGCCAACATTAAATTCCATTTGCCATTTCCTGGCCCATTCGCCCAGCCTATCTAGATCCTTCTGCAGACTCTCCACACCCTCCGCACAATTTGCCTTTCCCCCAATCTTGGTGTCATCAGCAAATTTCGACACCCTGCACTCGGTTCCCTCCTCCAGATCATCTATATAAATGGTAAATAGCAGGGTAAAAAGAGATGTAAGGGGCAAGTTTTTCACTCAGAGGGTGGTGAATAACTGGAACGTGCTGCCAGAGGAGGTGGTGGAAACAGATTTTGTAGCAACGTTCAGGAGGCATGTGTAAAGATACACGAATAGACGGGGACTAGAACAACACAGACCACATAGAGACAAGAAAATATTAGATTAGAGAGGCATCGGTGTCTGCACAGACTTAGTGGGCTGAAGAACTGGTTTCTGTGCTGCACTGTTCTTTGTTCCACCAGAAAGTTGTGGAAGCTTAGGAGAGAGTGCAAAGAAGGTTCACCAGGATGTTGTCTGGTCTTAAAGATGTTGACTATGAGGACAGGATGAATAAACTAGGATTGTTTTCACTGGAAAGGCATAGACAGGGTGGATAGTCAAGAGGCCTTTTCCCAGGGTGGAAGTGTCAATTACAAGAGGGCACAGGTTCAAGGTGAGAAGAGAAAGTTTAAGGGAGATGTGCGGGGGAAGTTTTCTCAAAGAGAGTGGTGAGTGCCTGGAACGCACTGGCAGAGGTGGTGGTGGAAGCAGGCACATTAGCAACAATCGAGAGGCATCTGGATGGGTACATGAATAGGGAGAAAATAAAGAGATATGGCCCATGTAAGGGCTGAAGGCTTTTTTTAGTTCAGGTAGGGCATCATGATGAGGAGTAGAGGAATCTAAAACTAGAGGGCAAGGTTTGAGGTGAAAGGGACAGATACAAAAGGGTCCAGAGGGGCAAATTTTTCATACAGAGAGTAATGAGCATCTGGAACAAGCTGCCAGAGGTAGTAGTGGAGTGGAGGCAGATAAAATGTTGTCTTTTAAAAAGCGTTTAGACTGTGACATGGGAATAATGGGCTTAGATGGATATGTGCCAAATGCGGGCAATTGGGACAAGCTTAGTGGTTAAAAAAAGGGTGACATGGACAAGTTGGGCAGAATGTCCTGTTTCCATGTTGTAAATCTCCACGACTCTGTAATCGGCACTGGCACAAAGCGCCAAAGTGCCTGCTCCTGTCCTGTGCTTTTCTTTATTCTTTGTTCAGAACTAGGAGGCACTGTTTTAAATTAGAGCTTGCTCTTTCATGACAGAGATTAGGAGAATTTGTTTCCTCTGAGAGTTGAGAGATTTTGGAACTCTCTGCCTCAGAAAGCAGTG
The DNA here is from genome assembly GCA_037974335.1 of Prionace glauca. Taxonomy (NCBI): domain Eukaryota; kingdom Metazoa; phylum Chordata; class Chondrichthyes; order Carcharhiniformes; family Carcharhinidae; genus Prionace; species Prionace glauca. The sequence continues at coordinate 109,704,400 of CM075731.1, forward strand.
GAGGAGGAGTCATTGAATTTTTTTAAGGCAAAGGTAATATTTTTGTTAGGCAAGGGAATCACTTATCAGAGTACATTGTGGAATGTGGAATTCCTAACAGAAACAGATTGGCTACGTTCTAATCAAATAGCAGAGTAGGCTCGAGGAATCAAATGCCTACTTATGTCCCTATTTTGTATATTCATACGTTCATTCGTCCATCGTCATCAATGAGGACCTTAACACTATTAGTCATTTTGAGGTTGGTTGCGGTGTGTCCGAAGATGACTGATCAGGCCAATTCGGGCATGGAATATCCTGGCACATATTGGACGGACTTGTGTAGGCAGTGTAGTTGTGGTGGTTCTGGACTTGCGCAGCTCGTGCTTAAGTTGTGTTTCAGCAATGACCTTGCTTCGCAAGCTTGACAGCCCTTATGAATGAGGCAGCAGTTTTGTGCCAGCGTTTCCAGGTGGTCATGTCTATGTCCAGCGACTTCAGGGAGGCCTTGAGTGTGTCTTTGAAACGTTTCTTCTGCCCTCCATGTGAGCGTCTTCCAGCACAGAGTTCCCCAAAAAGGAGCTGCTTGGGTATGCACTCGTCTGGCATACGGATGACATGATCTGCCCACTAGGTCTGCACTCTCATCAGCAGTGTGTGGACTGATGGTAGACTTGCTCTAGAGAGGACTTCACTGTCTGGTACTTTGTCTTGCCATCTGATGCGTAACATTCTGCGAAGACAAGTCATGTGGAAATGATTGGCCTTTATAGCGAGGGGATTAGAAGATAAAAGCAAGGAGGTCTTGCTGCAACTGTACAGGGCACTGGTGAGGCCGCAGCTGGAGTACTGTGTGCAGTTTTGCTCGCCGCACTTGCGGAAGGATATATTGGCCTTGGAAGGAGTGCATAAAAGGTTCACTAGGCTGATACCGGAGATGAGGGGGTTAGCCTATGAAGAGAGACTAAATAGACTGGGTCTGTACTCGTTGGAGTTTAGAAGGCTGAGGAGGGATCTTATAGAGACGTACAAGATAATGAAGGGGGTAGATAGGGTTGAGGTAGAGAGATTCTTCCTGCTTAGAAAGGATAGCAGGACTAGAGGACACAGCCTCAAAATAAGGAGGGGGGGCAGTTTAGATCGGAGTTGAGGAGGAACTTCTTCACTCAAAGGGTGGTGAATCTCTGGAATTCTCTGCCCGTTGAAGTGGTGGAGGCTACCTCGCTAAATATATTTAAGTCACGGGTAGATAGGTTTCTGATAGACAAGTGAATTAAGGGTTATGGGGAGAAAGCGGGAAAGTGGAACTCATCCACTTCAGATCAGCCATGATCTTATTGAATGGCGGGGCAGGCTCGAAGGGCTAGATGGCCTACTCCTGCTCCTGTTTCTTATGTTCTTATGATTGAGCTGTCTTGCATGCCTTCGATACACAGTCCACATTTCACAGGCATACAGGAGGGTAATGAGTACCATGGCACTGTAGACCTTGTTGCTGGGCTGATTCTTTGACGTTCCCATACAGTGGAGCGCAGTCTACCAAAAGCAGAACTTGCCTTTGCTATTCTGCAGTTAACTTCTGTATCAATTGTCACTGCTTGGGAGAAGTGCTGCCGAGGAAAGTGAACTGGTCCACTGCCTGTAGTTTCTACCCTTTGATTGTGATTATGGGTTCTGTGATTATGGGTGCATGAGGAGCTGGTGCATGGCTTTGCTCTTTTTAATGTTTATGGTGAATCCAAAGTTGTCCCAAGCCGTGGAAAATTTGTCCATACTGCCTTGGATCTCTGGCTCTGAGCCAGCATACAGGACACAGTCATTGGAAAAGAGGAAGTCTCTCAGAACAGCCTTCTTCACTTTGATAACAGAACATAGAACACTACAGCACAAGCAGGCCCTTTGGCCCACCATTTGCACCGATCATATCCATACCTACCAGGCCTATCTATAACTCTCAATCCCATTAAATCCCATGTACTCATCCAGAAGTCTCTTAAAAGACCCCAGCGTGTTGGCCTCTACCACCACCGACGGCAGCCGATTCCACTCTCTCACCACCCTCTGAGTGAAAAACTTACCCCTAACACCTCCTCTGCATCTTAAACCTGTGTCCTCTCATTGCCACCATTTCAGCCCTGGGAAATAGCCTCTGAGAATCCACCCTATCTGTACCTCTCAACCTAACAACAATCCCCTGGCCTAACTTCCGGTACGGAAGTAAACTACACTCTAACAAGCCCCGAGAACCGGAAGTACAGGAAAATAACGGTTTTTAATTTAAATCAGTTACTCACCACAGCCACAGCCACCAGGTTCAATGCTCCAGAGAACAATGAGGTGGGTCCCCGGGTGAGTACCTGGTTTATACCCCCCGCTCCCCCTTAACGACTATCCCCTGGCATAACTTCCGGTACGGAAGTAAACTACACTCTAACAAGCCCCGAGAACCGGAAGTACAGGAAAATAACGGTTTTTAATTCAAATCAGTTACTCACCACAGCCACAGCCACAGCCACCAGGTTCAATGCTCCGGAGAACAATCTAGGGAATTGGATCAGGAATTGGCTAGCGGATAGGAGGCAGAGGGTGGTGGTTGATGGTAAATATTCATCATGGAGTTCGGTTACGAGTGGTGTGCCTCAGGGATCTGTTTTGGGGCCACTGCTGTTTGTAATTTTTATTAATGATCTGGATGAGGGTATAGTTGGGTGGATTAGTAAATTTTCTGATGACACCAAAGTCGGAGATGTGGTAGATAGTGAGGAAGGGTGTCATAGTTTGCAGGAAGACTTAGACAGGTTGCAGGCCTGGGCTGAGAGGTGGCAGATGGAGTTTAATGTGGAGAAGTGTGAGGTAATTCACTTTGGTAGGAATAACAGATGTGTCGAGTATAGGGCTAATGGGAGGACTTTGAATAGTGTGGATGAGCAGAGGGATCTAGGTGTATGTGTATATAGATCCCTGAAAGTTGGGAATCAAGTAGATAAGGTTGTTAAGAAGGCATACGGTGTCTTGGCGTTTATTGGTAGGGGGATTGAATTTAGGAGTCGCAGCGTTATGTTGCAACTGTACACAACTCTGGTGCGGCCGCACTTGGAGTACTCTGTGCAGTTCTGGTCCCCACATTACACGAAGGATGTAGAGGCTTTGGAGAGGGTGCAGAGGAGGTTTACCAGGATGTTGCTTGGTATGGTGGGGAGGTCCTATGAGGAGAGACTGAAGGATTTCGGGTTGTTTTCGTTGGAAAGAAGGCGGCTAAGAGGGGATCTTATTGAAACGTGGTGCACGAAGGCTGTGTTGAACCTAGTCAGGAGGAAAAGGAAGGTGTACAAAAGGTTCAGGGAACTAGGAGAGGTTAAGGATCTTGAAGAATATAAGGACTGTAGAAAGGAGGTTAAAAGGGAAATTAGGAGAGCCAGAAGGGGTCATGAGAAGACCTTGGCGGGTAAGATTAAGGAAAATCCCAAGGCCTTCTATAAATATGTGAAAGGTAAAAGGGTGAGAAGGGAAAGGATAGGACCTATAAAAGGTGAAGGGGGAAAGGTCTGTGTGGAACCAGAAGAAATGGCGGAGGTGCTTAATGAGTACTTTGCCTCAGTATTCACAGTGGAAGGTGATTTGGGAGATCTTGCTATGGACTTGCAGCAGGTGGAAAAGATTGAGTACGTGGACATTAAGGAGGAGGATGTGTTAGAACTTTTGAATTCTATCAAAATAGATAAGTCGCCGGGACCAGATGGGATGTACCCCAGGATACTGTGGGAGGCGAGGGAAGTGATTGCAGAGCCCCTGGGGATGAATTTTGCGTCGTCAATGGAGACGGGAGAGATTCCAGAAGATTGGAGGATTGCGGATGTAGTCCCTATTTTCAAGAAAGGGAACAGAGATAGCCCGGGAAATTACCGCCCGGTGAGTCTGACCTCAGTGGTTGGTAAGCTGATGGAGAGGCTTCTGAGGGACAAGATTTACGAGCATTTGGAGAGGTTTGACATGATCAGGAATAGTCAGCATGGATTTGTCAAGGGCAGGTCGTGCCTTACGAGCCTAGTTGAGTTCTTCGATAATGTGACTGAACACATTGACGAAGGAAGTGCCGTGGACGTAGTGTACATGGACTTCAGCAAGGCGTTTGATAAGGTCCCCCATGCAAGACTTCTTGAGAAGGTGAGAGGGCATGGGATCCAAGGGCGTTTGGCCTTGTGGATCCAGAACTGGCTTGCCTGCAAAAGGCAGAGAGTGGTTGTGGATGGGTCTTTTTCGGAAAGGAGGTCAGTCACCAGTGGGGTGCCCCAGGGATCTGTTCTGGGACCCTTGCTGTTTGTCATTTTCATAAATGACCTGGATGAGGAAGTGGAGGGATGGGTTAGCAAGTTCGCTGATGACACGAAGGTCGGTGGTGTTGTGGATGGTCTGGAAGGATGTCAAAAGTTGCAGCAGGACATAGATAGGATGCAGGAATGGGCGGAGAAGTGGCAGATGGACTTCAACGCAGATAAATGAGTAGTCGTCCATTTTGGCAGAACCAACGGGATGAACGAGTACACTATCAAGGGCAGGAGTCTTCGTAGCGTTGAAGAGCAGAAGGATCTCGGGGTCCGGGTCCACAGGACTCTTAAATCGGCCTCGCAGGTGGAGGAGGTGGTCAAGAAGGCGTATGGTGTACTGGCCTTCATTAATCAAGGGATTGAGTTTAGGAGTCGGGAGGTAATGCTGCAACTTTACAGGACCCTTGTCAGGCCTCATTTGGAGTACTGTGCGCAGTTCTGGTCGCCTCACTATAGGAAAGACGTAGAAGCTATTGAAAGGGTGCAGAGGAGATTTACAAGGATGTTGCCTGGACTGGGAGGCATGCCTTATGAAGATAGGTTGAGGGAGCTGGGACTCTTTTCCCTAGAGAGGCGAAGGTTGAGAGGCGACCTGATAGAAGTTTATAAAATGTTGAGATGAATAGATAGGGTGGACTCTCAGAGGCTATTTCCCCGGGTTGAAATGGTCGCTACGAGAGGACACAGATTTAAGGTGCGGGGAGGGAAGTACAGAGGTGATGTTAGGGGTAAGTTTTTCACTCAGAGGGTGGTGAGTGAATGGAATCGGCTGCCGTCATCGGTGGTGGAGGCGAACTCGCTGGGGTCTTTTAAAAGACTTCTGGATGAGTATATGGGGTTTAATGGGATTGGGGGTTATAGATAGGTCTATAGATTGGTGGGGTTGATGTGATCGGCGCAACTCGAGGGCCGAAGGGCCTGTTTGTGCTGTAATGTTCTATGTTCTATGTTCCTCAACAATGCTAAGACTCCTACCCTTGATATTGTACTTCTTCATCCCATTGGACCTGCCAAAATGGATTACTACACATTTAGCCGCGTTGAAGTCCATCTGCCACTTCTCCGCCCAGTCTTGCATCCTATGTCTTGCTGCAACTTCTGACATCCTTCCAGAGTATCCACAACACCACCAACTTTCGTGTCGTCGGCAAACTTACTAAAGGATCCCTCCACTTCCTCATCCAAGTCATTTATGAAAATGACAAACAGCAAGGGTCCTAGAACAGATCCCTGGGGCATCTTAATAGCTTGAAGTCTCCACAGCTTGAAGAGCTTCCCATCCACTCTCTACTTGAGGCTGATTCCAGTAACACTGTCCTGGAAGGCATCATTCAACATGGCAATAAACATCACGCTGAACAGTGTGGGTGCGAGCACACAGCCCTGTTTGATGCCACTGGTGACTGGGAATGCCTTAGAGGATTCTCCGCCATCCAGAACTCTGGCCATCATGGAACTGGCGTACCATCTGAATGAATTTGAGGTAATAAGCCATGGATAACGAAGGAGGTGAAGGAAAGTGTTAAATTAAAAGCGGAGGCATTTAGAGTAGCGAAGAGGAGTGGGCGAGAAGAGGATTGGGAGAGGTTTAAATGTCAACAAAGATTGACAAAGAAGTTGATAAAGGAGGGTAGGAGAAACTATGAAGCTGGGCTAGCGCTTAATATAAAAAAGGATAGCAAGAGTTTTTATAAATATATAAAAAGGAAGAGGCTGGCTAGGGTGAACGTTGGTCCTTTAGAGGATGAGAAAGGGGACCTAGTGGTAGGGGATAGGGATATGGCTCAGGTATTGAGGGAGGAAACCTGAGCACCCAGAGGTGCTCAGGTTTTTGTTTCCGTCTTCACGGAGGAGGACGTGAATAATTTGCCGGGTGTTAGCGATGGAAAGGTGGTAGGACTGGAGGGTCTTAATGACATTACTGTTACTAGAGAGGTGGTGCTCGACAGACTGGAGGGGCTGATTGTGGACAAGTCCCCAGGACCGGATGGAATGCATCCGAGGGTTCTGAAAGAAATGGCGGAGGTTATAGTGGATGCCTTGGTGGTTATTTTCCAGACGTCGCTGGATTCCAGGGAAGTGCTGGAAGATTGGAAAATGGCTAATGTTACGCCGTTGTTTAAGAAGGGTGCCAGGCAAAAGGCAGGGAATTATAGGCCGGTTAGTTTAAATCTGTGGTAGGTAAAATGTTAGAATCCGTCATTAAAGAGGAAATTGCGAGGCATCTTGAAGGGAATTGCTTGATAGAGCAGACGCAGCACGGTTTCATTAAAGGGAAGTCGTGTCTGCCAAATTTACTGGAGTTCTATGTGGATGTGTCAAGGGCGGTGGATAGAGGAGAGCCGGTGGATGTGGTCTTTCTGGATTTTCAGAAGGCGTTTGACAAAGTACCTCATAAGAGGTTATTGCAGAAGGTCAGGGGACTTGGAGTTGGGGATAGGGTGTTAGCGTGGATAGAGGTTTGGTTGTCAAATAGGAGGCAGAGAGTGGGGGTCAACGGGTGCTATTCGGATTGGCGGATGGTGACTAGTGGAGTGCCCCAGGGGTCGGTGCTGGGGCCTCAGCTTTTTACCATTATATAGATGATCTGGAGGAGGGAACCGAGTGTAGGGTGTCGAAATTTGCGGATGACACCAAGATTGGGGGAACGGCAAATTGTGCGGAGGGTGTGGAGAGTCTGCAGAAGGATCTAGATAGGCTGGGCGAATGGGCCAGGAAATGGCAAATGGAATTTAATGTTGGCAAGTGTGAGGTGGTCCACTTTGGTAAGAAGAATGGTAGGAAGGACTATTACTTACGTGGCGAAAAACTGCAGCAGGCAACGGTGCAGAGGGACCTCGGGGTCATTGTGCTTGAGTCACAAAAACCCAGCTTGCAGGTGCAGCAGGTGGTCAGGAAGGCAAATGGGATGCTGGCCTTCATAGCGAAGGGGATTGAATATAAAAGTAGGGAGGTCTTGCTGCAGCTGTATAGGGCATTGGTGAGGCCGCAGCTGGAGTACTGTGTGCAGTTTTGGGCGCCGCACCTGCGCAAAGATATTTTGGCCTTGGAGGGAGTGCAGAGGAGGTTTACTAGGCTGATACCGGAGTTGAGGGGGTTGAGCTATGAGGAGAGGCTGAATGAACTAGGCTTGTACTCATTGGAGTTTAGAAGAATGAGGGGAGATCTCATTGAGACGTATAAGATGATGAATGGGATGGATAGGACAGAGGTGGAGAGACTCTTCCCGCTCAAAAAAGACAGTAGGACTAGGGGGCACAGCCTCAAGATAAAGGGGGGGCATTTTAGAACAGAGTTGAGGAGGAACTTCTTCACTTAAAGGGTGGTGAATCTCTGGAATTCTCTACCCGTTGAAGTGGTGGAGGCTGCCTCGCTAAATATTTTCAAGAAGCGGGTTGATGGGTTTTTGATAAGAGAGGGGATTAAGGGTTATGGGGAGAGGGCCGGAATGAGGAACTGAGCCACGACAGATCAGCCATGATCTTATTGAATGGCGGGGCAGGCTCGAAGGGCCAGATGGCCTACTCCTGCTCCTATTTCTTATGTTCTTATGAATTTGGGAGGGCAGCCAAACTTTGACATGATCCTCCACAGGCCTTGTCGGCTTACAGTCTCGAAGGTTTTCGCGAGGTCAACAAAGGTTGTGTAGAGCTCACGATTCTGCTCCTGACACTTATGACGTTGGCGCGCAGCAAAAATCATGTTAATAGTCCCGTGACTTTTGCGGAAGCCACACTGTGACTCCAGAAACAGGCCCAGCTCCAAATGAGTGATCAGATGATTTAGCAGGACTCTTTGTGAGGGTTTTTCCTGTGATGGAGAGCAGCGAGATTCCTCGGTGGTTGTCGCATGCTTGCCAATTGGCCTTCCTCTTGTAGAGGTATATGATGGAAGCATCTTTAAGTTCCTGAGGAATGGATCCTTGCTTCCAAATGGACTGGAACAACTCGGTAAGTTTCTCGATAAGTACAGGACCAGAATCTTTGTAGGTCTCTGCAGGTATGGCATCTGTCCCTGTGGCTTTGCCACTGGATAGCTGGCTGACAGCTTTCATGACTTCAGCTGCTATGGGTGAGTCATCCGTGGCGCTGTTGATATCAACCTGGGGAATCCTGTCTGTTGCCTCATCGTTAATAGATGATGGTCGGTTGAGGACAGCTTCAAAGTGGTCAGCCCATCTCTGCAGGATCTGAGCCCTCTCTGTAATGAGAATTGTACTATCTGTACTCAAGAGGGGGGAACTCCTGAGAAACTGAGGTCCATAGAGAGTGTTCATAGAACCGTTTCAAGTCGCTTCTGTCAGCATATCCCTGTATATCATCTGCCTTGGCCTCAACCAGGCATCCTGCATTTTACGCAGTTTATTCTGGACTGTCCTGCGAGCACTGGTAAAAGCATTTTCCTTGGCAGCTGATGATGGGTCATTCTGACAGGCCCGATGAAGGTGGTGCTTTTCAACAAGTAGAACCTGTGTCTCCTCATCATTCTCATCAAACCAGTCATGCTGCATGTCAGCAATCTTGATTTCTAAGTCTTCAGCCAGTGCTGAAGCTATGCTGGGGTTCTTTAGCTTGGTCACATTGATTCTTTTCATAACCTTGCTTCCTTGTGGTTGCCTCTTGGGTCTGATGGGGAGCCTCATTTTGGAGGCAATGAGCCTGTGATGTGTCCAGTAGTCAGCACCACACATGGCCTTGGTTACTCTGACACCCTACCTGTCTTTTCTCCTGACAATGACATAGTCGATAAGATGCCAATGCTTAAAGCGGGGGTGCATCCAAGAGGTCTTGTTACGGGTAGGCAGCCGGAAGGTTGTGTTGGTGATGAGGAGGTTGTGTGCTGCACAGGTCTTCATTAAGAGTAAGCCATTACTGTTACACTTGCCCACTCCATGCCTCTCAATGACTCCCTGCCAGGTTGCAGAGTCACACCCTACTCTTGCTTTGAAATCACCAAGCAAGATCAGTTTGTTGGTAGTGCTCATTGCTGATAGTAGGGCATCTTCATAGAGTTTGTCTTTCATCTCATCTGGGTTGTTCATCGTGGGGGCATAGGCGCTGATCAGAGTGGCTTGACTTCTGTTCTGTAGTGGAAGCTGTAATGTCATAAGCCGGTCTTTCACACCATTGGGTAGACTAAGAAGTTTCCGAACAAGGTGACTCTTGACGGTGAATCCAATTCCAGCATCACGAAGCTCATCACTGCCGCGACCACTCCAGAAAACAAGTGTGTCCACCTCCAGTTTCAGTCAACTGACCTATGTTGGAAAGACGAGTTTCACTCAGGGCTACAAAGTCTATGTTGTATCTTGCAAGCTCTCTGACAACTATGGTTGTTCTTCTCTCTGATCTGTCTGCTGTAGGGTTGTCCAAAAGTGTGCGCACGTTCCAAGTGCCAATGGTGAGCGGTGTTGTCTTGTATTTTACTTTGTTTGTTCGACCACAAGATGGGATCCCCGCTAGCCGCGGTCAACTGGCCAGGGTGTAGTGAAGCAGGCAATGTTTAGGGCACCTTTTCTAGCCCCTTCCTCATTCTATGGAGGTGAGCAGTACGTTCCTGAAGAGGACTGCTAAGTCGCCCAGGTAGATGCCAAGTTCCACTGCTGCTTCAGTCAGCGAAAAACAACCATTAGACCTGAGCCACCTGTGTGCAGGTCCGTGACTACTGCTCCCAGTGTATCCACACCTACTGCTTTGTCGCTCTCCCATCACCACAGGACTTCAAGGGTTGAACAGGACACTGATGATGATGATGATGGTGTCGAGGCTAGCACTTGATTTGGATTAAAGTGAGGGAGAGTTGTGCCGCATCAGCTTCACTCTCTCTTCCCAATTCCCATCTAGATCCAGTGGCAAGACAAGAGTCAAGATGGCTGGAGATGGAACTAGGCCCAGAACGTCTTGTGTGTCTTGTCCTGCTCTTTGCGTTCCACGATGCTTGCAGAGACCGCCTTCTTGATCGTTGGACTTCCATTGGTCTCGTCCGCTCAATCTGCCAGAGTCTGTCTTCACATGCTGGGATAGACATCTTCCTATCTCACCGAGGGTTGAGACCTGTCGGCTACCCTCATCTGGTTTAGCCGGCTTGTTGAAGCCTTTGCCTGGAGTGGCCGCTGTCGCAAGCAAAAAGCTACGGGGAGCCACAGGTGAGAGCTGAGTGCCAGGTGGGGACAAAGGGTGGACAAACCGCCCTGAAAGGACATGACATGTTCCACCACCAGAGGTACTCCCCCTCCCTGACACCCTATACACGCCATATTCATATGTATATATGGAGAAAAAGCAGCGAAGAGCAAAAATAGAATAGTTCTTCCAATGATAGCTTCCTGACGAGCAGAGTCGAGAGGCAGCGATTTTTGGGCATCAGAGGAGGCAGCAAGAAGGTATATTTTTCTGTTTATACTGTTTAACTTTTATTTTTAGTTTTAAAGTTGCGAGTTTCGGCGGGTTTTTTTTTTTAATTAGTTAGAAACCGGAAGTTGTCACTAGGACGCTTACCGGAAGTTGTAGTTTTTTCGGGCCCCTAACCCTATAAATTAGCGTAGAGAGGATACCCGATCCTCTACACTGGTAGAGAATCCCACCCTCCCACCTCCTCTAACCTAAATTATAAGTGTGGGTAAGTTTTCTTTTTAATATTTTTTTTTCTGCTGGTAATTGTTTCAGGGATGGCAATTCAGGCAGTGTGGTGCATCTCCTGTGGGATGTATGTGGTGAGGGACTCCAGTAGTGTTTCAGGGGATTTTACTTGTAGGAAGTGTGTTAGATTGCAGCTTCTGGAGGAGCGTGTAAAGGATTTGGAGGTGGAAGTAGAGGAACTCCGCAAAATTCGGGAGGCAGAGGTGGACATTGATAGGAGTTATAAGGAGATAGTCACTCCTAGAAACCAGTCTTGGGTCACTGCCACGAGGAGAGGAAAGAAGAATGTGGTGGGACAATCCCCTGGGGCTGTTCCCCTCCAAAATAGGTTTTCGGTCCTGGAGGCTACAGTTCAGGAGGAATCAACTGGGGATAGCCAAAGGGAGCAGGTCTCTGGGGATGAGCCTATTGTAAAAGCTCAGGTGGTTAGGGCTGGCAAAAGATTAGGACTTGTGATTGGGAACTCCACCGTTAAAGGGACGGATAGGAGAGTCGGTAGCAATGATAGGGACTCAGGGCTGGTGTGTTGCCTACCAGGGGCTGGGGTCCGGGATGCATCAGAGAGGATATTCAAGACTCTCAGGGGAGAGGGAGATCAACCCCAAGTTATAATTCATGTGGGGACGCATGATATAGGGAGGCTAAGGGAAGGGGATATTAAGCAGAGATTCATGGAGTTGGGGTGGAAACTAAAGGCCAAGTCAGACAGAGTGGTTATCTCTGGACTCTTGCCTGTGCCACGGGACAGTTTAGAGAGGAATAGAGAGAGGGAAAGTTTGAACTCGTGGCTGAGGGGATGGTGCAGGAGGGAGGGGTTCAAGTACTTGAGCAATTGGGGCTCGTTCTGGGGAAGGTGGGACCTCTATAAGAGGGATGGGCTACACCTGAACCAGAGGGGAACAAATATCTTGGGGGGTAAATTTGTGAAGGTTATGCGGAGTGGTTTAAACTGATTCAGAAGGGGGGTGGGATCCTGAGTAGAGGGGGTGAAAGTGAGGGGACCATAGATGGGTGCATAGATGCACGGCATTCTGGGGGTGGGGCGGAGCAGGGTTTGAAATGCATATACTTTAATGCGAGGAGTATTCGCAATAAGGTGGATGAACTTGCAGCGTGGACCAGTACCTGGGACTTCGATGTTGTGGCCATTTCAGAGACTTGGATAGAGCAGGGTCAGGAATGGATGTTGCAGGTCCCGGGGTACAAATGCTTTAGTCGGAGTAGAGAAGGAGGTAGAAGGGGGGGTGGGGTAGCATTATTGGTCAAGGACTGTATCACAGTGTCAGAGAGGAACTTTGATGAGGACTTGTCTGTTGAGGTAGTATGGGCGGAGATTAGAAATAGGAGAGGAGAGGTCACCCTGTTGGGAGTCTTTTATAGACCTCCAAAAAGTTCTAGAGAGGTTGAGGAAAGGATTGCGGAGACGATCCTTGTTAGGAGTGAAAGTAATAGGGTAACTGTTATGGGGGACTTTAACTTTACTCATGTAGATTGGAATTGCTACAGCTCTGGCTCGTTAGAGGGGTCAGTTTTTGTTCAAAGTGTGCAGGAAGGTTTTTTGACTCAGTATGTAGATAGGCCGACTAGAGGTGAGGCTATATTGGATTTGGTGCTGGGTAATGAGCCAGACCAGGTGCTAGACTTGGAAGTTGGTGTGCATTTTGGGGATAGTGACCACAATTCTTTCAGAAAAAATCTAGTGAACTAGGTTTGCTGCATCTGCGTATGTATGGGCTCCCAAGACATAAAAGTGGGTTCCACTGACATCACAATTTAAAGCCATGCCCCCTCGTGCTAGCTTTCTCCATCCGAGGAAAAAGGCTATCACTATCCACCCTATCTAAACCTCTAATCATCTTATATGTTTCAATAAGATCCCCTCCTAGCCGCCTTCTTTCCAACGAAAACAACCCCAAATCCCTCAGTCTCTCCTCATAGGACCTCCCCTCCATGCCAGGCAACATCCTGGTAAACCTCCTCTGCACCCTCTCCAAAGCCTCCACGTCCTTCCTGTAATGTGGGGACCAGAACTGCACACAGTACTCCAAGTGCGGCCGCACCAGAGTTGTGTACAGTTGCAACATAACGCTGCGACTCCTAAATTCAATCCCCCTACCAATAAACGCCAAGACACCGTATGCCTTCTTAACAACCTTATCTACTTGATTCCCAACTTTCAGGGATCTATGTTTATAGGTTTATGGACAATAAGAGATTGGTTTAGATTAGTGGGTCTGTTTTTTTTTAATGTTTTTTTTAATGCGCTGTAATGTTCTATGTTCTATGTACACATACACCTAGATCCCTCTGCTCATCCACACTATTCAAAGTCCTCCCGTTAGCCCTATACTCAACACATCTGTTACTCCTACCGAAATGAATTACCTCACACTTCTCTGCATTAAACTCCATCCGCCACCTCGCGGCCCAGCTCTGCAACCTGTCTAAGTCACCCTGCAAACTATGACACCCTTCCTCACAATCTACCACACCTCCGACTTTGGTGTCATCAGCAAACTTACTAATCCACCCAACTATACCCTCATCCAGATCATTAATAAAAATTACAAACAGCAGTGGCCCCAAAACAGATCCCTGAGGCACACCACTCGTAACCGAACTCCATGACGAATATTCACCATCAACTACCACCCTCTGTCTCCTATCTGCTAGCCAATTCCTGATCCAAGTACCTAGATTACCCCCAATCCCATACATCTGCATTTTCTGCAGAAGCCTACCATGGTGAACCTTATCAAACGCCTTACTAAAATCCATATATACCACGTCAACTGCCTTACCTCTATCCACCTCTTTGGTCACATTCTCAAAGAACTCAATAAGGTTAGTAAGGCACGACCTACCTGCTACAAAACCATGCTGACTGTCTCTAATCAATTCATTACTCTCCAAATAACTATAAATCCTATCCCTAATAATTCTTTCTAAACGCTTGCCCACAACAGAAGTAAGACTCACTGGTCTATAATTCCCAGGGAAGTCTCTGTTCCCCTTCTTAAACAATGGGACAACATTCGCTGTCCTCCAATCTTCCGGTACTATACCAGAGACCAACGATGACCTGAAGATCAGAGCCAGAGGCTCTGCAATCACCTCTCTAGCCTCCCAGAGCATCCTAGGATAAATCCCGTCCGGACCAGGGGACTTATCTATTTTCAAGCCCTCTAGAATATCCAGCACATCCTTGGTATCAACTGCAATACTTTCTATTTTATACCCCTGCACCCCAGTGTCCTCCTCAGCTACATTCATGTCCCCCTGCGTGAACACTGAAGAGAAATATTGGTTCAATGCCTCTCCAATCTCATCCGGTTCCACACACAACTTCCCTCTACTGTCTGTAACTGGCCCTAATCTTGCCGTAACCAACCTTCTGTTCTTAGGATTCTCCTTAATCCTATTAGCCAAAGTCATCTCATGTCCTCTTTTAGCCCTTCTTAACTCCCTCTTCAACTCCCTCCTAGCCAATCTAAAGCTTTCTAATGCACTACCTGAGCCCTCAAGCCTCATCCGAACTAAGCCTCCTTTTTCTTCCTAACCAACGAATCAACTTTTTTAGTACACCACGGTTCCCTAGCCCTACCAAATCCTCCTTGCCTGACAGGGACATACCTATCACAGACCCACAGTAGCTGCTCCTTGAAAAAACTCCACATTTCGGACATTCCCAGTCCCTGTAATCTCCTAGTCCAACCTATGCTTCCCAATTCTCTCCTAATAGCCTCATAATTATTGTCAGGAAAAATAGGAAAATTGCACATAGAGGAGAGTATATTTATACAAGGAGTAAAATGTGTTACCTGACGTTGAACAAACATCAGCACAACTTTCTGCGCTTGTTCAAATGGAGTGTCCCCCCCCAGAGGTGAGTGGCTTGTTGTACAGCCCACATCCCAGCACAGGACAATGGCACTCTGCAGGAACAGCAAATGCAAAAACAGCGTCATAGGTTTTGATTACGAAACAAAATTAACAGCTAGCCATTTAAAGTTAAAGTTTATTTATTAGTCACAAGTAAGGCTTACATTAACACTGCAATGAAGTTACTGTGAAATTTCCTGAGTTGCCACATTCCGACACCTGTTCAGGTCAATGCACCTAACCAGCCCATCTTTCAGAATATGGGAGGAAACCCATGCAGACACGGGGAGAACATGCAAACTCCACACAGACTCCACCCAAGCCTGGCGCTGCGAGGTAGCAACGCTAACCACTGTGCCGCCCATTTGACAGTACAGAACTTGTAATAGATCACCAAACCATTTGGCCAATTTGTGTTGTGCAAAACAAGTCATTGATAAGATAGGATGTAAAGGGTATCACTTTTGAGAGTCTTTTGGAACCCATTTCTGAAAGAAATGGCGGAGGTGATAGTGGATGCCTTGGTGGTTATTTTCCAAACGTCGCTGGATTACGGGGAAGTGCCGGAAGATTGGAAAACGGCTAATGTTATGCCGTTGTTTAAGAAGGGTGGCAGGCAAAAGGCAGGAAATTATAGGCCGGTTAGTTTAACATCTGTTGTAGGTAAAATGTTAGAATCCGTCATCAAGGAGGAAATAGCGAGGCATCTTGAGGGGAATTGCTTGATAGAGCAGACGCAGCAGTTTCGTTAAGGGGAAGTTGTGTCATCTCTTTCATTTCAAAACAAATAGTTCCTGCCTGGTTCTAAAACATAGAAACATAGAAGGTAGGAGCAGGAGGAGGCCATTTGGCCCTTTGAATCTGCTCCACCATTCATTACAATCATGGCTGTCTGTCCAACTCAATAGCCTAATCCTACTTTCTCCCCAGAACCTTCCTTTATCAGGTGGGTGGGAGGTGGAACAGCCAGTTCCGAAAGCTAGTGGCGTTTGCTACAAATAAACCTGTTGGATTTTAATCTGGTGTTGTGAGGCTTTTTACAGTCCAACGCCAGCATCTCCACATCATGACTCTAAACTCTTGCCAGCAACCGAAGTCAGGCTAACCAGTCTATAATTTCCCACCTACTGCTTCTCTCCCTTCACAAACAGCGGTGTTACATTAGCTATTTTCCAGTCATCTGGGACCCTCCCTAACTCCTCAAAGCCTATCCACCATTAACAAGGTACATGTCAGGAGTGTGATGGAATTATCACGATTTGCCTGGATAGGTGCAGCTCCAACAAGACTCATGAAGCTTGATACCATCCAGGACAAAGCAGCCCACTTGACTGGCACATCTACAAACATTCAATCCCTCCATCACCAACATTCAGTAGCAGCAGTGTGTACTATCCACAAGATGCAATGCAGCAATTCACCAAAGATCCTTAGGTAGCACCTTCCAAACCCACGACCACTTCCATCTAGAAGGACAAGGGCAGCAGACAAATGGGAACACCACCACCTGCAAGTTCCCCTCCAAGCCACTCACCATCCTGACTTGAAATTATATCGCCGTTCCTTCGCACTCGCTGGGTCAAATTCTGGAATTCCCTTCCTAACAGCATTGTGGAACATGGACTGCAGCGATTCAAGGTGGCAACTCACCAGGACCTTATCAAGGGCAACTAGGAACAGGCAATTAATGCTGGCCAGCCAGCAACGCCCGTGTTCACCAATGAATTAAAAAAATGCAGTTCTTCTGCATATTATTACTTCTCCAGCCTCAGTTTCCAATGGTCCAATGGCTATTTTTGCCTCTCTCTTATCTTTTATATATTGAAAATAACTCTTCCTTTCTTCTTTTATATTACTAGCTAGTTTACACTCATTCTTCAACTTCTCCCCCCTTACTGCTTTTTCAGTTGTCCTCTACTCACTTTAAAAGACTTCCCAATCCTCTGGATTCCCACCACTTTGTCTGCTTTTCCTTTTGCTTTTAACATAAGAACATAAGAAATAGGAGCAGGAGTAGGCCATCTGGCCCTTCGAGCCTGCCCCGCCATTCAATAAGATCATGGCTGATCTGTCGTGGCTCAGTTCCACCTTCCCGCCCTCTCCCCATAACCCTTAATCCCCTCTCTTATCAAAAACCCATCAACCCGCTTCTTGAAAATATTTAGCGAGGCAGCCTCCACCACTTCAACGGATAGAGAATTCCAGAGATTCACCACCCTTTGAGTGAAGAAGTTCCTCCTCAACTCCGTTCTAAAACGCCCCCCCTTTATCTTGAGGCTGTGCCCCCTAGTCCTACTGTCTTTTTTAAGCGGGAAGAGTCTCTCCACCTCAATCCTATCCATCTCATTCATCATCTTATACGTCTCAATGAGATCTCCCCTCATTCTTCTAAACTCCAACGAGTACAAGCCTAGTTCATTCAACCTCTCCTCATAGCTCAATCCCCTCAACTCCGGTATCAGCCTAGTAAACCTCCTCTGCACTCCCTCCAAGGCCAAAATATCTTTGCGCAGGTGCGGCGCCCAAAACTGCACACAGTACTCCAGCTGCGGCCTCACCAATGCCCTATACAGCTGCAGCAAGACCTCCCTACTTTTATATTCAATCCCCTTCGCTATGAAGGCCAGCATCCCATTCGCCTTCCTGACCACTTGCTGCACCTGCAAGCTGGGTTTTTGCGACTCATGCACAAGGACCCTGAGGTCCCTCTGCACTGTCGCCTGCTGCAGTTTTTCGCCACGTAAGTAATAGTCCTTCCTACCATTCTTCTTACCAAAGTGGACCACCTCACACTTGCCAACATTAAATTCCATTTGCCATTTCCTGGCCCATTCGCCCAGCCTATGTAGATCCTTCTGCAGTCTATCCACACCCTCCGCACAATTTGCCGTTCCCCCAATCTTGGTGTCATCCGCAAATTTCGACACCCTACACTCGGTTCCCTCCTCCAGATCATCTATATAAATGGTAAAAAGCTGAGGCCCCAGCACCGACCCCTGGGGCACTCCACTAGTCACCATCCGCCAATCCGAATAGCACCCGTTGACCCCCACTCTCTGCCTCCTATTTGACAACCAATCCTCTATCCACGCTAACACCCTACCCCCAACTCCAAGTCCCCTGACCTTCTGCAATAACCTCTTATGAGGTACTTTTATGCTGTTCTTGACTTCCCTCGTCAGCCATAGATGCCTCATCCTTCCCTTAGCATGTTTCCTCTTCTTTGAGGTAAATTTCTGTTGTGCCTCCCGAATAATCCCCAAAAACTCCTGCCATTGCTGCGCCACTGTCTTCCCTGCTAGGCTCCCTTTCCAATCAACAATGGCCAGCTCCTTCCTCATGTCTTTGTAGTTACCTTTATTTAATTGAAATACCATTACATCTGCTTCCAGCTTCTCTCTCTCAAACTGCAGGGTAAATTCTATCATATTGTGGTCACTGCTCTCCAAGGGTTCCTTCACCTTAAGTTCTCTAATCAAGTCTGCCTCATTACACATTACCAAATCCAGAATTTGCCATTCTGTATTTGGCTCTGTCACAACCATCTCTTAGACATTCCACAGATTCCTTTTCTTGTGATCCATTGCCTACCTGATTTTCCCAATCCACCTGCATAATGAAGTTCCCCATGATTATTGCACAGTAAGAAGTCTCACAACACTAGGTTCAGGCCCAAGTGGTTTATTTGGTAGCGCAAGCTTTCGGAGCACTGCTCCACGTCCCGTGTTTGTCTCCTGAGGAGGTCAGTGCGGCTTTTTGCTGCGGTGCAGTAGAGGATTTGGTTCACAAACAGGGCTTATATAGACACAAACTCAATTACAAAATAATGGTTGGAATGCGAGTCTTAATAGGTAATCAAGTCCTTTACAGGTACAGACAATGCGAGTGAAGAGAGGGTTAAGCACAGGTTCAAGAGGTGTGAATTGTCTCAAGCCAGGACAGTTAGTGAGATTTTGCAAGCCCAGGCAAGTCGTGGTGTTACAAATAATGTGACATGAACACAAGATCCCAGTTGAAACCATCCTCATGTGTGCGGAACTTGGCTATCAGTTTCTGCTCGGTGATTCTGCATTGTCGTGTTTCTTGAAGGCTGCCTTGGAGAATGTTTACTCAAAGATGAGAGGCTGAATGCCCTTGACCGCTGAAGTGTTCCCTGACAGGAAGAGAACACTTCTGGTGATTGTTGAGCGGTGTCCATACATCCATCATCGTAGCATCTGCATGATCTCGGCAATGTACCATGCCTCAGGACATCCTTTCCTATAGTGTATCAAGTAGACAATGCGAGAGTATGCACTGAGTACCTGATGGATTGTGTTCTCACATGAGATGATGGCATTCATGTTAATGATCCAGCACGTCTTGCAGAGGTTGCTAATGGCAGGGTTGTGTGGTGTCATGGTCACTGTTCCCCTGAAGTTTGCTGCCGACAATAGTCCGTTTGAGGTTGTGCGGTTGTTTGAAGGCAAGTAGTGGAATGTGGGAGTGGCCTTAGCGAGATGTTCGTCTTCATCGATAACATACTGAAGGCTCCGGGGAAGGTGTCGTAGCTGCTCTGCTCTGGGGAAGTACTGGACGACGAAGAGTACTCTGTCCACCGTGTCCCGTGTTTGTCTTCTGAGGTCAGTGCGGCTTTTCACTGAGTTGAGCACCATATCTTAGAACATAGAACATAGAACACTACAGCGCAGAACAGACCCTTCGGCCCACGATGTTGCGCCGACCAGTTACAAAACAATGACCCACTAGCCTAAACCAATCCCTTTTCATCCATAAACCTATCCACAGATCTCTTAAACTCCCCCAAACTAGGTGCATTTACAACTGCAGCTGGCAGGGCATTCCAGTCCCTCACCACCCTCTGGGTAAAGAACCTACCCCTGACATCAGTCCTATAACTACCCCCCTTAATTTAAAGTCGTGCCCCCTCGTGCTAGCTTTCTCCATCCTAGGAAAAAGGCTATCACTATCTACCCTGTCTAAACCTCTAATCATCTTACATGTTTCAATGAGATCCCCTCTTAGCCGCCTTCTTTCCAGCGAAAACAACCCCAAATCTCTCAGTCTCTCCTCATAGGATCTCCCCTCCATACCAGGCAACATCCTGGTAAACCTCCTCTGCACCCGCTCCAAAGCCTCTACATCCTTCCTGTAATGTGAGGACCAGAACTGCACACAAAACTCCAAGTGTGGCCTCACCAGAGTTGTGTACAACTCTTGTTCTTAGGAGGGTGCCTTTCAGCATCTGTCGGTGTCAGTTGCGATCCTCCTCATCTGAGCAGCCCCAGCCTTCAGAACAGTGACCACGACACCACACAACCCTGCCACAGCAATCTCTGCAAGATGTGTCGGATCATCAACACAGATTCCATCATTTCACGTGAGAACATCATCCACCAGGTACATGGTACATACTCTTGCAACTCAGCCAACGTTGGCTACCTGATACGCCCACAGGAAAGGATATCCCAAGGCATGGTATATTGGGGAGACTATGCAGATACTACAACAGATGAACGAACACTGCTCGACAATCACCAGGCAGGAGAGTTCTCTTCCTGTCAGGGAACACATCAGTAGTTTCGGGTATTTGGCCTCTGATCTTCAGGTAAGCGTTCTCCAAGGCAGCCTTCACGATACATAACAGTGCAGAATCGCTGAACAGAAACTGATAGCCAAGTTCTGTACACATGAGAACTGCCTCAACTTGAATCTTGGGTTCATATCACACTACCTCTAACTCCCACAACTTGCCTGGGCTTCCAAAATCTCACTAACTGGAGACAACATACACCTCTTTAACCTGTGCTCAACCCTCTCTACACTCATATTGTCTGTACCTTTAAGACTTCATTACTGTAAAGACTCGCATTCCAACCATTATCTTGTAAATTTCATTTGTGTCTTTTTATGCTCTGTTTGTGAACACAACTCCTCGCTCACCTGAAGAAGGCGTGACACTCTGAAAGCTTCTCCTACCAAATAAACCTGTTGGACTTTAACCTGGTGTTGTGAGACTACTTACTGTGCTTACCTGAGTCCAACACCGCCATCTCCACGTCAGGGGAACACTTCAGCAGTAAAGGGCATTCAGCCTGACCTTCAGGTAAGCGTTCTCCAAGGTGGCCTTCAAGGCACACAACAACGCAGAAGCTGATAGCCAAATTCCACACACATGAGGACAGCCTCAACTGGGATCTTGGGTTCAGGTCACATTATCTGTAATCCCCACAACATATCTGGCCTTACAAAATCTCACTAACTGTCCTGGCTTGAGACAATTCACACCTCTTGAACCTGTACTTAATGTTCTCTCTACTCGCATTGTCTATACCTGTAAAGGCTTGATTACCTGTTAAGACTTGTAATTGAGTTTGTGTCTATCTATGGTCTGTTTGTGAACCAAATCCTCCACTCACCCGATGAAGGGGCAGTGCTCCGAAAGCTTGGTGCTATCAAATAAACCTGTTGGACTTTAACCTGGTGTTGTGAAAGTTATTACTGTGCCTACCCCAGTCCAACGCCAGCATCTCCACCCCATGATTATTGTAATATTGCCTTTTCTAGTGGTAAGCTGGAGAATTGGAAGAACTTCAAAGTCAGCTAAAGGCTCCCAAAATTAGAATCAAAAGTGCTAAGATGAAGTACAAAAGAAAACTAGCAGAAAACACAAACACAGATACCAGAAGCTGCTATAAGTATATAAAGAGAAATAGAGTAGCTGAAGTAAATGTTAGCCCTTCAGAGTTTTGAAGATTATTTATTTATTATTACAAGCAGGCCTACACCTACGCTGCAATGAACTTACTGTGAAAATCCCCCAGTTGCCAAACTCTGACACCTGCTCGGGTACACTGAGGGAGAATTTTAGCATGGCTGATGCACCTAACCAGCACGTCTTTCGGACTGTGGGAGGAAACTGGAGCACCTGGAGGAAATCCACACAGACACGGGGAGAATGTGCAAACTCCATACATATGGTCACACAAGACGGGAATCGAACCCGGGCACTGTGATGCAGCAGTGCTAACCACTATGCCACCATGCTGCCCACTAGACGACAATACCGGTGACATATTAACAGGGAATAGAGAGATGGCGGAGGCACTAAACCAATATTTTGCCTCTGTCTTCATTGTCAAGAATAATAGAGATTTTCCAAAGATTGTCATTGTTGCAGGGGAACTTGGTACAATCACCAGAGAGAAGGTATTGAATAAACTAATGAGATTAAAGGCAGAAGGCATTTGACAAGGTGGCGCATGAAAGACTGATCCAGAAGGTGAGATCGCAGGGAACTGGCGGCAGAGTACTGGATTGGATTGAAGATTGGCTGACTGACAGAAAGCAGAAGGTTGCGATAAATGGGGCCTTCTCTGACTGGTGAAACCTAACTAATGGGGTGCCACAGCGGTTAGTCCTCGGACCTCAACTGTTTACAATCTATATAAATGATCTATAAGCAGTGTAACATAGCAAAATTTGCAGATGAAATTAAAACAGGTGGGAAAGCAGGCAGTGAAGATTTTACAGACAAATAAAGACAGGCTAGGAGAATGGGTCAAAATTTGGCAGATGGAGTTTAATGTGGATAAATGAGTTGTCCATTTTGGCAGAAAAAAATAGAAAGGCAAATTATTACCTAAATGGAAACCAGATTCAAAATGCATCCAGACAGAGAGATCTGGGTGTCTATATTCATGAATCACAGAAATTCAATATGCTGGGTGCAGCACGTAATAAAAAAGGCAAATGGGGTGTTGGCATTTATTCCAAAGGGACTGGAGTATAAAAATAGAGAAGTGTGTATGGGGTGTTGGTGAGATGACATCTTAAGTATTGTGTCCAGTTCTGGTGTCCTTACTTGAGGAAGGATGTGGTAGCACTGGAGGCAGTTCAGAAGAGGTTCACCAGATTGATTCCAGAGATGAAAGGGTTGACATATAAGGAGGGATTAAATAAACAGTTTGGGCTTGTACTTGTTGGAGTTTAGAAGGATGTGAGGGGATCTGATCGAAGAAGACAAAATTTTAAAAGTGATTGATAAAGTAAATGTAGACCAAATGTTTCCTCTTATAGAACATAGAACATTACAGCGCAGAACAGGCCCTTCGGCCCACGATGTTGCGCCGACCAGTTACAAAAAGAATGACCCACTAGCCTATACCAATCCCTTTTCATCCATAAACCTATCTACAGATCTCTTAAACGCCCCTAAACTAGGAGCATTTACAACTGCAGCAGGCAGGGCATTCCAATCCCTCACCACCCGCTGGTAGAGAACCTACCCCTGACATCTGTCTTGTAGCTACCCCCCCTTAATTTAAAGCCATGCCCCCTCGTGCTAGCTTTCTCCATCCGAGGAAAAAGGCTATCACTATCCACCCTATCTAAACCTCTAATCATCGTATATGTTTCAATAAGATCCTCTCTTAGCCGCCTTCTTTCCAACGAAAACAACCCCAAATCCCTCAGTCTTTCCTCATAGGACCTCCCCACCATACCAGGCAACATCCTAGTAAACCTCCTCTGCACCCTCTCCAAAGCCTCCACATCCTTCCTGTAATGTGGGGACCAGAACTGCACACAGTACTCCAAGTGCGGCCGTACCAGAGTAGTGTGCAGTTGCAACATGACGCTGCGACTCTTAAATTCAATCCCCCTACCAATAAACGCCAAGACACCGTACGCCTTAACAACCTTATCTACTTGATTCCCAACTTTCAGGGATCTATGTTCACATACACCTAGATCCCTCTGTTCATCCACATTATTCAAAGTCCTCCCGTTAGCCCTATACTCGACACATCTGTTGCTCCTACCGAAGTGAATTACCTCACACTTCTCCGCATTAAATTCCATCCGCCACCTCTCGGCCCAGCTCTGCAACCTATCTAAGTCTCCCTGCAGACTATGACACCCTTCCTCACAATCTACCACACCTCCTACTTTGGTGTCATCAGCAAATTTAGTAATCCACCCAACTATACCCTCATCCAGATCATTAATAAAGATTACAAACAGCAGTGGCCCCAAAACAGATCCCTGAGGCACACCACTCGTAACCGAACTCCATGATGAATATTTACCATCAACCACCACCCTCTGTCTCCTATCTGATAGCCAATTTCTGATCCAATTTCCTAGATTACCCACAATCCCATACATCTGCATTTTCTGCAGAAGCCTACCATGGTGAACCTTATCGAACGCCTTACTAAAATCCATATATACCACATCAACTGCCTTGCCCCCATCCACCTCTTTGGTCACCTTATCAAAAAACTCAATAAAGTTAGTAAGGCACGACCTACCCGCTACAAAACCATGCTGACTATTTCTAATCAATTCATTACTGTCTATTTTACACCCCTGCAACCCAGTGTCCTCCTCAGCTATATTCATGTCCCCCTGCGTGAACACCGAAGAGAAATATTGGTTCAATGCTTCTCCAATCTCCTTCGGTTCCACACACAACTTCCCTCTGCTGTCTGTAACTGGCCCTAATCTTGCCCTGACCAACCTTCTATTCTTGACATACCTATAGAACGCCTTAGGATTCTCCTTAATCCTATCAGCCATCATTAATCGCCTTCATTAATCGAGGGATTGAGTTTAGGAGTCGGGAGGTAATGCTGCAACTTTACAGGACCCTTGTCAGGCCTCATTTGGAGTACTGTGCGCAGTTCTGGTCGCCTCACTATAGGAAAGACGTAGAAGCTATTGAAAGGGTGCAGAGGAGATTTACAAGGATGTTGCCTGGACTGGGAGGCATGCCTTATGAAGATAGGTTGAAGGAGCTGGGACTCTTTTCCCTGGAGAGGCGAAGGTTGAGAGGCGACCTGATAGAAGTTTATAAAATGTTGAGAGGAATAGATAGGGTGGACTCTCAGAGGCTATTTCCCCGGGTTGAAATGGTCGCTACGAGAGGACACAGATTTAAGGTGCGGGGAGGGAAGTACAGAGGTGATGTTAGGGGTAAGTTTTTCACTCAGAGGGTGGTGAGTGAATGGAATCGGCTGCTGTCATTGGTGGTGGAGGCGAACTCGCTGGGGTCTTTTAAAAGACTTCTGGATGAGTATATGGGGTTTAATGGGATTGGGGGTTATAGATAGGTCTATAGATTGGTGGGGTTGATGTGATCGGCGCAACTCGAGGGCCGAAGGGCCTGTTTGTGCTGTAATGTTCTATGTTCTATGTTCTAAACTCCATCTGCCACCCCTCTACCCAAGTCTCCAACTGATCTATATCCTGCTGTATCCTCTGATGGTCTTCACTGCTATCTGCAAATCCACCAACCTTTGTGTCGTCTGCAAACTTACTAATCAACCCAGTTACATTTTCCTCCAAATCATTTATATATATTACAAACAGCAAAGATCCCAGCACTGATCCCTGAGGAACACCACTTCTCAAAACCCTCCATTCAGAAACGCACCCTTCCACTGCCATCCCCTGGCTTCTTTGACCAAGCCACTTCTGTATCCACCTTGTCAGCTCACCTCTGATCCCATGCGACTTCACTTTCTACACCAGTCTGCCATGAGGGACCTTGTCAAAGGCCTTACTGAAGTCCATGTAGACAACATTCATCGCCCTACCCTCATTAATTATCTTCATCATTTCCTCGAAAAGCTCAATCAAGTTTGTGAGACACAACCTCCCCTTCACAAAACCATGTTGCCTCTCACTAATACGTCTTCTTATTTCCAAGTGGGAATAAATCCTGCCTTGAAGGATCCTCTCCAGTAATTTCCCCACCACTGATGTAAGGCTCACTGACCTGTAATTACCTGGATTATTCTTACTGTCCTTCTTAAACAAAGGAACAACATTGGCTTTCTCCAATCGTCTGAGACCTCCCCTGTAGCCAGTGAGGATACAAAGATTTCTCTTAAGGTCCCAGCAATTTCCTCTCAGTATTCTGGGGTATATAAAAACATAAGAACATAAGAAATAGGAGCAGGAGTAGGCCATCTGGCCCTTCGAGCCTGCCCTGCCATTCAATAAGATCATGGCTGATCTGTCGTGACTCAGCTCCACCTTCCCGCCCTTCCCATCAAGCCCTGGAGACTTGTCTACCTTAGTGTTCCTCAAGAACCCAAATACCTCATCCTTTTTGATCTCAACATGACTCAAACTATCTACATATCCTTTCCCAGACTCATCATCCACCAAGTCCTTCCCTTTGGCAAATACTGACGCAAAGTACTCATTTAATACCTTGCCCATTTCCTTTGACTCCAGACATAGATTCCTTCCCTCGTCCTTGAGTGGGCCAACCGTCTCCCTGGCTACCTCTTGTTCTTTACATATGTATAAAAAGCCTTGGGATTTTCCTTAATCCTACTGGCCAATGCACTTTCATGACCCTTTTTAGCTCTTCTTACTCCTTGTTTAAGTTTCTTTCTACTTTCCTTGTGTTCCACTTGTTTTGTGTGTTCCCAGCCTCCTAGCTTTGACAAAGGCTTCCTTTTTTCCTTTGACTAGACTCACAATATCTCCCGTTATACAAGGTTCTCAAAAATTGCTATACTTATCCTTCGTCCTTACAGGAATGTGCCAGTCCTGAATCCCTATCAACTTACATTTGAAAGCCTCCCACAAGCCAGATGTTGATTTGCCCTCAAATATCTGCCCCCAATCTACATTCTTCAGTTCCTGTCTAATATCACTGTAATAACATAACTATAAGGTTCATGGTGGGAGATATAGGAGGGATGTCCAAGGTAGATTCTTCACTCAGAGAGTGGTTGGGGTGTGGAATAGACTGCCTGCTGTGATAGTGGAGTCGGACACTTTTAGGTACTTTCAAGTGGTTACTGGATAGGCACATGGAGCACACCAGAATGATAGGGAACGGGATAACTTGATCTTGGGATTGGACATAGCTCGGCACAACATTGAGAGCCGAAGGGCCTGTACTGTGCTGTAATGTTCTATGTTCTAATTAGCCTTCCCCCAATTTAAACCTTCGCTTGAGGACTACACTTATCTTTATCCATCAGTACCTTAAAGCTTACTGAATTATGGTCACTGTTCCCAAACTGCTCTCCTACTGAAATATCAACCACCTGGCCAGGCTCATTCCCCAATACCAGGTCCATTATGGGCCCTTCCCTAGTTGGCTTTTCTACATACTGTTTCAGGAAACCCTCTTGGATGCTCCTTACAAACTCTGCCCCATCCACACCCCTAGCACTAAGTGCATCCCAGTCAATATTGGGGAAATTAAAATCTCCCACATTACTTTTACACCTTGTTACTTTTACACCTTGTTACTTTTACACCTTGCCAAAATCTCCCTACACATCTGTTCCTCAATCTCCCGCTGGCAGCTGGGTGGCCTATAGTAAATCCCCAACATTACGACTACACTTTTCCTATTCCTGAGCTCTTCCCATATTGTCTTGCTGTATGAGCCCTCTGAGATGTCCTCCTGGAGTACAGCTGTGATATTCTCCTTAACCAGTAGTGCAATTCCCCCACCTTTTTACATCCCCCTCTAACATGCCTGAAACATCTGTATCCTGGAATGTTAAGCTGCCAATCCTGTCCTTCCCTTAACCAAGTCTCTGTAATAGCAACAACATCACAGTTTCTAGTACTAATCCAAGCTCTAAATTCATCTGCCTTACCTGCTACACTTCTCACATTGAAACAAATGCGCTTCAGTCCACCAAACCCTCTCTGATTTGCAATCCCACCCTGCCTGCTGTTTCTCTGAGTCCTACTGGCCCTACTCTCTCATTCCCCTTCAACTGATTCACCTTTGCTCTGGGTCCCACCCCCCTGCCAAACTAGTTTAAATCCTCCCACGTGACACTCGCAAACCTCCCGGCCAGAATATTTGTGCCCCTCCAGTTTAGATGCAACCCGCCCTTGTACAGGTCCCATCTGCCCTGGAAGAGACCTCAACGGTCCAGACATCTAAGAATATAAGAACATAAGAAACAGGAGCAGGAGTAGGCCATCTAGCCCCTCGAGCCTGTCCCGCCATTCAATAAGATCATGGCTGATCTGTCGTGTCTCAGCTCCACTTTCCCGCCCTCTCCCCATAACTTTTAATCCCCTTGCCTATCAAAAACCTATCAACCCGCGTCTTAAATATATTTAGCGAGGCAGCCTCCACCACTTCAACGGGCAGAGAATGCCAGAGATTCACCACCCTTTGAGTGAAGAAATTCCTCCTCAACTCTGTTCTAAACCACCCCCCCTTTATCTTGAGGCTGTGCTCTCTAGTCCTACTGTCCTTTCTGAGCAGGAAGAGTCTCTCTACCTCTATTCTATCCATCCCATTCATCATCTTATATCTCTCAATGAGATCTCCCCTCATTCTTCTAAACTCTAACGAGTACAAGCCTAGTTTATTCAGCCTCTCCTCATAGTTCAACCCCCTCAACTCCGGTATCAGCCTAGTAAACCTCTCCTGCACTCCCCCCAAGGCCAAAATATCCTTGCGCAAGTCCGGCGACCAAAACTGCACACAGTACACCAGCTGTGGCCTCACCAGTGCCCTGTACAGTTGCAGCAAGACCTCCCTACTTTTATATTCAAAAACCCTCCTTCCTACATCTGAAACCCTCCTGCCTACACCAGCTGTTTAGCCAGTGAAGCCTTCCATTGTTTGCTGGAGCAGACGAGTGAAGGAGCAGAGAGAGAGCTAAGATTTTACCTGTTAAAAACCTGTTTAAAATAAGTTTAAAGCACTTTGTTCTTTGTAGAACTGTTTAAAGCATTTATTTTATTGTATTTACTGCTTTAAGAATTCTGAGGGAGTGTTTAGAAGGAGTTGTGGACCAGCCTGCTTTAAATCAGCGCCAGGTTTAAAAGGAGGCCTGGTGTAGACAGCGGGCAGTGGAGTGAGAGGGAAGCAGAGTGAGTTAATAGGGCTTAATATCAAAAAGGGCTGGAAGGAAAAAAGGCCTGGTGAGTTTGTTTGAAAAAACAAGGAAAAAAATTTTTTCTCAAACCTACTACAGTGAATAATGGAGGGGCATGTGATGTGTGGTTTCTGTATCTTGTGGGAACTGGTGGACCCCAGGGTCCTCCCCAGTGACCATGTCTGCAGTAAGTGCAGGTTGCTGGAGGAGCTCCAGCTCAAGGTGGATGAGCTGGCCTCTGAGCTACAGAGACTGAGGCTCATCAGGGGGAGAGAGGGTGCCATTGTCAATGGGGTGCAAGTGACATCCACCCCCCCCTAGACTGGCTAACTCTAAGGGTCAGGGACAAGAGGGGGCTGCTGGGAAGAGGAAGGGGGGTGGGGAGAGGAGGCCTCAGCCTCTTAATCTGCATAACAGGTTTGAGGTTTTTGCTGCCAGTCTGTCTGGAAGAGGACGAGGCAGGTGAGGTTGGTGAGCAAATTGCACACGGTACAGTGATGCAGCAGGACATAGGCAAAAAGAAGGGGAAAAGGAACGTAGTAGTAATTGGGGACAGTGGGGTGAAGGGTATTGACACTGTCCTTTGTCACAATGACAAAGTGCACAGAAGGGTGTGTTGTCTGCCTGGTGCTCGGGTACGGGATGTCGCAGCTGGGCTGTAGAGGAACCTGGAGTGGGAGGGTGAGAATCCGGTCATTGTGGTGCATGTGGGTGCCAACGACGTACGCAAAGTGCGGACTGAGGATCTGGGGAGGGAGTATGAGAAGCTGGGAATGGAATTAAAAAGTAGAACTGACAACATGGTCATCTCTGGGCTACTGCCTGAACCGTGTGCAGACGGGCATAGGGTTGACAGGATTAAGGAAATGAATGGGTGGCTCAGAGATTGGTGTGGGAGGAATGTGTTTGAATTTATGGGGCATTGGCACCAGTACTGGGGTAGGTGGGACCTGTTCAGGCGGGATGGGGTTGGTCTGAACCGTGTTGGGACCAGAGTGCTGGCGAATCAATTAGGGTTAGGGTAGGAGAAACTATGAAGCTGGGCTAGCGCATAATATAAAAAAAATAGCAAGAGTTTTTATAAATATATAAAAAGGAAGAGGCTGGCTAGGGTGAACGTTGGTCCTTTAGAGGATGAGAAAGGGGACCTAGTGGTAGGGGATGGGGATATGGCTAAGGTATTGAATAACTTTTTTGTTTCTGTCTTCACGGAGGAGGACGTGAATAATTTGCCGGGTGTTAGCGATGGAAAGGTGGTAGGACTGGAGGGTCTTAATGACATTACTGTTACTAGAGAGACGGTGCTCAACAGACTGGAGGGGCTGATTGTGGACAAGTCCCCAGGACCGGATGGAATGCATCCGAGGGTTCTGAAAGAAATGGCGGAGGTTATAGTGGATGCATTGGTGGTTATTTTCCAGACATCGCTGGATTCCGGGGAAGTGCCGGAAGATTGGAAAACGGCTAATGTTACGCCGTTGTTTAAGAAGAGTGCCAGGCAAAAGGCAGGGAATTATAGGCCGGTTAGTTTAACGTCTGTGGTAGGTAAAATGTTAGAATCCGTCATTAAGGAGGAAATTGCGAGGCATCTTGAAGGGAATTGCTTGATAGAGCAGACGCAGCACGGTTTCATTAAAGGGAAGTCGTGTCTGACAAATTTACTGGAGTTCTATGAGGATGTGTCTAGGGCGGTGGATAGAGGAGAGCCGGTGGATGTGGTCTTTCTGCATTTTCAGAAGGCGTTTGACAAAGTACCTCATAAGAGGTTATTGCAGAAGGTCAGGGGACTTGGAGTTGGGGGAAGGGTGTTAGCGTGGATAGAGGATTGGTTGTCAAATAGGAGGCAGAAAGTGGGGGTCAACGGGTGCTATTCGGATTGGCGGATGGTGACTAGTGGAGTGCCCCAGGGGTCGGTGCTGGGGCCTCAGCTTTTTACCATTTATATAGATGATCTGGAGGAGAGAACCGAGTGTAGGGTGTCGAAATTTGCGGATGATACCAAGATTGGGGGAACGGCAAATTGTGCGGAGGGTGTGGAGAGTCTGTAGAAGGATCTAGATAGGCTGGGAGAATGGGCCAGGGAATGGCAAATGGAATTTAATGTTGGCAAGTGTGAGGTGGTCCACTTTGGTAGGAAGAATGGTAGGAAGGACTATTACTTACGTGGTGAAAAACTGCAGCAGGCGACAGTGCAGAGGGACCTCAGGGTCCTTGTGCATGAGTCGCAAAAACCCAGCTTGCAGGTGCAGCAGGTGGTCAGGACGGCAAATGGGATGCTGGCCTTCATAGCGAAGGGGATTGAATATAAAAGTAGGGAGGTCTTGCTGCAGCTGTACAGGGCATTGGTGAGGCCGCAGCTGGAGTACTGTGTGCAGTTTTGGGCGCCGCACCTCTGCAAAGATATTTTGGCCTTGGAGGGAGTGCAGAGGAGGTTTACTAGGCTGATACCGGAGTTGAGGGGGTTGAGCTATGAGGAGAGGCTGAATGAACTAGGTTTGTACTCACTGGAGTTTAGAAGAATGAGGGGAGATCTCATTGAGACGTATAAGATGATGAATGGGATGGACAGGATAGAGGTGGAGAGACTCTTCCCGCTCAAAAAAGACAGTAGGACTAGGGGGCACAGCCTCAAGATAAAGGGGGGGCATTTTAGAACGGAGTTGAGGAGGAACTTCTTCACTCAAAGGGTGGTGAATCTCTGGAATTTTCTACCCGTTGAAGTGGTGGAGGCTGCCTCGCTAAATATTTTCAAGAAGCGGGTTGATGGGTTTTTGATAAGAGAAGGGATTAAGGGTTATGGGGAGAGGGCTGGAAAGTGGAACTGAGCCACGACAGATCAGCCATGATCTTATTGAATGGCGGGACAGGCTCGAAGGGCCAGATGGCCTACTCCTGCTCCTATGTGGTGGTGAGGGATTGGAATGCCCTGCCTGCTGCAGTTGTAAATGCTCCAAGTTTGGGGGCGTTTAAGAGATCTGTAGATAGATTTATGGATGAAAAGGGATTGGTATAGGCTAGTGGGTCATTCTTTTTGTAACTGGTCGGCGCAACATTGTGGCCCGAAGGACCTGTTCTGCGCTGTAATGTTCTATTTCTTATGTTCTTACATGTTGAGCTGCATTATCTGCCTATTCTTAGCCTCACTAGCACATGGGACAGGGAGTAATACTGAGATTACCACCCTAGAAGTCCTGCTTAACTTTCTACATAACTCCCTAACTGCTGCTGCAGGATCTTATCACTCTTCCTGCCTATGTTGTTACTACCAATATGTATCACGACCTCTGGCTGTTCACCCTCTCCCTTCTGTCCATTCAGAGATATCCTGGACCTTGGTACCAGGGAGGCAACATATCATCCTGGAGTCTCTTTCACGTCCACAAAAACACCCATCTATACCCCTAACTCTCGAGTCCCCTATAATTATTGCTCTAGTCCTCTTTGCCCCTCCCTGCTTAACAACAGAGCCAGCTGTGGTATCACTGCTTTGGCTGCTGGCATCCCCTGATAGCCCATCTCCCCCAACAGTATCCAAAATGGTATACTTGTTAGAGAGAGGGATGACCAAGGGGATTCCTGCACTGACTGCCTGTCCCTTCTGGCGGTCACCTATATTCACGTGCTCACTGTGTTTCAGTGTGACCGTGTCACACTGAAGATCTCCAGAGACAGTCCTGGAAACAATGGCTTGATGACAAGTGGTTGGGTTGATCAAGAGCAGGTTCGAGGCCTGAGGGAGGGGTCCAGGTAGAGAGGAAGCACTGAAGTTAGGTGACAGGATCTGCTGAATGGGGGGAGGACCCCTGCCCAAATAAGTGAGCATGGAGATGAAGGCAAGGAGGAGTTCAGGCTGCCATGAGGAACCTTATCAAAGGCTTTACTAAAGTCCATGCATACAATATTCCTTGCCCTGCCCTGGTCAATTTTTCTTGTCACTTCCTCAAAGAACTCAATTACTTTATGAGACACAACCTCTCCTTTACAAAACCATATTAGAGGGTATGGTGAATAAAGGGCGAGGGCTAGGGTTAGGAAGAATGTGATCCGGGGAAGAGGTGAAGAGTTCTAGATCAGTGTTGGTATCGATGAAATATCACGGGATCCAGGGTGAGGTAGCCAATTGGATCAAAATTGGCTTGATGACACAGTGGTTAACACTGCTGCCTCACAGTGCCAGGAACCTGATTCAATCCCCAGCTTGGGTTACCATCTGTGTGGAGTTTGCACATTCTCCCCTTGTCTGCTTGGGTTTCCTGTGGGTGCTCTGGTTTTGTCCCAGTCTGAAAGACATATTGGTTATGTGCATTGGCCATGCTTATTTCTCCAAGAGTGTAACCGAACAGGCAGAAGGATTTTCACAGTAACTTCACTGCAGTGTTAATGTAAGCCTACATGTGACACTAATAAATAAATTTAAAACTTAAAGACAGGGTGATTGTAGAGGGTCGTTTTCAAACTGGAGGCCTGTGACCAATGGTCTGCCTTGGAGATCAGTGGTGGGTCCATTGTTATTTGTCATTTATAGTAATGATTTGGATAAGAACTGAAGAGGCATCATTAGTAGGTTTGTTGATGACACCAAAATTGGTGGTATACTGGGACAGTGAAGAAAGTTATCTAGGATTGCAACAGATCTTGATCAATTGGTCCAGTGGGCTGATGAATGGCAGATGGAGTTTAATTTAGATAAATGTGAAGTGAATCATTTTGGTAGATCGAACCAGGGCCACGACTTACCCAATTAAAGGTAAGCGTTGGGTAGAGTTCTCGATCGAGGAGATCTAGGGGTACAGGTTCAGAGCTCCTCGAAAGTAGAATCACTGGTGGACAGGATGGTGAAGAAGGCATTTGGCATGCTTGATTTCATTGGTCAGAACACTGAATATAGGAGTTAAGACATCTTGTTGAAGTTGTACAAGACATTGGTAAGGCCACACTTAGGATATTGTGTACAATTCTGATCTTAGAGAAAGGAGATTATTAAACTAGATAGAGTGCAGGAAAGATTTACTGGGTGCTACTGGGGCTTGATGGTTGAGTTATAAGGAGAGGCTGGACAGACTGGACTTTTTTCTCTGGAGCGGAGGTGGCTTAGGGGTGATCTTTAAAGTTTATTTATTAGTCACAAGTGAGACCTACATTAACACTGAACATAGAACAGTACAGCACAGTACAGTCTCTTTGGCCCTCAATGTTGCGCCAAGCTTTGTCTGAAACAAAGGTCAAGCTATCCCACTCCCTATCATTCTGGTGTGCTCCATATGCCTATCCAATAACCAAAAGATCCTAAAGTGTCCGACTCCACTATTACAGCAGGCAGTCCATTCCACACCCCAACCACTCTGAGTAAAGAATCTACCTTGGACATCCCTCCTAAATCTCCCACCATTAATCTTATAGTTATGCACCCTAGTAACAGTACATCCACCTAAGGGAATAGTCTCTGCACGTTCATTCTACCTATCCCCCTCATCATCTTATAAACCTCTATTAAGTCGCCTCTCATCTTCCTCTGCTCCAAAGAGAAATGCCCTAGCTTCTTCAACCTTTCCTCATAAATCCTACCCTCCAAACCAGGCAGCATCCTGGTAAATCTCCTCTGCACTCTCTCCAACGCTTCCACATTCTTCCTCTTTTAAGGTCAAACCAAATAGACAAACTCAAATTAAATTAGGACAAAGTAAAAGGGGCAGCTCCCCAAAAGAAAGGGGAACAGCCCAAACAAAAACAAAAGTACAAAGAAAACTTAAGACACATCAAATCAAAATGCGATTGTCGGGGTCTATAACGCAACACAGGTTTTATAGTGAGGTGACCAGAACTGCACACAATATTCCAAATGTGGTCTCACTAAGGTCCTGTACAGTTGCAACATAACCTCACAGCTCTTAAACCCCCTGTTAACAAACGCTAACACACACCTTCTTCACAGCTCTATCCACTTGAGTGGCAACCTTCAAAAATCTATGGATATGAACCCCAAGATATCTCTGTTCCTCCATATTCTCAGAACACTGCCAGTGACCCTGTAATCCACATTCAAATTTGTCCTACCAAAATGAATCACCTCACACTTATCAGGGTTCAACTCCATCTTTCGGTCCAGCTCTGCATCCTGACATTGTCCCTTTGCAGCCTACAGGAGCTGAGTCACGACAGATCAGCCATGATCTTATTAAATGGCGGGGCAGGCTCGAAGGGCCAGATGGCCTACTCCTGCTCCTATTTCTTATGTTCTTATGTTAACAGCCCTCCACCTCATCCACTACTTCACCAATCTTGGTGTCATCAGCAAATTTACTAACCTACCCTTCTAAGTTGAAGTTATTGTGAAATTCCCCAATCGCCACACTCCAGCACCTGTTCAGGTCAATGCACCTAACCAGCATATCTTTCAAACTGTGGGAGGAAATTGCAGCACCTAGAGGAAACTCATGCAGACATGGGATAACGTGCAAATTCTACACAGACAGTGACCCAAGCTGGGAATTGAACCCAGAACCTGTGGCATTGTAAAACAGCAGTGCCTGCCACTGTGCCACGTTATTGAAATCTATAAAATGGGGGGCATAGATTAACTAAATAGTCAATATCTTTTCCCAAAGGTAGGAGAGTCTAAAACTAGAGGGCGTACGTTTGAGGGGAGAGAGTGTCCAGAGTGTCTGGAACAAGCTGCCAGAGGCAGTAGACCAGCTTTGACAAAGGATCGTCCGGAACTCGAAACGTCAGCTCTTTTCCTCTCCTTTCTGATGGGACCAGGCCTGCTGAAGTTTTCCAACGTTTTCTCTTTAGGGATGTGGGATAAAGGGGATCAACGATTTGCGATAGGACGAGTTAAGCCGGTATCTCTCTGGGTTTTTTTTGGGTTGGTGCGGGTGAAGCGAGGTGGTGAAGATTAAGGGTTGGAGTTGCCTGTGAGTGAAGCGGGTGTTTCTCCGGGTTTAAATTTACCTTGCTCACTGGCGCCCATTTTCTAGAAGCCTGCATCCACTGGCGTCACTTCCTGGATACATAGCACAGGCCGGAAGTTGGGCGTGGCCATGTTGGTAAAGGATGGTCTGGGATTGGGCCTGCAATCGCGGGATTCGCGCAGCCTCCAGCTTCCCAGTGTAGCGGATCGGTCACCCAGAACCTTGGTGATTAACCCGACAGGGATGAGGGTGAAGGGGGGAACGGTAGGGCGGAGGGGTGGGGTGGGGTGGGGTGGGGTGGGGTGAACGGTAGGGCGGAGGGGGTGGGGTGGGGGGAACGGTAGGGCGGAGGGGGGGGTGGGGTGGGGGGAACGGTGGGGGCGGAGGGGGTGGGGTGGGGGGAACGGTGGGGCGGAGGGGAGGGGGTGGGGTGGGGGGAACGGTGGGGCGGAGGGGAGGGGTGGGGTGGGGGGGAACGGTGGGGCGGAGGGGAGGGGGGTGGGGGGAACGGTGGGGCGGAGGGGAGGGGTGGGGGGAACGGTGGGGCGGAGGGGAGGGGGTGGGGTGGGGGAACGGTGGGGCGGAGGGGAGGGGGTGGGGTGGGGGGAACGGTGGGGCGGAGGGGAGGGGGTGGGGTGGGGGGAACGGTGGGGCGGAGGGGAGGGGGTGGGGTGGGGGGAACGGTGGGGCGGAGGGGAGGGGGTGGGGTGGGGGAACGGTGGGGCGGAGGGTGAGGGGGTGGGGTGGGGGAACGGTGGGGCGGAGGGGAGGGGGTGGGGTGGGGGGAACGGTGGGGCGGAGGGGAGGGGGTGGGGTGGGGGGAACGGTGGGGCGGAGGGGAGGGGGTGGGGTGGGGGGAACGGTGGGGCGGAGGGGAGGGGGTGGGGTGGGGGGAACGGTGGGCGGAGGGGAGGGGGTGGGGGTGGGGGGTGAACGGTGGGGCGGAGGGGAGGGGGTGGGGTGGGGGAACGGTGGGGCGGAGGGGAGGGGGTGGGGTGGGGGGAACGGTGGGGCGGAGGGGAGGGGGTGGGGTGGGGGAACGGTGGGGCGGAGGGGAGGGGGGGGTGGGTGTGGGGGGGAACGGTGGGGCGGAGGGGAGGGGGGGTGGGGTGGGGGGAACGGTGGGGCGGAGGGAGGGGGTGGGGTGGGGGGAACGGTGGGGCGGAGGGGAGGGGGGTGGGGGTGGGGGGGGAACGGTGGGGCGGAGGGGGTGGGGGTGGGGGGAACGGTGGGGCGGAGGGGAGGGAGGGGTGGGGTGGGGGGGAACGGTGGGGCGGAGGGGAGGGGGTGGGGTGGGGGGAACGGTAGGGCGGAGGGGGGTGGGGTGGGGGGGAACGGTTAGGCGGAGGGGGTGGGGTGGGGGGAACGGTAGGGCGGAGGGGGTGGGGTGGGGGGAACGGTAGGGCGGAGGGGGTGGGGTGGGGGGAACGGTAGGGCGGAGGGGGGGGTTGGGGTGGGGGGAACGGTAGGGCGGAGGGGGTGGGGTGGGGGAACGGTAGGGCGGAGGGGGTGGGGTGGGGGGAACGGTAGGGCGGAGGGGGTGGGGTGGGGGAACGGTAGGGCGGAGGGGGTGGGGTGGGGGGAACGGTAGGGCGGAGGGGGTGGGGGTGGGGGGAACGGTAGGGCGGAGGGGTTGGGGGGGGGAACGGTAGGGCGGAGGGGGTGGGGTGGGGGGAACGGTAGGGCGGAGGGGGTGGGGGGGAGAACGGTAGGGCGGAGGGGATGGGGGGGGACGGCAGGGCGGGGGAAGGCAGGGCGGGGGGGGGGACGGCAGGGCGGGGGGGCGGAGGACGGCAGGGCGGGGGGGGGGACGGCAGGGCAGATGGGGGACGGCAGGGCAGATGGGGGGACGGTAGGGCGAGGGGGTGGGGGGACGGTAGGGCGGAGGGGGTGGGGGGGGGACGGTAGGGCGGAGGGGGTGGGGGGGACGGTAGGGCGGAGGGGGTGGGGGGGACGGTAGGGCGGAGGGGTGGGGGGACGGTAGGGCGAGGGGTGGGGGGGGACGGTAGGGCGGAGGGGGTGGGGGGGGACGGTAGGGCGGAGGGGTGGGGGGGGGGACGGTAGGGCGGAGGGGGTGGGGGGGGGAGAACGGTAGGGCGGAGGGGATGGGGGGGGGACAGCAGGGGGGGACGGCAGGGCGGGGGGGGGACGGCAGGGCGGGGGGGGGACGGCAGGGCAGATGGGGGACGGTAGGGCGGAGGGGGTTGGGGGGGGACGGTAGGGCGGAGGGGGTGGGGGGGGACGGTAGGGCGGAGGGGGTGGGGGGGACAGCAGGGTGGGGGGGGGACAGCAGGGAGGGGGGGGTGGGGTGGGGGGGGGGACGGCAGGGCGGAGGGGGTGGGGTGGGGGGGACGGCAGGGCGGAGGGGGGGGTGCTGGGCGGGGGGGGGACAGCAGGGCGGGGGTTGACGGCAGGGCGGAGGGGGTGGGGGGGGGACGGCAGGGGGGAGGGGGTGGGGTGGGGGGAACGGTAGGGCGGAGGGGGGGGAGAACGTTAGGGCGGAGGGGGTGGGGGGGTAGGGCAGAGAGGATGGGGGGGTAGGGCGAGGGGGTGGGGGTGGGTAGGGTGGGGGGGTAGGGCGGAGGGGGTGGGGGGGTAGGGCGGAGGGGGTGGGGGGGTGGGCGGAGGGGGGGGGGGGCGGAGGGGGGAGGGCGGAGGGGGGAGGGGAGGGTGGGGAGAGCGGGGTTGGGGGAGAGGGTGGGGGGGGGCGGAGGGGAAGGGGGGAGGGTGGGGGGGGCGGAGGAGGGTGGTGGAGGGGGCGGGGATCGTGGGGGTAGGGCGGGGTGGTGAGGGGGGAACGGAGGGTGGGAGGGGAGCAGAGGGGTAGGGCGGGCTGGTGGGGGGGAACGGAGGGTGGGAGCGGGGGTGGGGGGGGGATCGGAGTGGGGGTGGGGCTGGGTTGGGGGGGGGGCGGGGGAGCTGGGGGTTGGGGGGGAGAGGGGCGGGTTGGGGGTGTGGTCGAGGGGCGGGGTGGGCGTGGAGGGTTGGGATGGGGCGGGGGGCGTGGGTGGGTGGACGTTGGTGGATGGGTTGGGGGTTAGAGTGGTGGGTGGGGTTGGGGTGTGGGGTTGAAGGGATGGGCGGGGTTGGGTTGGGGGTGGAGGGATGTGGTGGGGTTGGATTGGAGGGATGGGGTGGGGGGATGGATGGGGCGGGAGGCCATGGGGTGGGTGGGGGCGGGGGCTGGTGTTGGGTGTAGGGAGACGGAGTGGGTGGGGGGATGGAGGGGAGGTATTCAATTTTGGTTTGATTTATTATTTCTTGAGCAATATACAGACAAAGCATACCATTCATAGTGAAGGAAAAGAGGGTGCAGATTGTGGTGTGAGGAGATGGACGAAGGGTCTTGACTGCGGAGGAATGGGGGTTGGCGGGAGGGGGAGATGGATG
This sequence comes from Prionace glauca, assembly GCA_037974335.1. Classification (NCBI taxonomy): domain Eukaryota; kingdom Metazoa; phylum Chordata; class Chondrichthyes; order Carcharhiniformes; family Carcharhinidae; genus Prionace; species Prionace glauca. The sequence goes on from CM075731.1 coordinate 109,743,408, forward strand.
GATAGGGTGGAATAGAATCACGGAATTCCTACAGTGTAGGAGGAAGCAATTCGGCCAGTCGATTACTGCAACAACTACAATCCTACTCAGGCCCCATTTCCATAGCCCCACATATTTACACTGCTTATCCTTCTGAGTTTAGGGTTAATTGATCATGGTCAATCAACTGAAGCTGCATATTTTTGGACTATGGGAGGAAACTAGCACAGTAAAAAGTCTGACAACACCAGGTTTTAGGTCCAACCTATTTATTTGATAATATACTCACAAGCTTTCGGGGTTAGTCCCTTCGTCAGGTGAAAGGAGAGTTCTGGCCTCAGACAGAGCATATAAAGCACAGACAGTTTACAGATTACTGATTAGAATGCAAATCCTTACACCTAACCCAAGACATAAGAACATAAGAAATAGGAGCAGGAGTAGGCCATCTGGCCCTTCGAGCCTGCCACGCCATTCAATAAGATCATGGCTGATCTGTCGTGACTCAGCTCCACCTTCCCGCCCTCTCCCCATAACCCTTAATCCCCTCTCTTATCAAAAACCCATCAACCCGTTTCTTAAAATATTTAGCGAGGCAGCCTCCACCACTTCAACGGGCAGAGAATTTCAGAGATTCACCACCCTTTGAGTGAAGAAGTTCCTCCTCAACTCTGTTCTAAACCGCCCCCCCCTTTATCTTGAGGCTGTGCCCCTAGTCCTACTGTCTTTTTTGAGCGGGAAGAGTCTCTCCACCTCTATCCTATCCATCCCAGTTCATCATCTTATACGTCTCAATGAGATCTCCCCTCATTCTTCTAAACTCTAACGAGTACAAGCCTAGTTTATTCAGCCTCTCCTCATAGCTCAATCCCCTCAACTCCGGTATCAGCCTAGTAAACCTCCTCTGCACTCCCTCCAGGGCCAAAATATCCTTGCGCAGGTGCGGCGCCCAAAACTGCACACAGTACTCCAGCTGCGGCCTCACCAATGCCCTATACAGCTGCAGCAAGACCTCCCTACTTTTATATTCAATCCCCCTCGCTATGAAGTGGCTGATAATGTGAGTGGAAGGAGCACTGATCACAGTTTAAAGAGATGTGTATTGTCTCCAGACAGTACAGTAATGAGGTTTTGCAAACCCAGGCAAGTCACGGGGGTTACAGATAGTGCAACATGAACCCAAGATCCCTGTTGAGACCGTCCTCATGTGTGCGGAACTTGGCTATCAGTCTCTGTTCAGTGACTCTGCGCTGTCGTGTGTCGTGAAGGCCGCCTTGGAGAATGCTTACCCGAAAGTCAGAGGCTGAAAGTCAGAGAGATCCGCAGTGCAACAGCCTAAGAGGAAGGAATCCAATTGGACTTCTCCGGAAGGCCGCTGCCCTCGACTGGACTTGTATGCCCAAACCATCAGGAGGTGCGTTAACACCAGATTCATCAGCCGCACTCACAAGACAGCCCCAAACATCACCCAAGCACAACGCAACGCCATCCACGCTCTCAAGACAAACCGCAACATTGTCATCAAACCAGCAGACAAAGGAGGGGCCATCGTCATACTGAACAGAACGGATTACTGTAAAGAAGTGTACCGACAACTAAACAATGAGGAACACTACAGACAATTATCCACAGATCCGACCAAAGAACACACTCGTCAACTCAACAATCTGATCAAGACCTTTGATCTGGACCTTCAGAGCACCCTCCGTGCTCTCATTCCACGTACTCCCCGCATTGGAGATCTCTACTGCCTCCCAAAGATACACAAGGCAAACACACCTGGCCGTCCCATCGTATCGGGCAATGGAACTCTGTGTGAGAACCTCTCCGGCTACGTCGAGGGCATCCTGAAACCCATTGTACAAAGAACCCCCAGCTTTTGTCACGACACTACGGACTTCCTACTGAAACTCAGCACACACGGAGCAGTTGAACCAGGGACACTCCTCGTCACAATGGATGTCTCAGCGCTCTACACCAACATCCCCCACAACGATGGCATTGCTGCGACTGCCTCAGTACTCAATGCTGACAACTGCCAGTTTCCAGGTGCAATTTTACAACTCATCCGCTTTATCCTGGACCACAATGTCTTCACCTTCAACAACCAGTTTTTCATCCAGACACACGGAACAGCCATGGGGACCAAATTTGCACCTCAATATGCCAACATCTTCATGCACAGGTTCGAACAAGACTTCTTCACTGCACTTCTTGCTTTCAGACAACCACACAACCTCAAACAGACCATTGTTCGCAGCAAACTACCCAGCCTTCAGGAGAACAGTGACCACAATACCACACAACCCTGCCACAGCAACCTCTGCAAGACATGCTGGATCATCGACATGGATACCATCATCACACGTGAGAATACCATCCACCAGGTACATGGTAAATACTCTTGCAACTTGGCCAACATTGTCTACCTGATACGTTGCAAGAAAGGATGTCCCGAAGCATGGTACATTGGGGAGACCATGCAGACGCTACGACAACGGATGAATGAACATCGCTCGACAGTCACCAGGCAAGACTGTTCCCTTCCTGTTGGCGAACACTTCAGTGGTCACGGACATTCAGCCTCTGCTTTCGGGTAAGCATTCTCCAAGGCGGCCTTCACGAAACATGACAGCGCAGAGTCGCTGAACAGAGACTGATAGCCAAGTTCCGCACACATGAGGACGGTCTCAACAGGGATCTTGGGTTCATGTCGCACTATCTGTAACCCCCGTGACTTGCCTGGGTTTGCAAAACCTCACTTACTGTACTGTCTGGAGATAATACACATCTCTTTAAACTGTGATCAGTGCTCCTTCCACTCACATTATCAGCCACTTCAGGTCTTGAACAGCAGGTTAGGTGTAAGGATTCGCATTCTAATCAGTAATCTCTAAACTGTCTGTGCTTTATATGCTCTGTCTGAGGCCAGAACTCTCCATTCACCTGACGAAGGGACTAACCCCGAAAGCTTGTGAGTATATTATCAAATAAATAGGTTGGACTAAACCCTGGTGTTGTCAGACTTTTTATTGTATTTCCGCCAGTCCAACGCCGGCATACCCACATCAGGAAACTAGCATCCAGAGAAAATCCGTGCTGACACGGCAAGAGAGTCACCTGAGGTCATATTGAACCCGGGTTCCTGGCGCTGTGAGGCAGCAGCATGTGCTGCCCCACAGATAGAACTCTCAACACCAGGTTAAAGTCCAACCAGTTTATTTGATAGTAAACCCACAAGCTTTGCCCCTTCGTCAGGTGGGTGGAGAGTTCTGGTCTCAAACAGAGCATATAAAGGCACACACGGTTTACAGAATACTGATTAGAATGTGAATCTTTATAGCTAACCTGCTATTCAAGTCTTAAAGATGCAGACAGTATGAGTGGCGATAGCATAAGGCATAGGTCAAACAGATGTGTATTGTCTCCAGACAGGACAGTAAGTGAGAAGTTGCAAATTCAGGCAAGTCATGTGGGTTACAGAGGGGTTCATGTCGCACCATCTGTAACTCCCCATGACTTGCCTGATCTTGCAACTTCTCACTTACTAACCTGTCTGGAGACAATACACATCTCTTTAACCTATGCCTAATGCTATCGCCACTCACATTGTCTGCATCTTTAAGACTTGAATAGCAGGTTAGCTGTAAAGAATCACATTCTAATCAGTATTCTGTAAACTATGTGCCTTTATATGCTCTGTTTGAAACTAGAACTTTCCACACCTGACAAAGGGGCAAACCCTGAAAGCTTGTGGGTTTACTATCAAATAAACTGGTTGGACTTTAACCTGGTGTTGTGAGACTTCTTACTGTGTTTACACCAATCCAATGCTGGTATCTCCACATCATGAGGGGGTGAAAGTGAGGGGGGCATAGATGGGGACTGCAATGCACGGCATTGTGGGGGTGGGGCGGAGCAGGGTTTGAAATGCGTGTACTTTAATGCGAGGAGTATTCGCAATAAAGTGGATGAACTTGCAGCGTGGATCAGTACCTGGGACTTTGATGTTGTGGCCATTTCAGAGACATGGATAGAGCAGGGTCAGGAATGGATGTTGCAGGTCCCGGGGTACAAATGCTTTAGTCGGAGTAGAGAAGGAGGTAGAAGGGGGGTGGGGTAGCATTATTGGTCAAGGACTGTATCACAGTGTCAGAGAGGAAGTTTGATGAGGACTTGTCTGTTGAGGTAGTATGGGCAGAGATTAGAAATAGGAGAGGAGAGGTCACCCTGCTGGGAGTCTTTTATAGACCTCCAAAAAGTTCTAGAGAGGTTGAGGAAAGGATTGCGGAGACAATCCTGGTTAGGAGTTAAAGTAATAGGGTAATTGTTATGGGGGACTTTAACTTTACTAATATTGACTGGAATTGCTTTAGCTCTAGCTCGTTAGAGGGGGCAGTTTTTGTTCAAAGTGTGCAGGAAGGTTTTTTGACTCAGTATGTAGATAGGCCGACTAGAGGTGAAGCTATATTGGATTTGGTGCTGGGTAATGAGCCAGACTGGGTGCTAGACTTGGCAATTGGTGAGCATTTTGGTGATAGTGACCACAATTCGGTTACGTTCACCTTAGTGATGGAAAGGGATAGGCATGAACCTCGGGTCAGTAGTTTTAGCTGGGGGAAGGGTAATTATGAGGCTATTAGGAGAGAATTAGGAAGCATAGAACATTACAGCACAAACAGGCCCTTCGGCCCTCGAGTTGCGCCGATCACATCAACCCCACCAATCTATAGACCTATCTATAACCCCCAATCCCATTAAACCCCATATACTCATCCAGAAGTCTTTTAAAAGACCCCAGCGAGTTCGCCTCCACCACCGATGACGGCAGCCGATTCCATTCACTCACCACCCTCTGAGTGAAAAACTTACCCCTAACATCACCTCTGTACTTCCCTCCCCGCACCTTAAATCTGTGTCCTCTCGTAGCGACCATTTCAACCCGGGGAAATAGCCTCTGAGAGTCCACCCTATCTATTCCTCTCAACATTTTATAAACTTCTATCAGGTCGCCTCTCAACCTTCGCCTCTCCAGGGAAAAGAGTCCCAGCTCCCTCAACATATCTTCATAAGGCATGCCTCCCAGTCCAGGCAACATCCTTGTAAACATAGGTTGAAGCATAGGTTGGACTAGGATTACAGGGACTGGGAATGTCCGAAATGTGGAATTTTTTCAAGGAACAGCTACTGCAGGTCTGCGATAGGTATGTCCCTGTCAGGCAAGGAGGATTTGGTAGGCCCAGGGAACCGTGGTGTACTAAAAAAGTTGATTCGTTGGTTAGGAAGAAAAAGGAGGCTTATGTTCGGATGAGGCTTGAGGGCTCAGGTAGTGCATTAGAAAGCTTTAGATTGGCTAGGAGGGAGTTAAGAAGGGCTAAAAGAGGACATGAGGTGACTTTGGCTGATAGGATTAAGGAGAATCCTAAGGCGTTCTATAGGTATGTCAATAACTTTTTTGTTTCTGTCTTCACGGAGGAGGACGTGAATAATTTGCCGGGTGTTAGCGATGGAAAGGTGGTAGGAATGGAGGGTCTTCATGACATTACTGTTACTAGAGAGGTGGTGCTCAACAGACTGGAGGGGCTGATTGTGGACAAGTCCCCAGGACCGGATGGAATGCATCCGAGGGTTCTGAAAGAAATGGCGGAGGTTATAGTGGATGCCTTGGTGGTTATTTTCCAGACGTCGCTGGATTCCGGGGAAGTGCCGGAAGATTGGAAAACGGCTAATGTTACGCCGTTGTTTAAGAAGGGTGCCAGGCAAAAGGCGGGGAATTATAGGCCGGTTAGTTTAACGTCTGTGGTAGGTAAAATGTTAGAATCCGTCATTAAGGAGGAAATTGAGAGGCATCTTGAAGGGAATTGCTTAATAGGGTGGACGCAACACGGTTTCATTAAAGGGAAGTCGTGTCTGACAAATTTACTGGAGTTACACAGTACCCCAGGATACTGTGGGAGGCCAGGGAAGTGATTGCAGAGCCCCTGGCGATGATCTTTGCGTCGTCAATGGAGACGGGAGCGGTTCCGGAAGATTGGAGGATTGCGGATGTAGTCCCTATTTTCAAGAAAGGGAACAGAGATAGCCCGGGAAATTACCGCCCGGTGAGTCTGACCTCAGTGGTTGGTAAGCTGATGGAGAGGCTTCTGAGGGACAAGATTTATGAGCATTTGGAGAGGTTTGACATGATCAGGAATAGTCAGCATGGATTTGTCAAGGGCAGGTCGTGCCTTACGAGCCTAGTTGAGTTCTTCGATAATGTGACTGAACACATTGACGAAGGAAGTGCCGTGGACGTAGTGTACATGGACTTCAGCAAGGCTTTTGATAAAGTCCCCCATGCAAGACTTCTTGAGAAGGTGAGAGGGCATGGGATCCAAGGGCCTTTGGCCTTGTGGATCCAGAACTGGCTTGCCTGCAGAAGGCAGAGAGTGGTTGTGGATGGGTCTTTTTCTGAATGGAGGTCAGTCACCAGTGGGGTGCCCCAGGGATCTGTTCCAGGACCCTTGCTGTTTGTCATTTTCATAAATGACCTGGATGAGGAAGTGGAGGGATGGGTAAGTAAGTTCGCTGATGACATTAAGGTCGGTGGTGTTGTGGATGGGCTGGAGGGATGTCAAAAGTTGCAGCAGGACATAGACAGGATGCAGGACTGGGCGGAGAAGTGGCAGATGGACTTCAACGCGGATAAATGTGTAGTCGTCCATTTTGGCAGAACCAACGGGATGAACGAGTACACTATCAAGGGCGGGAGTCTTAGTAGCGTTGAAGAGCAGAAGGATCTCGGGGTCCGGGTCCACAGGACTCTTAAATCGGCCTCGCAGGTGGAGGAGGTGGTCAAGAAGGCGTATGGTGTACTGGCCTTCATTAATCGAGGGATTGAGTTTAGGAGTCGGGAGGTAATGCTGCAACTTTACAGGACCCTCGTCAGGCCTCATTTGGAGTACTGTGCGCAGTTCTGGTCGCCTCACTATAGGAAAGACGTAGAAGCTATTGAAAGGGTGCAGAGGAGATTTACAAGGATGTTGCCTGGACTGGGAGGCATGCCTTATGAAGATAGGTTGAGGGAGCTGGGACTTTTTTCCCTGGAGAGGCGAAGGTTGAGAGGCGACCTGATAGAAGTTTATAAAATGTTGAGAGGAATAGATAGGGTGGACTCTGAGGCTATTTCCCCGGGTTGAAATGGTCGCTACAAGAGGACACAGATTTAAGGTGCGGGGAGGGAAGTACAGAGGTGATGTTAGGGGTAAGTTTTTCACTCAGAGGGTGGTGAGTGAATGGAATCGGCTGCCGTCATCGGTGGTGGAGGCGAACTCGCTGGGGTCTTTTAAAAGACTTCTGGATGAGTATATGGGGTTTAATGGGATTGGGGGTTACAGATAGGTCTATAGATTGGTGGGGTTGATGTGATCGGCGCAACTCGAGGGCCGAAGGGCCTGTTTGTGCTGTAATGTTCTATGTTCTATGAGGATGTGTCTAGGGCAGTGGATAGAGGAGAGCCGGTGGATGTGGTCTTTCTGGATTTTCAGAAGGCGTTTGACAAGGTACCTCACAAGAGGTTATTGCAGAAGGTCAGGGGACATGGAGTTGGTAGGGTGTTAGCGTGGATAGAGGATTGGTTGTCAAATAGGAGGCAGAGAATGGGGGTCAATGGGTGCTATTCGGATTGGCAGTTGGTGACTAGTGGGGTGCCCCAGGGGTCGGTGCTGGGGCCTCAGCTATTTACCATTTATATAGATGATCTGGAGGAGGGAACCGAGTGCAGGGTGTCGAAATTTGCTGATGACACCAAGATTGGGGGAAAGGCAAATTGTGCGGAGGGTGTGGAGAGTCTGCAGAAGGATCTAGATAGGCTGGGCGAATGGGCCAGGAAATGGCAAATGGAATTTAATGTTGGCAAGTGTGAGGTGGTCCACTTTGGTAGGAAGAATGGTAGGAAGGACTATTACTTAGGTGGCGAAAAACTGCAGCAGGCGACGGTGCAGAGGGGCCTCGGGGTCCTTGTGCACGAGTCGCAAAAACCCAGCTTGCAGGTGCAGCAGGTGGTCAGGAAGGCGAATGGGATGCTGGCCTTCATAGCGAGGGAGATTGAATATAAAAGTAGGGAGGTCTTGCTGCAGCTGTATAGGGCATTGGTGAGGCCGCAGCTGGAGTACTGTGTGCAGTTTTGGGCGCCGCACCTGCGCAAGGATATTTTGGCCCTGGAGGGAGTGCAGAGGAGGTTTACTAGGCTGATACCGGAGTTGAGGGGATTGAGCTACGAGGAGAGGCTGAATAAACTAGGCTTGTACTCGTTAGAGTTTAGAAGAATGAGGGGAGATCTCATTGAGACGTATAAGATGATGAATGGGATGGATAGGATAGAGGTGGAGAGACTCTTCCCGCTCAAAAAAGACAGTAGGACTAGGGGGCACAGCCTCAAGATAAAGGGGAGGCAGTTTAGAACAGAGTTGAGGAGGAACTTCTTCACTCAAAGGGTGGTGAATCTCTGGAATTCTCTGCCCGTTGAAGTGGTGGAGGCTGCCTCGCTAAATATTTTTAAGAAGCGGGTTGATGGGTTTTTGATAAGAGAGGGGATTAAGGGTTATGGGGAGAGGGCGGGAATGTGGAACTGAGCCACGACAGATCAGCCATGATCTTATTGAATGGTGGGGCAGTCTCGAAGGGCTAGATGGCCTACTCCTGCTCCTATTTCTTATGTTCTTAAGAACAGAAGGTTGGTTAGGGCCAGTTACAGACAGTAGAGGGAAGTTGTGTGTGGAACGGAAGAGATTGGAGAGGCATTGAACCAATATTTCTCTTCGGTGTTCACGCAGGGGGACATGAATGTAGCTGAGGAGGACACTGGGGTACAGGGGTGTAAAATAGAAAGTATTGCATTTGATACCGGGGATGTGCTGGATATTCTAGAGGGCTTGAAAATAGATAAGTCCCCTGGTCCGGATGGGATTTACCCTAGGATTCTCTGGGAGGCTAGAGAGGTGATTTCAGAGCCTCTGGCTCTGATCTTCAGGTCATCGTTGGTCTCTGGTATAGTACCGGAAGATTGGAGGACAGCGAATGTTGTCCCATTGTTTAAGAGGGGGAACAGAGACTTCCCCGGGAATTATAGACCGGTGAGTCTTATTTCTGTTGTGGGCAAGGTTTTAGAAAGAATTATTAGGGATAGGATTTATAGTTATTTGGAGAGTAATGAATTGATTAGAGACAGTCAGCATGGTTTTGTAGCAGGTAGGTCGTGCCTTACTAATGTTATTGAGTTCTTTGAGAGAGTGACCAAAGAGGTGGATGGGGGTAAGGCAGTTGACGTATATATGGATTTTAGTAAGGCGTTTGATAAGGTTCACCATGGTAGGCTTCTGCAGAAAATGCAGATGTATGGGATTGGGAGTAATCTAGGTACTTGGATCAGGAGTTGGCTAGTGGATAGGAGACAGAGGGTGGTGGTTGATGGTGAATATTCGTCATGGAGTTCGGTTACGAGTGGTGTGCCTCAGGGATCTGTTTCGGGGCCACTGCTGTTTGTAATTTTTATTAATGATCTGGATGAGGGTATAGTTGGGTGGATTAGTAAGTTTGCTGATGACACCAAAGTCAGAGGTGTGGTAGATTGTGAGGAAGGGTGTCATAGTTTGCAGGGTGATTTAGACAGGTTGCAGAGCTGGGCCGCGAGGTGGCCGATGGAGTTTAATGCGGAGAAGTGTGAGGTAATTCATTTCAGTAGGAGTAACAGATGTGTTGAGTATAGGGCTAACGGGAGGACTTTGAATAGTGTGGAGGAGCAGAGGGATCTAGGTGTATGTGTACATAGATCCCTGAAAGTTGGGAATCAAGTAGATAAGGTTGTTAAGGCATACGGTGTCTTGGCGTTTATTGGTAGGGGGATTGAATTTAGGAGCCGCAGCGTCATGTTGCAACTGTACACAACTCTGGTGCGGCCGCACTTGGAGTTTTGTGTGCAGTTCTGGTCCCCACATTACAGGAAGGACGTGGCGGCTTTGGAGAGGGTGCAGAGGAGGTTTACCAGGATGTTGCCTGGTATGGAGGGGAGGTCCTATGAGGAGAGACTGAGGGATTTGGGGTTGTTTTCACTGGAAAGAAGGAGGCTAAGAGGGGATCTTATTGAAATATATAAGATGATTAGAGGTTTAGATAGGGTGGATAGTGATAGCCTTTTTCCTCGGATGGAGAAAGCTAGCGCAAGGGGAATGGCTTTAAATTAAGGGGGGGTAGTTATAGGACGGATGTCAGGGGTAGGTTCTTTACCCAGAGGGTGGTGAGGGACTGGAATGCCCTGCCTGCTACGGTTGTAAATGCGCCTAGTTTGGGGGCGTTTAAGAGATCTGTGGATAGGTTTATGGACAAAAAGGGATTGGTTTAGATTAGTGGGTCAGTGTTTTTTTTTTTAAAACTGGTGTGCGCAACATCGTGGGCCGAAGGGCCTGTTCTGCGCTGTAATGTTCTATGACTGTCCCACGGATGGCAGGGAGGGGGGGAATGGATTGAGGGAATTAATATGGAGGGGGGGGATGCAGCAGTTGATGGGGAATGGGGGCAATTGAGGGGGTGGGGAGGATTGATGGGGTTGGGCAGAATTGGTGGTGTGATTAGGGGGTGAAGGGGAGGGGGAACGGTTAATTTGACTAGAATTTTACTGTCCAGAAAGTAAAATTAGACGTTGACTACCTAGTTGATCTGTGACCTCATTAATTTATAGACCTCTATAAGATCACGCTAAGGCTACTATGCTCCAGAGGAAAAACGTCCCAGTCTATCCAGCCTCTTAACATAACTCAAACCATTAAGTCCCAGTAGCATCCTTGTATATCTTTTCTGCACTCTTTCTAGTTTAATACTCTTTTCTATAATAGTGACCAGAACTGTACACAGTATTCCAAGTGTGGCCGTACTGATGCTGTTGGGGATCTAGAGGGTCAGGTGTGGCTGGGATTGAGCAGTCAGGGGATGGATGTAGTAATTGGGGACAGTGGGGTGAAGGGTATTGACACTGTCCTTTGTCACAATGACAAAGTGCACAGAAGGGTGTGTTGTCTGCCTGGTGCTCGGTTGCGGGATGTTGCAGCTGGGCTGCAGAGGAACCTGGAGTGGGAGGGTGAGAATCCGGTCATTGTGGTGCATGTGGGTGCCAATGACGTAGGCAAAGTGCGGACTGAGGATCTGGTGAGGGAGTATGAGAAGCTGGGAATGGAATTAAAAAGTAGAACCGACAAGATGGTCATCTCTGGGCTACTGCCTGAACCGTGTGCAGACGGGCGTAGGGCTGACAGGATTAAGGAAATGAATGGGTGGCTCAGGGATTGGTGTGGGAGGAATGGGTTTGAATTTATGGGGCATTGGCACCAGTATTGGAGTAGGTGGGACCTGTTCGGGCGGGATGGGGTTGGTCTGAACTGTGCTGGGACCAGAGTGCTGGCGAATCGAGTAAAGAGGACTGTAGACAGGGCTTTAAATTAATTGGAGGGGGGAGGGTGCGAGGGTAGGTGACCTTACGAGGTCTAAAGTTAAGGAGAGGGTACAGGTAAGGGAAGAGGCCGAGGATGTCCCAATAATAGAGGGAGTAGGGGGCGTGAGTAGGGTTGGTGGCGTTACGGCAAATAGGGTCCAGGTGAAGGCTGGGATGAAAGCACTGTATCTGAATGCACGAAGCATTCGGAATAAAGTGGATGAGCTGGTGGCGCAGATCGACACAAATGGACATGATCTGGTGGCCATTACAGAGACGTGGCTGCAAGGTGACAGGGACTGGGAGCTGAATGTCCAAGGGTATCAAGTGTTTAGGAAGGATAGGCGGGAGGGAAAAGTGGGGGGCTTAGCTCTGCTGATTAAGGATAGCATCAAGGTGGTAGCAAGGGATGATATTGGAGCCAAGGAGCAGAACGTGGAATCGTTGTGGGTAGAGATTAGGAACAGCAAAGGGAGGAAGACGCTGGTGGGTGTCGTCTATAGGCCCCCGAATAATGATCTGGAGGTGGGGCGGGCTGTTAACGCGCAAATAAGTGCGGCGTGCAGGAATGGGACTGCCGTAGTTATGGGGGATTTCAATCTGCATATTGATTGGTCGACCCATGTTGGACACGGTGGGCTCGAGGAGGAGTTCTTGGAATGCTGCCGGGATAATTTCCTTGATCAGTGTGTGTTGGAGCCGACGAGGGAGCGAGCTATCTTGGATCTGGTGCTATGTAATGAGGCGGGTAGAATTAGGGACCTTGAGGTGAAGGATCCTCTTGGAGAGAGTGATCATTGTATGGTGGAGTTTCTGGTGCAGATGGAGGAGGAGAAAGTGGGTTCCCGGACACATGTCCTTTGTTTGAATAGAGGGGAGTATGGTAGGATGAGAGAAGAATTGGCGAAAATGGACTGGGGGAGTGCGTTGGAGGGAGGGTCTGCTGAGGAGCAGTGGAGGATCTTTAAGCAGATCTTTCTTGGTGCTCAGCAGAAATTTATTCCGATGGTCAAAAAGGACTGTAGGAGGAAAGGTAATAAGCCGTTGATAAAGGAGGGTAGGAGAAACTATGAAGCTGGGCTAGCGCTTAATATAAAAAAAGATAGCAAGAGTTTTTATAAATATATAAAAAGGAAGAGGCTGGCTAGGGTGAACGTTGGTCCTTTAGAGGATGAGAAAGGGGACCTAGTGGTAGGGGATGGGGATATGGCTAAGGTATTGAATAACTTTTTTGTTTCCGTCTTCACGAAGGAGGATGTGAATAATTTGCCGGGTGTTAGCGATGGAAAGGTGGTAGAACTGGAGGGTCTTAATGACATTACTGTTACTAGAGAGGCGGTGCTCGACAGACTGGAGGGGCTGATTGTGGACAAGTCCCCAGGACCGGATGGAATGCATCCGAGGGTTCTGAAAGAAATGGTGGAGGTGATAGTGGATGCATTGGTGGTTATCTTCCAGACGTCGCTGGATACCGGGGAAGTGCCGGAAGATTGGAAAACGGCTAATGTTACGCCGTTGTTTAAGAAGGGTGCCAGGCAAAAGGCAGGGAATTATAGGCCGGTTAGCTTAACGTCTGTGGTAGGTAAAATGTTAGAATCCGTCATTAAAGAGGAAATTGCGAGGCATCTTGAAGGGAATTGCTTGATAGAGCAGACGCAGCACGGTTTCATTAAAGGGAAGTCGTGTCTGACAAATTTACTGGAGTTCTATGAGGATGTGTCGAGGGCGGTGGATAGAGGAGAGCCGGTGGATGTGGTCTTTCTGGATTTTCAGAAGGCGTTTGACAAAGTACCTCACAAGAGGTTATTGCAGAAGGTCAGGGGACTTGGATTTGGGGGTAGGGTGTTAGCGTGGATAGAGGATTGGTTGTCAAATAGGAGGCAGAGAGTGGGGGTCAACGGGTGCTATTCGGATTGGCGGATGGTGACTAGTGGAGTGCCCCAGGGGTCGGTGCTGGGGCCTCAGCTTTTTACCATTTATATAGATGATCTGGAGGAGGGAACCGAGTGTAGGGTGTCGAAATTTGCGGATGACACCAAGATTGGGGGAACGGCAAATTGTGCGGAGGGTGTGGAGAGTCTGCAGAAGGATCTAGATAGGCTGGGAGAATGGGCCAGGAAATGGCAAATGGAATTTAATGTTGGCAAATGTGAGGTGGTCCACTTTGGAAGGAAGAATGGTAGGAAGGACTATTACTTACGTGGCGAAAAACTGCAGCAGGCGACGGTGCGGAGGGACCTCGGGGTCCTTGTGCATGAGTCACAAAAACCCAGCTTGCAGATGCAGCAGGTGGTCAGGAAGGCAAATGGGATGCTGGCCTTCATAGCGAAGGGGATTGAATATAAAAGCAGGGAGGTCTTGCTGCAGCTGTACAGGGCATTGGTGAGGCCGCAGCTGGAGTACTGTGTGCAGTTTTGGGCGCCGCACCTGCGCAAAGATATTTTGGCCTTGGAGGGAGTGCAGAGGAGGTTTACTAGGCTGATACTGGAGTTGAGGGGGTTGAGCTATGAAGAGAAGCTGAATGAACTAGGCTTGTACTCGTTGGAGTTTAGAAGAATGAGGGGAGATCTCATTGAGACATATAAGATGATGAATGGGATGGATAGGATAGAGGTGGAGAGTCTCTTCCCGCTCAAAAAAGATAGTAGGACTAGGGGGCACAGCCTCAAGATAAAGGGGGGGCATTTTAGAACAGAGTTGAGGAGGAACTTCTTCACTTAAAGGGTGGTGAATCTCTGGAATTCTCTGCCCGTTGAAGTGGTGGAGGTTGCCTCGCTAAATATTTTTAAGAAACGGGTTGATGGGTTTTTGATAAGAGAAGGGATTAAGGGTTATGGGGAGAGGGCGGGAATGTGGAACTGAGCCACGACAGATCAGCCATGATCTTATTGAATGGCGGGGCAGGCTCGAAGGGCTAGATGGCCTACTCCTGCTCCTATTTCTTATGTTATGTTCTTATGTTATGTTCTTATGGATGGTGGTGGACGATAACAGGGAGAAGGGTCGATGGGGAGTGGGAATATGAGGAAAGGGTAGGTGAGAAGAGAGAGAGTTGCTGGCAAGAGTAAGGGAAGGATTCAGTGTGTGTCCAATAAGGGGGAAAGCTGAATATCTGAGTTGAGGGCAGAAATTTTCTTATGAATACCCCTGTGCCAAGTGAGAAAGAAGGAAAATCTAACTACCATCATTGGTATGTTTGTCTTGCATTCTAAAGGATTGCTTTATGTTCTTCCCGTTGTTCTCAATGACAGACAATCTGAGTCTAAAGCATGTGCAGAGCAGATTCTGACGGCACTACTGGAGGCAGCACCACCTTATCTAAAGCTTGACCGCTGCATAAGATGCCCCAAAACAACATCAGCATGGAGCAGGCAACTCCCGGGATGCAGCAAGGCTCCCCACATAAAGCTGGGCAGATGACTGGGATATTTGCAAAGGAAGGTGAAGTTACCATGGAGCAAAAGAAAAAGAGGAAGAAAGAACCAAGACCAGAGTCGGTTATAATCTACCGCACAGGGAGTGAAAAGGTGGAGGAAGACCAGCAGGGTCCAGAGACGAGAGTCAAAAACACTGAGGAAAAGACAAACTTTCTTTGTCCTCCCACTGTAGAAGGTAATGCAGATAAAATCAAGCCACTCACTTGGGAATTTTTATATCCCTTTTACAGAATAGAAAGAGGCCCTTCAGCCTATTGTGTCTGTGCTAGCCATCAAGCATCTATTCCCATCCAGTTTGCCTGCTAAATGGGATTTGATTCACTGACATTAGTTCCCCTCACCTGGGTAGCTTTTCGCCTATGTGCGCTGGTGAGTTGGTAATACATAGAAATAAAGAGCAGGAGGAGGCAGTTTACCCTTCGAGCCTGCTCCGCCGATCATTACAAATATGGCTGATCATCCAACTCAATAGCCTAACCCTGCTTTTTCTCCATAACTTTTGAGCCCATTTTCCCTAAGTGCTACATCCAGCTGCCTCTTGAATACATTCAGTGTTTTGGCATCAACTACTTCCTGTGGTAATTAATTCCACAGGCTGACCACTCTTTGGGTGAAGAAATGTCACCTCACCTTGGTCCTAAATGATTTATCCTTAATCTGTGCCCTGGTTCTGGACTCCTCCACCATCGGGAATATCCTCCCTGCACCTATTCTTCTAGTCCTGTTAGAATTTTATAAGTCTTTATGAGACCCGCCCTCTTTCAAGTGAACTCCAAAATCAATCCTAATCTTGTCAATCTCTCCTCATATATCAGTCCTACCGTCCCAGGAATCATTGCTGTACTCCCTCAAGAGCAAGAGCACCCTTAGAAAAGGAGACCAGAACTGCACATAATACTCAAGGTGTGGCCTGACCAAGATCCTGTATAATTGCAACAACACATTCCTGCTGCTGTACTTAAACTCTTGCAATGAAGGCCAACATAACGTTTGCCTTCTTTACTACCTGCTGCATCTGCATGCTTACCTTCAGTGACTGGTACACAAGGGCACCCAGGTCCTGCTTCGCACTCCCCTCTCCCAATTTACAGCCATTCAGGTAGTAATCTGCCTTCTTGTTTTTGCTTCCGAAATGAATAACCTCACATTTATCCAAATTATACTGCATCTACCATTGATTAGCCCACTCACCCAACCTGTCCAGATCATTCAGAAGGATCTCTGCATCTTCGTCACAGTTCACCCTCCCACCCAACTTGGTATAAGAACATAAGAACTAGGAGCAGGAGTAGGCCATCTGGCCCCTCGAGCCTGCCCCGCCATTCAATAAGATCATGGCTGATCTGTCGTGACTCAGCTCCACCTTCCCGCCCTCTCCCCATAACCCTTAATCCCTTCTCTTATCAAAAACCCATCAACCCGTTTCTTAAAAATATTTAGCGAGGCAGCCTCCACCACTTCAACGGGCAGAGAATTCCAGAGATTCACCACCCTTTGAGTGAAGAAGTTCCTCCTCAACTCTGTTCTAAACCGCCCCCCCTTTATCTTGAGGCTGTGCCCCCTAGTCCTACTGTCTTTTTTGAGCGGGAACAGTCTCTCCACCTCTATCCTATCCATCCCATTCATCATCTTATACGTCTCAATGAGATCTCCCCTCATTCTTCTAAACTCTAACGAGTACAAGCCTAGTTTATTCAGCCTCTCCTCATAGCTCAATCCCCTCAACTCCGGTATCAGCCTAGTAAACCTCCTCTGCACTCCCTCCAGGGCCAAAATATCCTTGCGCAGGTGCGGCGCCCAAAACTGCACACAGTACTCCAGCTGCGGCCTCACCAATGCCCTATACAGCTGCAGCAAGACCTCCCTACTTTTATATTCAATCCCCCTCGCTATGAAGGCCAGCATCCCATTCGCCTTCCTGACCACCTGCTGCACCTGCAAGCTGGGTTTTTGCGACTCATGCACAAGGACCCCGAGGTCCCTCTGCACCATCGCCTGCTGCAGTTTTTCGCCCCGTAAGTAATAGTCCTTCCTACCATTCCTCCTACCAAAGTGGACCACCTCACACTTGCCAACATTAAATTCCATTTGCCATTTCCTGGCCCATTCGCCCAGCCTATCTAGATCCTTCTGCAGACTCAACGTTGAGATGCTACATTTTGTTCCTTCATCCAAATCATTAACATATTGTGAATAGCTGGGGTCCCAACACTAAGCCCCGTGACATCCCACTAGTTACTGCCTGCAAATTTGAAAAGCACACATTAATTCTCACACTTTGTTTCCTCTCTGCCAATCAGTATTCTATCCAACTTAATACTCTTCCCCCAATCACATGTGCTTTAATCTTGCACGATAATCTCTTGTGCAGGATTTTATCAAACGCCTTCTGAAAGTCCGAATATACCGCATTTACTGGTTCCCTCTTGTCAACTCTACTAGTTATATCTTCAAAGAATTCCAACGGATATGTCAGCATGATTTCCCTTTCATCAATCCATGCTGTCTCAGTCTGATCCTGCCACTGTTTTCTAAATGCTCTGCTATAAAGTCCTTGATAATAGATTTGAGAATTTTCCCCATTACCGATGGATGTGGTGTATCTGGATTTCCAGAAGACATTTAACAAGGTGCTGCGCCAAAGACTGCTACATAAGATAAAGGTGCACAGTGTTACGGGTATGTATTAGCATGGATGGAGTATTGGTTAACTAACAGAAAGCAAAGAGTAGAGGTAAATGGGTGTTTTTCTGGTTGGCAGTCAGTGACTAGTGGTGTGCCTCAGGGATCAGAATTGGGACTGCAATTGTTTACGATTTACATAGATGGTTTGGAGTTGGGGACCAAGTGTAGTGTGTCAAAATTCGCAGATGACATGAAGATGGGTGGAAGAGCAAAGTGTGCAGAGGATGCAAAGGGATATAGATAATCTAAGTTGAGTGGGCAAGGGTCTGGCAGATGGAGTACAATGTTGGTAAATGTCTGGTCATCCATTTTGGTAGGAATAACAGCAAATGAATTATTTAAATTGTAAAAAAATTGCAGCATGCTGCAGTGCAGAGGGACCGAGCTGCCCTTGTGCAGGAATCTCAAGGAATCTCGAGGGATTGAGTTTAGGAGTCGGGAGGTAATGCTGCAACTTTACAGGACCCTCGTCAGGCCTCATTTGGAGTACTGTGCGCAGTTCTGGTCGCCTCACTATAGGAAAGACGTAGAAGCTATTGAAAGGGTGCAGAGGAGATTTACAAGGATGTTGCCTGGACTGGGAGGCATGCCTTATGAAGATAGGTTGAGGGAGCTGGGACTCTTTTCCCTGGAGAGGCGAAGGTTGAGAGGCGACCTGATAGAAGTTTATAAAATGTTGAGAGGAATAGATAGGGTGGACTCTCAGAGGCTATTTCCCCGGGTTAAAATGGTCGCTACGAGAGGACACAGATTTAAGGTGCGGGGAGGGAAGTACAGAGGTGATGTTAGGGGTAAGTTTTTCACTCAGAGGGTGGTGAGTGAATGGAATCGGCTGCCGTCGTCGGTGGTGGAGGCGAACTCGCTGGGGTCTTTTAAAAGACTTCTGGATGAGTATATGGGGTTTAATGGGATTGGGGGTTATAGATAGGTCTATAGATTGGTGGGGTTGATGCGATCGGCGCAACTCGAGGGCCGAAGGGCCTGTTTGTGCTGTAATATTCTAATTCTAATTGGTTTGCAGGTGCAGCAGGTAATTAAGAAGGCAAATAGAATTTTGTCCTTCATTGCTCGAGGGATGGAGTTTTAAAAACAGTGAGATTATGTTACAGCTGTATAAGGTTCTGGTAAGACCACACCTGGAGTACTGTGTACAGTTTTGGTCTCCTTACTTGAGAAAGGATATACTGGCATTGGAGGGGGTGCAGAGAAAATTCAGTAGGTTGATTCTGGAGTTGAGAGGGTTGGCTTATGAGAAGAGACTGAGTAGACTGGGGCTATACTCATTGGAATTCAGAAGAATGAGGGGAGATCTTATAGAAATATAAAAGATTATGAATGGAATAGCTAAGATAGAAGCAGGGAAGTTGGCGAAGCAGACTTAGGACTGAATTGAGGAGGAACTTCTTCACAAAAAGGCTTGTGAATCTATGGAATTCCCTGGTCAGTGAAGCAGTTGAGACTATCTCATTGAATGTTTTTAAGGCAAGGATAGATAAATTTTTAAAGGAATTAGTAAAGGATCAGTAAAGGAATTAAGGGTTATGGTGAACAGGTGGAGCTGAGACCACAAAAGATCAGCCACGATCTTATGAATGGTGGAGTGGGCTCGAGGGGCCAGATGGCCTACTTCTAGTTCTTATGTTAAGCTTACTGGTCTCTCTACCTCCCTTTTTTTTGAATATTGGATTGACATTAACTACTCTCCAATCTGCAGGGACTGTTCCAGAGTCTACTGAATCCTGGAAGGTGACCACCAATGCATCCACTATTTCTAGAGCCATTTCCTTAAGTACTCAGCCATGTAGATTATCAGTCCCTGGGGATTTATCCACCTTCAATCCCATCAATTTTCCCAGTACCATTTCTCTACTAACATTGATGTCCCTCTGTTCTTCCTTCTCACTAAATCTTGCATTCTCCAACATTTCTGGCATCTGATTTGTGTCCTCTTTTGTGAAGATAGAACCAAAGTTTGTATTCAGTTGCTCAGCCATTTCTTTGTCCCCTATTATACATTCCCCTGTTTCTGTCTGTAGGGAACCTATGTTTGTCTTCATCAATGTCCTTCTCTCCACATATCCATAGGAACTTTTAATGTCAGTCTTATGTTCCCTGCAAGCTTACTTTCATCTTGTAATTTCCCTTCTTAATCAATCCCTTGGTACTTTTTTGCTGAATTCTAAACTGCTCCCAATCCTCAGACCTGCTGTTTTTCTTGGCCAATCTATGTGCTTCTTCCTTGGATCAGATACTCTCATTTCTTTTGTAAGCTATGGATTGGCCCTCTTACCCATTTTGCTTTTGTGCCAGTCAGGAATGAACAGTTGCTACAGTTCCCCCATCCTTGAATGTTTGCCCTTGCCTATCCACTGTCATCCCTTTAAGTAACTCTTCCCAATCTATCAAGGCCAACTCACACCTTGTATCCTCATTGTTTGGACATGACATAAAGGAAACTTTATGTCATGTCCAAACTTGTCTTCATTCATCATCCACACACTTTTCAGCTGGAGTCGAATAACAATCAGAAAGGGGAATTTTAGCTGATATTTCTCTCTCCCATTTAGATGCATCTTACCACTATCACTCCTAAGTTAGACGGCTCGGGCTTTAAATTTGAGCATATGAGAATACTGGATTATCCAGGTTCTAACTTTTGATGCCCCAGATAAAATAAAATCTCCCACAATATTCAAAAAGCAAAGAGTTCTGATGTCTAGGCCAGTGTGCTTGCTTCCACCTATATTACCACACTTAGTTTAACTATTCAGTTATTCTGTTTGATATTTAACACATTGCTGTCTCAAATTGTTTGAGTTGAAGGTATTTTTCTGTGCCATGTGACTCTGACTGTATCAATAACTTAATTGGGCAAGTAAATAATTAGAATCTAAGTGTTTTGGGATGTTAGCCTTGCAAATCTTTTCTCTTTAAATTATACAATTTCCTTTTGACAGCCCAGATTAGACTGCCTCCATTTAAGTGCCAAGCAGTGTGTTCCAGATCCTTTCACTCACTGAAGTGTCAACTTATGTGGAGAATTCTATTCCTCTAAAAGCAGTGGAGGCTGACTCATTGAATTTATTCAAGATAGATTTTTGGAGGCAGACATTAAGACCACGAATGACAGGGACATAGAAAGTAAGAGCAGGAGTAGGCTATGGAATGGCTAGGTTGTCTTAGAAGGAAAGATTAGACAGGCTTCGTCATTCATTATGACTGTGGCTGATCATCCAACTCAGTAAGCTGGCCCACTTTCCCCCGTATGCTTTGACCCTTTAATTCCAAGAGTTATATCTAACTCTTTGAAAAAATGTTTTGTCCGCAATTGATTTCTGGTAGAGAATTCCAGAGGCACACCAACTCTGGCTGAAGAAATTTCTCCCCAGTTCTAGCTGGTCTACCTGTGAACCCTCGGGAATGTTCATTCTGCATCTATTCTGTCAAGCCTTGTTAGATTTTTATAATTTTCTATGAGGACGGCATGGTGGCACAGTGGTTAGCACCATTGCCTCACATTATCAGGGATACAGGTTCGACTCCTTCCTTGGATGGCTACCTGTGTGGAGTTTGGATGCTCTCCCCGTGTCTGCATGGGTTTCCTCACTGTGCTCCAGTTTCTTCTTAAAGTGCAAAAATGTACAGGCTAGGTGGATTGGCTATGGTAAATGTGCAGAGGATGGTCCTGTCTAAAATGCTGTTTTGGGGAATTGGTGCAGACCCGATGGGCCAAATGGCTTCCTTCTGCACTGTAGGTATTCAATGGTTCTATGGACATCTGCTTCTATTTTTCTAAACTCCACCAAATATAATCCTGACTGACTCAGTCTTGTCATGTCAGGAGATGTCAGGGGTAAGCTTTTCACTCAGGGTGGTGAGTGAGTGGAATCGGCTGCCGTCGGTGGTGGTGGAGGCGAATTTGTTAGGGTCTTTTAAGAGACTTCTGGATGAGTACATGGGACTTAATAGGATTGAGGGTTATGGTAAGCCTAGTGGAGATAAAATCGGTGCAATTTGTGGGACAAAGGGCCTGTTTGTGCTGTAGTTTTTCTTGATTTTATGTGTCAGTCCCACCAATCCGGAAATCAGTCTGGTAAACCTTCACTAAACTCTATAGCAGCAACATCCTTCTTCAGAGAAGGAGATCAAAACTGCACACAATATTCCAGGTGTGTATCTCACCAAGTCCCTGTATAATTGCATCAAGACATCTCTGCTCCTTTACACTAATCCTCATGTATGTATATGGTAAACAGTTGAGGTCCCAGCACTGATCCCTGCGGCACTCCACTAGTCACCAACTGCCAACCGGAAAAGCACCCATTTATCCCAACTCTCTGATTTCTGTTAGATAGCCAATCCTAAATCCACGCTAACACTTTACCCGCAACTCCGTGTACCTTAATCTCATGCAGCAACCTTTTGTGAGGCACCTTATCGAATGCCTTCTGGAAATCTAAAAACGCCACATCCACCGGTTTCCCTCTGTCTACCGCATTCGTTACATCTTCATAAAAGTCCAGTAAATTCGTCAAACATGACTTTCCCTTCATGAATCCATGCTGAGTCTGCTTGATTGAACCACTCTTTTCCAGGTGTCCTGCTATTTCTTCCTTAATGATAGATTTCAGCATTTTCCCAACTATGGATATTAAGGACATTCCTTTTAGAGTCAAGGCTGGTAGAGGTAGGGAACCCTGGATGACTCGGAATATTGAGGCTCTGGTCAAAGAGAAGAAGGAGGTATAAGACCATGCAGAGGCAGCTGGGATCAAGTGGATCTCTTGAAGATTATAGAGTGTGTAGGAGTAGAGTTGAGAGAAATCAGAAGGGCAAAAAAAAGGGGGACATGATATTACTTTGGCAGATGAGGCAAAAGAGAATCCAAAGAGCTCCTACAAATACACAAAGGACAAAAGAATAACTAGGCAGAGAGTAGGGCCTCTTGAGGATCGACAAGACACAACTGTTTACCATATACATAGACGATCTGGAGAATGGGACCAAGTGCAGAGTAACAAAGTTTGCGGATGACACAAAGGTGAGTGGGAAGGCAAATTGCATGAAGGACACAGAGTCTGCAGAGAGATTTGAATAGGCTAAATGAGTGGGCAGGAATCTGGCAGATGGAATATAACGTTGGCAAATGTGAGGTTATCCACTTTGGAAAGAATAAGAGTAAAATAGACTGTTATTTAAATGTTGAAATATGTGAAATTTATGCGTGGATCCAGAAGAGATGGGTGAGATCCTAAATGAATATTTCTCAAAGGTATATACTGTTTAGAAACACATGGATGTTAGTGAGCTTGGGGAAATAAATAGTGATATCTTGAGGAGTATACATTTTTAACAGAATCATAGAATCCCTACAGAGCCCATTGAGTCTACACCAACCACAATCCCACCCAAGCTTTATTCCCATAACCCTACATATTGACCTTGCAAATCCCTGACACTAGGGTGAATTTAGCATGGCCAATCAACCTAACCCACACATCTTTGGACTGTAGGAGGAAACCCATGCAGGAGAATGTACAAACTCCACACAGACAGTGATCCAAGGCTGGAATTGAACCTGGGTCCCTGGCGCTATGAGGCAGCTGTGCTAACCACTGTGCCACATGCTGCCGAGAAGAAGATGCCGGCAATCTTAAAGTGCATCAAGTTAGATAAAAACCCAGGATCTGATGAAATGTATTACAGGACGTTGTGGGAAGCTAGGGAGGGAATTGTGGGTCCCATAGCAGAGATATTTGAATCATCAACAACCACAAATGAGGTGCCTGAAGATTGGGGGGTGGCAAATGTTGTGCCTTTGTTTAAGAAGGGCTGCAGGGAAAGGCCTGGGAACCACAGGCTGCTGAGACTAACATCTGTAGTGGGTAAGTTGTTAGATGATATTCTGAGAGACAGGATCTACTGGCATTTAGAGATGCAAGGACTGTTTAGGGACAGTCAGCATGGCTTTGTGAGTGGAAAATCATGTCTCACAAACTTGAGTTTCTAAAGGAGTAACGAAGAAGGTAGATGAGGGCAATGCAGTTGATGTTCTCTACATGGGCTTTAGCAAGGCCTTTGACAAAGAAACACGTGGTAGGTTGTTGCGTAAAGTTAAATGTCACAGGATCCAGGGTGAGGTAGCCAACTGGATACAAAATTGGCTTAATGACAGAAGAGAGAGAGAGAGTGGTTGTAGAAGGTTGTGACCAATGATTTGCCTTGGGGATCAGTGCTGTCCACTGTTACTTGTCATTTATATTAATGAATTGGATAAGAATTTAGGAGGCATGGATAGTAAGTTTGCAGATGACACCAAGATTGGTGGCACAGTGGACAGTGAATAAGGTTATCTATGATTGCAAATGATCTATGATCATTTGGGCCAGTGAGCTGATGAATGAGAGATGGAGTTTAATTTAGTTAAATGCATTTTGGTAGATCAAAGCAGGGCAGGACTTATTCAGTTAACAGTAGGGCATTAGGGAGAGTTATAACACAAAAAGATAATTTCCCTGGAATGTAGGAGGTTTAGGGGTGATCTTATAGAGGTCTATAAAATAATGAGGGGTATAGATCAGTTAGATAGTCAATTCCTTTTCCCAAAGGAGGGGAGACTAAAACTCAAGGGCCTAGATTTAAGGGGAGAGGTACAAAAGGCTCCAGAGGAGTAAATTTTTCCACATAAAGAGTAGTGAGCATCTGGAACGAGCTGCCAAAGGTAGTAGTAGAGGTGGGTACAATTGTCTTTTAAAAAGCATTTAGACAGTTACCTTGGTAGGATGGATACAGAGGGATATGGGCCAAATGCATGCAATAGGGACAGGCTTGGTGGTTTCAAAAAAAAACACATGGACAAGTTGGGCCAAAAGGCCCATTTCCACACTGTAAACCTCTGACTCGATGACTCCAATACTTGTTCATCCCCAAGGAGCCCTGTGCAACTAAATTGCCAATTATTCCTTTCTCATTGCACCATACCCAGTCTAGGATGGGCTGTTCTCTAGTTGGTTCCTCAAACATCTAGAACGTAGAACATTACAGCGCGTACAGGCCCTCGATGTTGTGCCGACCAGTGGAACCAATCTAATGACCCTCTAACCTAAACTATTCCAATGTTATCCATATGCTTATCCACTGACCATTTGAATGCCCTTAAAGTTGGCGAGTCCACAACTGCTGCAGGCAGGGTATTCCATGACCTTACTACCCTCTGAGTAAAGAACCTACCTCTGACATCCGTCCTATAATTACCACCCCTTAATTTAAAGCTATGTTCCCTTGTGTTAACCATCACCATCCGAGGTAAAAGGCTCTCACTGTCCACCCTATCAATCCTTTGATCATCTTGTATGTCTCAATTAGGTCACCTCATAACCTTCTTCTCTCTAATGAAAATAACCTCAAATCCCTCAGCCTTTCCTCATAAGACTTTCCCACCATACCAGGTAACATCCTGGTAAAACCTCCTCTGCACCATTTCCAATGCCTCCACATCTTTCTTATAATGCGGCGACCAAAACTGTACGCAATACTCCAAGTGCGGCCGCACCAGAGTTTTGTACAGTTGTAACATGACCTCACGGCTCTGAAATTCAGTCCCTCTACGCCTTCTTAACAACCTTATCAACCTGGGTGCTAACTTTCAGAGAGCTATGCATATGTACCCCAAGATCTGTCTGCTCATCAACACTACTAAGAGTCCTTCCATTAGCCCTATATTCTGTACTCCTGTTACTCTTACCAAAGTGAATCACCTCACACTTTTCTGTATTAAACTCCATTTGCCACCTCTCGGCCCAGCTCTGCAGATTATCTATGTCCCTCTGCAAACTGTAATATCTATCCTCACTGTCGACAACTCCTCCAACTTTGGTGTCGTCAGCAAATTTACTAATCCATCCTTCTACACCCCCATCTAGGTCATTTATAAAAATGACACACAGCAGTGGCCCCAAAACAGATCCTTGAGGTACACCACTTGTAACTGAACTCCAGGTTGAATATTTCACATCAACCACCACCCTCTGTCTTCTATCAGCTATGATGTGGATATGCCGGCGTTGGACTTGGATAAACACAGTAAAAAGTCTGACAACACGAGGTTTAAGTCCAACCGATTTATTTGATAGTAAATTCACTAGCTTTCGGGTTAGCCCCTTCGTCAAGTGAATGGAGAGTTCTGGCCTCAGACAGAGCATATAAAGCACAGGCAGTTTACAGATTACTGATTAGAATGCGAATCTTTACACCTAACCTAGTGTTCAAGTCTTAAAGTGGCTAACAATGTGTGTGGAAGGAGCACTGATCACAGGTTAAAGAGATGTGTATTGTCTCCAGACAGTACAGTGTGAGGTTTTGCAAACCCAGGCAAGTCATGGGGGTTACAGATAGTGCGACGTGAACCCAAGATCCCTGTTGAGACCGTCCTCGTGTGTGGAACTTGGCTATCAGTCTCTGTTCAGCGACTCTGCACTGTCGTGTGTCATGAATGCCACCTTGGAGAATGCTTACCCGAAGGTCAGAGGCTGAATGCCCATGACCACTGAAGTGTTCGCCAACAGGAAGGGAACAGTATTGCCTGGTGATTATCGAGCGATGTTCATTCATCCGTTGTCGTAGCATCGGCAAGGTCTCCCCAATGTACCATGCTTCAGGACATCCTTTCCTGCAACGTATCAGGTAGACAATGTTGGCCGAGTTACAAGAGTATTTACCATGTACCTGGTGGATGGTGTTCTCACGGGTGATGATGGCATCCATGTTGATGATCCGGCATGTCTTGCAGAGGTTGCTGTGGCAGGGTTGTGTGGTATTGTGGTCACTGTTCTCCTGAAGGCTGGGTAGTTTGCTGCGAACAATGGTCTGTCTGAGGTTGTGTGGTTGACTGAAGGCAAGAAGTGGGGGTGTGGGGCTGGCCCTGGCGAGATGTTCGTCTTCATCAATGATATGTTGAAGACTCCGGAGAAGATGTCGTAGCTTCTCCGCTCCGGTGAAGTACTGGATGTCGAAGGGTACTCTGTTCACTGTGTCCTGTGTTTGTCTTCTGAGGAGATCGGTGCGGTTTTTCGCTGTGGCGCATCAGAACTGTTTCTGAAGGTCCATATCAAAGGTGTTGATCAGATTGTTGAGTTGACGAGTGTGAACACACTCGTCAACTCAACAATCTGATCAAGACCTTTGATCTAGACCTTCAGAGCACCCTCCGTGCTCTCATTCCATGTACTCCCTGCATTGGAGATCTCTACTGCCTCCCAAAGATACACAAGACAAACACACCTGGTCGTCCCATCGTATCGGGCAATGTGTGAGAACCTCTCCGGCTACGTCGAGGGCATCCTGAAACCCATTGTACAAAGAACCCCCAGCTTTTGTCGCGACACTACGGACTTCCTATAGAAACTCAGCACACATGGAGCAGTTGAACCAGGGACACTCCTCATCACAATGGATGTCTCAGCGCTCTACACCAACATCCCCCACAACGATGGCATTGCTGCGACTGCCTCAGTACTCAATGCTGACAACTGCCAGTTTCCAGATGCAATTTTACAACTCATCCGCTTTATCCTGGACCACAATGTCTTCACCTTCAACAATCAGTTTTTCATCCAGACACACGGAACAGCCATGGGGACCAAATTTGCACCTCAATATGCCAACATCTTCATGCACAGGTTCGAACAAGACTTCTTCACTGCACAGAATCTTCAACCGATGCTGTACACTAGATACATCGATGACATTTTCTTCCTTTGGCCTCATGGTGAACAATCACTGAAACAACTATATGATGATATCAACAAATTCCACCCCACCATCAGACTCACCATGGACTATTCCCCAGAATCAGTTGCATTCTTGGACACACGCATCTCCATCAAGGACAGTCACCTCAGCACCTCACTGTACCGCAAGCCCACAGACAATCTCACAATGCTCCACTTCTCCAGCTTCCACCCTAAACATGTTAAAGAAGCCATCCCCTATGGACAAGCCCTCCGTATACACAAGATTTGCTCAGATGAGGAGGATCGTGACTGACACCTCCAGACGCTGAAAGATGCCCTCATAAGAACAGGATATGGCGCACGACTCATAGATCGACAATTCCGATGCGCCACAGTGAAAAACCGCACCGATCTCCTCAGAAGACAAACACGGGACACAGTGGACAGAGTACCCTTCGTCGTCCAGTACTTCACCGGAGCGGAGAAGCTACGACATCTTCTCCAGAGTCTTCAACATATCATTGATGAAGACGAACGTCTCGCCAGGGCCATCCCCACACCCCCACTTCTTGCCTTCAGACAACCACACAACCTCAAACAGACCATTGTTCGCAGCAAACTACCCAGCCTTCAGGAGAACAGTGACCACAATACCACACAACCCTGCCACAGCAACCTCTGCAAGACATGCTGGATCATCAGCATGGATGCCATCATCACATATAAGAATACCATCCACCAGGTAAACGGTAAATACTCTTGCAATTCGGCCAACATTGTCTACCTGATACGTTGCAGGAAAGGATGTCCCGAAGCATGGTACGTTGGAGAGACCATGCAGACGCTACGACAACGGATGAATGAACATCGCTCGACAGTCACCAGGCAAGATTGTTCCCTTCCTGTTGGCGAACACTTCAGAGGTCATGGGCATTCAGCCTCTGACCTTTGGGTAAGCATTCTCCAAGGCGGCCTTCACAACACACGACAGCGCAGAGTCGCTGAACAGAGACTGATAGCCAAGTTCCGCACACATGAGGACGGCCTCAACCGGGACCTTGGGTTCATGTCGCACTATCTGTAACCCCCGTGACTTGCCTGGGTTTGCAAAACCTCACTCACTGTATTGTCTGGAGACAATACACATCTCTTTAACCTGTGATCAGTGCTCTTTCCACACACATTGTTAGCCACTTTAAGACTTGAACAGCAGGTTAGGTGTAAAGATTCGCATTCTAATCAGTAATCTGTAAATTGCTTGTGCTTTATATGCTCTGTCTGAGGCCAGAACTCTCCATTCACCTGACGAAGGGGCTAACCCGAAAGCTAGTGAATTTACTATCGAATAAATCGGTTGGACTGAAACCTGGTGTTGTCAGACTTTTTACTGTTTCCATCAGCTAGCCAATTCCTGATCCAAACTGCTAAATCACCCTCAATCCCATGCATCTGCATTTTCTGCAATAACCTACCATGGGGAACCTTATCAAACGCTTTGCTAAAATCCATATACATCACATCAACTGCCTTACCCTTATCCACCTCTTTGGTCACCTTTTCAAAGAACTCGATAAGGTTTGTGAGGCACGACCTACCCTTCACAAAACCGTGTTGACTATCCCTAATCAATTTATTTCCCTCTAGATGATTATAAATCCTATCCCTTATAATTCTTTCCAAAACTTTGCCCACAACAGAAGTAAGGCTCACTGGTCTATAATTCCCAGGATGGTCTCTACTCCCCTTCTTGAACAAGGGGACGACATTTGCTATCCTCCAGTCTTCCAGCACTATACCTGAAGCCAATGATGACATGAAGATCAAAGCCAAAGGCTCTGCAATCTCCTCCCTAGCCTCCCAGAGAATCCTAGGGTAAATCCCATCCAGCCCAGGGGACTTATCTATTTTCACACTCTCAAGAATTGCCAACACCTCCTTATGTACCTCAATCCCGTCTCGTCCACTACCTGGTATTGCAGTATTCTCCTCGACTACACTGACTTTTTCCTGCGTGAATACTGACGAAAAATACTCATTCAGTGCCTCTCCTATCTCTTCAGGCTCCACGCACAACTTCCCACTGCTGTCTCTGACTGGCCCTAATCTTGCCCTAACCAATCTTTTATTCTTGACATACCTGTAGAAAGCTTTAGGATTTTCCTTGATCCTATCCACCAAAGTCTTCTCATGTCCTCTTCTAGCTCTTCTTAACTCTCTCTTTAGCTCCTTCCTGGCTAATTTTTAACTCTCCAGTACCCTAACTGAGCCTTCACATCTCACCTTTACATAAGCCTCCTTCTTCCTCTTCAGAGATTCAACTTCCTTAGTACACCATGGTTCCCTCGCTCGACCACTTCCTCCCTGCCTGACAGGTACATATTTATCAAGGTACATTTTGGTCCAGAAAATCTTCAAGAATTCCAGGAATTTTAGGTGTTGATGTGATCGGCGCAACTCGTGGGCCGAAGGGCCTGTTTGTGCTGTAGTGTTCTACGTTCTATGAATGGTATTGTTAGTATGTGCAGATTAAAATCACCCATAGTTACAGCTGTTCTTTTATCACATGTCAGGCGATGTCAACTGCAATGTTTTTGCTAATTCTAAAAGCTTTATTTTAGTCACCTTTTGTAAGATAACTTGTGTGACTTCCACCACCCAGGAACTTCTTAGCCTCTGAAGTAGCCATTATTCCACAAGGTTTAAACAGGGAATGCTATTTAAACTTGAATACAATACATAGAACATTACAGCACAAACAGGCCCTTCGGCCCTCGAGTTGCGCCGATCACATCAACCCCACCAATCTATAGACCTATCTATAACCCCAATCCCATTAAACCCCATATACTCATCCAGAAGTCTTTTAAAAGACCCCAGCGAGTTCGCCTCCACCACCGATGACGGCAGCCGATTCCATTCACTCACCACCCTCCTGAGTGAAAAACTTACCCCTAACATCACCTCTGTACTTCCCTCCCTGCACCTTAAATCTGTGTCCTCTCGTAGCGACCATTTCAACCTGGGGAAATAGCCTCTGAGAGTCCACCCTATCTATTCCTCTCAACATTTTATAAACTTCTATCAGGTCGCCTCTCAACCTTCGCCTCTCCAGGGAAAAGAGTCCCAGCTCCCTCAACCTATCTTCATAAGGCATGCCTCCCAGTCCAGGCAACATCCTTGTAAATCTCCTCTGCACCCTTTCAATAGCTTCTACGTCTTTCCTATAGTGAGGCGACCAGAACTGCGCACAGTACTCCAAATGAGGCCTGACGAGGATCCTGTAAAGTTGCAGCATTACCTCCTGACTCCTAAACTCAATCCCTCGATTAATGAAGGCCAGTACACCATACGCCTTCTTGACCACCTCCTCCACCTGCAAGGCCGATTTATGAGTCCTGTGGACCCGGACCCCGAGATCCTTCTGCTCTTCAACGCTACTAAGACTCCTGCCCTTGATAGTGTACTCGTTCATCCCGTTGGTTCTGCCAAAATGGATGACTACACATTTGTCCGCGTTGAAGTCCATCTGCCACTTCTCCGCCCATTCCTGCATCCTATCTATGTCCTGCTGCAACTTTTGACATCCTTCCAGACCATCCACAACACCGCCGACCTTTGTGTCATCAGCGAACTTGCTAACCCATCCCTCCACTTCCTCATCCAGGTCATTTATGAAAATGACAAACAGCAAGGGTCCCAGAACAGATCCCTGGGGCACCCCACTGGTGACTGACCTCCATTCCGAAAAAGACCCATCCACAACCACTCTCTGCCTTCTGCAGGCAAGCCAGTTCTGGATCCACAAGGCCAAAGGCCCTTGGATCCCATGCCCTCTCACCTTCTCAAGAAGTCTTGCATGGGGGACCTTATCAAAAGCCTTGCTGAAGTCCATGTACACTACGTCCACGGCACTTCCTTCGTCAATGTGTTCAGTCACATTATCGAAGAACTCAACTAGGCTCGTAAGGCACGACCTGCCCTTGACAAATCCATGCTGACTATTCCTGATCATGTCAAACCTCTCCAAATGTTCGTAAATCTTGTCCCTCAGAAGCCTCTCCATCAGCTTACCAACCACTGAGGTCAGACTCACCGGGCAGTAATTTCCCGGGCTATCTCTGTTCCCTTTCTTGAAAATAGGGACTACATCCGCAATCCTCCAATACCCAAAAAGAAAATACCCATATGCTCACCGCTCACTTCTTTGAGTTCAATAATTCCAAATCAATCAAGAAATCCCTGTGGAGCGCCCAATTGTTATGGTTCAGGCTAGAAACTCAAGTGTTTTATGAAGCCCACCTGAATCATAAGTTTTGCGTTTGGCTGGGATAAGCATTAGACAAAGAACAAAGAACAACCCAGCATGGGAAACAGCCCCTTCGGCCCAACGAGCCCACGCCGCCGCATCCTCCTACACCTACCCTGCCCTGCGTGTCTGCGAGTGGAACCCCCAACTTCGCCAGATTCAGGGGAGAATAGTGTCAATTTGGTAAACCAATCAGCCTAAGAGCACATCTTTGGGGTGTGGGAGGAAACCGGAGCACCCGGAGGGAACCCACGCAACCACAGGAAGAATGCACAAACTCCCACAGACACAGGCCCAAATCCATGTGCCTGCACAGCCAGCAGTGCTAGTCACTGAGCTGTTGCGGCGCCCGTCTACCGGTCCAGGATCAAGCACACACACCGACACGAAGTACTAGGCCACTCCCGGAACCTCCAAGAGCAGCCCACGCACGACCCACCGTGTGCATCCCCCTCGTTTGACAACAAGGTGGACCGACACCTGCGGAATAAAAAGACAAAAACGTTTCACTTCAAGTATAATTCAAGCCACTCACTAAGGAGTTTTTATCAAACAATGTTTATTTAAAAATAAAGTTAATTTTAAATTAAGAAAATTAACAAGAACTTGTATCAATTACAAACAAGAAACAAAACAACTACTATAATATATAACCCTTAACCGACATAATATGTATATATCAGATGTTCCAATCAAAACCAATATCCAATTAACAAAACTGTTTAAACAGATTTAGAACATAGAACATTACAGCGCAGAACAGGCCCTTCGGCCCACAATGTTGCTCCGACCAGTTACCATACAATGACCCACTAACCTAAACCAATCCCTTTTCGTCCATAAACCTATCCACAGATCTCTTAAATGCCCCCGAACTAGACACATTTACAACCGCAGCAGGCAGGGCATTCCAATCCCTCACCACCCTCTGGGTAAAGAACCTACCCCTGACATCCGTCCTATAACTACCCCCCCTTAATTTAAAGCCATGCCCCCTCGTGCTAGCTTTCTCCATCCAAGGAAAAAGGCTATCACTGTCCACCCTATCTAAACCTCTAATCATCTTATATGTTTCAATAAGATCCCTTCTTAGCCGCCTTCTTTCCAGTGAAAACAACCCCAAATCCCTCAGTCTCTCCTCATAGGACCTCCCCTCCATACCAGGCAACATCCTGCTAAACCTCCTCTGCACCCTCTCCAAAGCCTCCACATCCTTCCTGTAATGTGGGGACCAGAACTGCACACAGTACTCCAAGTGCGGCCGCACCAGAGTTGTGTACAGTTGCAACATGACGCTGCGGCTCCTAAATTCAATCCCCCTACCAATAAACGCCAAGACACCGTATGCCTTCTTAACAACCTTATCTACTTGATTCCCTACTTTCAGGGATCAATGTACACATACACCTAGATCCCTCTGTTCATCCACACTATTCAAAGTCACTGCAAAGGCTAAAGCTCATAATACTGGAATCCAGTTCCCTGGGTGGAATGTTGATTTTAAATAATCTTGAAAACTGAGCAGCTTGTAGTCTTCAGCTCACCAAAATATCAAAACACAGATTCTTTACTGCAGGATGGCAAACAAGATGTGCTTTCAACTAACTAGTAAAACTTAAAAAATGAAAACAGAGAGAAAGACTTCTTTCAGCTACATTTCTAAAACAAAACTGTAACAATGCCTGTCACCTGAGCTGCACAGTTTTTTTTCTCCTTCCCAACAATGACATCACCTAAGACATTAGAAAGAAAAGCTGCTGAAAACTATCTCTTAAGGGATACCAATGTCACACATGCATCTCTAATTTCCTTTCTAATGCCATCTCCAACATCAGCAGTAGTTAGAGGGTCTCAATACAATCCCCATTCACAGCTTTGGCTCTTGGTATTTTTCAATTCTATCCATTCAGATTCTAAGTTATCAGAACTAATATCCATCCTTACTTTCCTCTTTAACCAGCAATGCAATTCAATCGCCTTTTACTTTTTGCTTCTCCTTAAATACTGAATATAACCCTGGATGTTCAGTTCTCACCCCTGGTCATCCTGCAGTCATGTCTCCACAATCCTGACTGTATCATACCTAGTTACATCTATTTGTTTGATTCATTCATCCACTTTATTGCAAATTTTCTGCACATTAAGGTACAAAGCCTTCAGGCTTGTCTTTTTAACATTCCTTGCCCTGTTGTCATTATTTTTCACTGTGACTCTGTTTGATTCTGGCCCTTGGTTTCTCTGCCTTTCACTTTCAGTAAAAAGTCTGACAACACCAGGTTTTAGTCCAACCGATTTATTTGATAATATTCTCACAGGCAAGCAAGCTTTCGAGGGGGCAGCCTCTTCGTCAGGTGAATGGAGAGTTCTGGCCTCAGACAGACAGAGCATATAAAGCACACTTTTCTTATTCCCCTTACTGTCCTTGATCCCCCTCCTGTGACTCCTTGCATAGGTTTGCATCCATCCCCTTCCCATTTTAGTTTAAACCCTCCCAACCTAGCAAATATTGCCCCTAGGATATCAGTCCTGATCTTGCCCATCCAGTTTGCACTGGTTCCACCACCCTCAGAACTCTCAGTGGAAAGCAGCAGCAGCCAAATTTGATGTCCCAGGATTCTGAAACCCTCCCCCTTACATGATTTCTTCACATACCCATCTGCTATATCTTGCTTTTTCTGTTTTTACTAGAATGGGGCATAGGTAGTAGTCCTGAGATCACTACCTTTTGAGGTCCTACTTTTCAACTTGCTTCCTAATTCCCTATATTTTACTTTTAGAGCCATGTGCTTATTTATAACCAATGTATACCATGACCACTGGCTGTTCACTCTTCCCCTTCCAGAATAACCTGCAGCCGATCTGAGACACCAGGAATCACTGGGGAGGTAACATACCATCCATTGTTTGTGGCCGCAGAAACTCCTGTCTATTCCCCTTACAATTGAATCCCTGATAACTATTGCATTCCCACACTTTTTATCCCACTTCCATGCAGCAGAGCCAACCACAGTGCATCAAATTTGGCTGCTGCTCCTTTCCCCTGAGGGGCCATTCCCCCAAAGCAGTATATCTGTTTTGCAGGGAAATGGCACAGGAGATTCCTGCATTGCAGACCCCCCTGCTCTGCCTGTTGGTGGTCACCTATTCCCTTCCTGCCTGTCTCTGATGTGGCCATCTCCAAACATGATATCCATAATACTCTCCGCCTCATAGCTGGCCCCACGCACTGGAAATGTTTCCAGCCACCTACATGGAGCTGGAGAGCACCACAGCTTTGCACCCTCTGGCAATAACTTACCCATTTAAACTAAATCTTTGGGAAGATAATTAAAATCAAATAATATTAATTACTCTCAGGCCCTTCTTCTCTGGTCCTCTTTATGACAGAATAACAACTTTGCAACTAAAAGCTTTAAAAGTAGTAAATAATTACCCAACTGTACTTGCCCAATCAGCTGCTTCCACTTGCCCCATGTCACTTTTGAATCCAAGATCCAAGCTTGCACTCAGATTGCTCACTGCACTCTTGTGCTATTTTCAGTCTCCTCTGGGTGCTGCTGATTATCTGTCCTAGTATCCTCCTCTCACACGCTCCTCTCAGTACTGCTGGGGAAAAATGGTTTTTGCTCCAAAGCCCTATGTTCCCAGCACCCCCTGAGCTTCAAATGAAATGGGAAAAAGTGTTTGTTATATTGTTGACTGATAAAACTTTTGTTTGCGGGATAGGTGGCTGGAGCGTGCCTGCTGATAGCAGGTATGTGACACTAACTGGCACAATCACTCGTGGCAAGAAGAAGGGGCAGATGGTGGATATCCATGTAACATTAACCGAAAAAGAGCTCCAGGAACTAGCCAAGTCAAAGGAGCCACCAGAGCCCAAGGAAAAAGGCGAGAAGAAAATGTGTGATTTGGGGCTACACCAAGGTCCTCATGTTGTCCTATGGAGCCTGTTATGTACCCCAGTGGTCTTTGTATTGTCCTTTGTCATGTCCTTTTATTATGGGACCATCACCTGGTATAACATTTTCCTGGTTTACAACGAGGAGCGTTCTTTCTGGCATAAGATTACAATTTGCCCTTTTTTAATCATTTTTTACCCAGTACTAATTGTGGCACTGTCAGTATCCCTTAGCATATATACAGCCGTGACACAGATTTCCTGGTCATTTGGTGAGTGGTGGCAGGCAGTGCGAGACTTAGAGAAAGGTTTCTGTGGTTGGTTATCCGGAAAGCTTGGTCTGGAGGATTGCTCCCCGTATAGCATTGTGGAGCTGCTGGATTCAGACAACATTTCAGGTAGCCTATCGGGGAAGACAGCACCAACAGGAGAGCAGATGTCTGCTGTCTAAAGTGCTGATTGAGAGAAGAAAGCTGTCTGAAGAAGTTGTCTCAGACTTTGAAAAGAAACAAAAAA
Source organism: Prionace glauca (assembly GCA_037974335.1). Lineage (NCBI taxonomy): Eukaryota > Metazoa > Chordata > Chondrichthyes > Carcharhiniformes > Carcharhinidae > Prionace > Prionace glauca. Next base: position 109,779,421 of record CM075731.1, read on the forward strand.
AAAGACAAAATGTTTAAGTGAATTCCCTCTGTCCTTGATGCTGTATGACTTTGTAGTATTCTGATGCACATAAGTAAAAAATGTGAGCCAATTAGACTAATATGTGCATCGGTCTAAGTCATTTCATGGGAAGCTTGTTTGCTTCTGACCAAATACCAATACAGCCAGAAGTCCCCCAGTTTGAACTATGCCTCTCTTTTTGATACCCTGTTCAATCAGGGCCTGAACCCATTCCCATGTAGGCAGATACAGATGATGGTCTCAGGTCAAATGTAGAATACTTGCTATTTAACTTATTTATTTATTGTAACTTCTGAAGGTGCTGGCCATAATAATCTGGGTGCTTTCCCTTTAAAGTGATTGATTTTTCTTTAAAAAGTTGAGGAAGTTGTGTTCCCAAACACTAAAATGCATCAAGTGTTGAGGAGCAATGAGCAGAGTTTACTGAACTGTTGTCTGCTGGGATGTCATGTTGCTTTAGTGTAAAATTAACTAGATGAAATAAATGGGGATACCCCACAATTAATGATAGATTCAAAGAGCAAAGAAAAGTACAGCACAGGAACAGGCCTTTTGGCCCTCCAAGCCTGTGCAGATCATGATGCCTGAACTAAAAAAAAAGTCTGACCTTAGTCTGCATCCCTATATTTCCTTCCTATTTATGTACCCATCCAGATGCCTCCTAAATATTAGTAATGTGCCTGCTTCCACCATCTCCTCTGGCAGCGCGTTCCAGGCATACACCACTCTCTGTATGAAGACTTCCTCTGCACATCTCCCTTAAACTTGCACCTTGAACCTGTGCCCCCTTGTAATTGACACTTGCACCCTTGGAAAAAGCTTCTGACTACCCACCAGCCTGTCTTTGCCTCATAATTTTGTAGACCTCTATCAGATCTCTCCTCAGCCTCCGTCTTTCCAGTGAAAACAATCTTAGTTATTCAGCCTCTCCAGAGAGACCAGGCAACATATTAATGAACCTTCTTTGAAGCTTCTCCAAAGCTTCCATGTCCTTCTGGTGGTATGGTGACCAGACCTACACGCATTATTCCAAATGTAGCCTAACCAAGGTTTTATATAGCTGCAGCATGATTTCCCAACTCTTGTACTCAGTACCCTGGCTGATGAAGGCAAGCATGCCATATGCCTTCTTAATTACCTTGGCCACCTGTAGGGAACCGAGGACCTATATATCCCGATCCCTCTGTATGTTAATGTTCCAAAGGATTCTGCCATTTACAGTATAATCATACCTAATTTTGATCCTCCAAAATGTATCACCTTACATTTGTCCGGATTAAGCTCCATTTGCCATTTCTGTCCCCAATCTATCTATATCCTGTTGTATCCTCTGACAATCCCCGGCACTACATAAGAACATAAGAAATAGGAGCAGGAGTAGGCCATCTAGCCCTTCGAGCCTGCCCCGCCATTCAGCAAGATCATGGATGATCTGAAGTGGATCAGTTCCACTTTCCCGCTTTCTCCCCATAACCCTTAATTCCCTTGTCTATCAGAAACCTATCTACCCATGACTTAAATATATTTAGCGAGGTAGCCTCCACTACTTCAATGGGCACACAATTCCAGAGACTCACCACCCTTTGAGTGAAGAAGTTCCTCCTCAACTCCGATCTAAACTGCACACCCCCACCCCCCCCCAACACTTATTTTGAGGCTGTGCCCTCTAGTCCTGCTATCCTTTCTAAGCGGGAAGAATCTCTGTACCTCTACCGTGGACTCTCAGAGGCTATTTCCCCGGGTTGAAATGGTCGCTGCGAGAGGACACAGATTTAAGGTGCGGGAAGGGAAATACAGAGGTGATGTTAGGGGTAAGTTTTTCACTCAGAGGGTGGTGAGTGAATGGAATCGGCTGCCGTCATCGGTGGTGGAGGCGAACTCGCTGGGGTCTTTTAAAAGACTTCTGGATGAGTATATGGGGTTTAATGGGATTGGGGATTATAGATAGGTCTATAGATTGGTGGGATTGATGTGATCGGCGCAACTCGAGGGCCGAAGGGCCTGTTTGTGCTGTTATGTTCTATGTATCTAGCCCCTTCATTATCTTATATGCCTCTATAAGATCCCCCCTCAGCCTTCTAAACTCTGAGTACAGACCCAGTCTATTTAATCTCTCCTCATAGACTAACCCCCCTCATTTCCGATATCAGCCTAGTGAACCTCCTCTGCACTCCCTTCAAGGCCAATATAACCTTCCGCAAATGCAGCGACCAAAACTGCACACAGTACTCCAGCTGCGGCCTCACCAGTACCCTGTACAGTTGCAGCAAGACCTCCCTGCTTTTATATTCTATCCCCCTCGCTATAAAGGCCAACGTTCCATTCGCCTTCTAATCACCTGCTGCACCTGCAGGCTGGGTTTTTGCAATTCGTGCACAAGGACTCCCAGGTCCCTCTGCACCGTAGCATGCTGCAGCTTTTTGCCTTTTAAATAATAATCCCTCCTACTATTATTTCTGCCAAAGTGAATAACCTCACATTTGCTAACATTATACTCCATCTGCCAGGTCCTCACCCACTCAGTCAGCCTATCCAGATCTCTCTGTAGACTTTCTGCACCTTCCACGCAATTTGCTTTTCCACTCATCTTCATATCATCAGCAAATTTCATTACCCTACACTCAGCCCCTTCCTTCAGATCATCTATGTAAATGGTAAATAGCTGAGGCCCCAGCACCGATCCCTGTGGCACTCCGCTAGTCACCAACTGCCAACCAGAATAGCACCCATTGATTCCAACTCTCTGCTTCCCATTAGATAACCAATCCTCTATCCACGCTAACACCTTACCCCCAACTCCGTGCACCCCAACCTTTTGTAGCAACTCCGCCAATCTTTGTGTCATCTGCAAACTTTCTAATCAGATCCTCACATTTTCCTCCAGATCATTTATATATAGTACAAACAATAGAGGTCCTAGCACTGCTCCCTGCAGAACACCAGAAACTACAACTCTCTATTCTGAAAAACACCCTTCCACCGCTACTCTGTCTTCTATAACCAAGTCAGTTATGTACCCATCTAGCCAGCCCATCCCGAATCCCACGTGATTTTGGTTTTTATTCCAGTCTGCCATGTGGACCTTGTCAAACACCTTACTAAAGTCCAAATAAACTGCATCCACAGCCTTTCCCTCATCAATTATCTTTGTCACTCAATCAAGTTGGTGAGACATATCTTTCCTGTACAAAAGCCTGTCATTAACTAGTCCAGTTTCCTCCAAGTATGCATTTATCCTGTCCCTCAATATCTTTTCCAAAAGTTGTCAAAAGTTCCAAAAGATGTCAGGCTCACCAGCCTATAATTTGCTGGATTATCCCTGCTTGCTTTCTTAAACAAGAAAACAACATTGGCTATTCTCCAGTACTCTGGAACCTCACCTGTGGTCAAAGAGGATGTGAAAATGCTTGTTAAAGCCCCAGCTATTTCTCCCCTTGCCTCCTGCAGTAACCTGGGATAGATCCCATCCAGCCCCCAGGACCTGTCTACCTTAATACAATTTAGGATACTCAACAGATGGTGGAATTTTAATTCAATAAAGAATATCTGGAATTAAGAATCTACTGATGACCGTGAAAGCATTGTCGATTGTTGGAAAAACCCATCTGGTTCACTAATGGCCTTTAGGGAATGAAATGTGCCATCCTTACCTGGCCTGGCCTGCATGTAATCTAGACTCACAGCAATGTGGTTGACTCTCAAAGGCAACTAAGGTCGGACAACAAAAGCTGGCGGGCCAGCAAAACCCATGTCCCATGAAAGAACTAAAATAAAACCTCACTTGATGTACTGATGTTTTCTAGAGCAGTCACATACCTATCCCTGAACTCAACACCTGTCAAGTCCTCCTCTGTGGATACCAATGCAAGGTATGCATTAAGGATTTTACCTACTTCCCATGATTCTATGTGTAACTTCCCTCCATTGTCCTTGAGTGGGCCTATTCTTTCTCTTGCTATCCTCTTGTTCCTGATATATGCATATAAAGCCTTGGATTCTCCTTGACCCTGTTTACTAAAGACATTTCATGGCCCTTTAACCCTCCTAATTCCGTGTTTAAGTTCCTCCCTACTTTCACTGTACTCCTCAAGGGTTTTGTCAGTTTTTAGATGCCTAGATAGGTTGGTGCAGTGGGCAGATAGGTAGCAGATGGCATTTAATCCTGACAAATGCGAGGTGATGTATTTTGGACGGAATAATGCAGAGAGGAGCTATGTGATTAAAGGGAGGCTGATTAGGAGTATAGACATACAGAGGGACCTGGGAGTGCAGGTTCACAAATCCATGAAGGTTGCATCACAAGTGGAGAAAGTTATTAGAAAGGCTTATGGGATGTTGGCCTTTATAGGAAGGGGCATAGAGTATAAAAGCTGCTGTCTAATGCTTCAGTTGTACAGAACGTTGGTTAGACCGCATTTGGAGTACTGCATCCAGTTCTGGTCACCTTACTACCGGAAGGACGTGGAGTCTCTGGAAAGGGTGCAGAGGAGGTTTACCAGGATGTTGCCTGGCATGGGGGGACTGGGTTACGAGGAGAGGTTGAAGAAACTGGGACTATTCTCCTTGGAAAGGCAGAGATTGAGAGGGGACATGATAGAAGTATATAAGATAATGAAGGGAATGGATAGAGTTAATAGTGAGAGACTGCTCCCTAGACTGGATACGAACACGAGAGGTCATCATTTAAGGGTGAAGGGGGAGAGGTATAATTTGGAGGTGAGAAGAAGGTTCTTTACGCAGAGAGTTGTGGGGGTCTGGAACGCGCTACCGAGTAGGGTGGTGGAGGCAGGAACGTTGGACTCGTTTAAGATGCAGTTAGATAGGCACATGAGTGAAACGAGAATGGAGGGATACGGTAGGGGATATTAAATAGGGTTAAACCTCGGGAGACACCGGAAAGGCAGGCTGTAAGATTAATATTTTTGACTTTATTCCACAGGTGGAGGTCCACCTCGTGTCAAACGAGGGGCATTCACACAGCGGGTCGTGCGTGGGCTGCTCTTGGAAGTTCCTGGAGTGGCCTAGTACTTCATGTCGGTGTGTGTGCTTGATCCTGGACCGGTAGATGGGCGCCGCAACAGCTCTGTGACTAGCACTGCTGGCTGTGCAGGCACATGGATTTGGGCCTGTGTCTGTGGGAGTTTGCGCATTCTCCCTGTGGTTCCGTGGGTTTCCTCTGGGTGCTCTGGTTTCCTCCCACACCCCAAAAATGTGCTCTCAGGCTAATCGGTTTTTACCAAATTGACACTGAATCTGACTGAGTAGGGTTCCATTCATAGATATGCAGGGTAGAATAGGTGTAGGGTGATGTGGCGGCGCGGGCTCGTTGGGCCGAAGGGCCTGTTTCCCGTGCTGGATTGTTCTTTGTTCTTTGTTTGTTCTTTGTAGACCTGTCATATGCTTCCTCTCTCCTTTTGACTAAGCTTACAATTTCCCTTGTCATCCATGGTTCTCAAATCCTGCCATTTCTGTCCTTAATTTTTGCAGGGACATACCTGCTGTTTAAACTGCTCCCTCATATAAAAGTAGGGAGGTCTTGCTGCAGCTGTATAGGGCATTGGTGAGGCCGCAGCTGGAGTACTGTGTGCAGTTTTGGGCGCCGCACCTGCGCAAAGATATTTTGGCCTTGGAGGGAGTGCAGAGGAGGTTCACTAGGCTGATACCGGAGTTGAGGGGGTTGAGCTATGAGGAGAGGCTGAATAAACTGGGCTTGTACTCGTTAGAGTTTAGAAGAATGAGGGGAGATCTCATTGAGACGTATAAGATGATGAATGGGATGGATAGAATAGAGGTGGAGAGACTCTTCCCGCTCAAAAAAGGCAGTAGGACTAGGGGGCACAGCCTCAAGATAAAAGGGGGGCAGTTTAGAACGGAGTTGAGGAGGAACTTCTTCACTCAAAGGGTGGTGAATCTCTGGAATTCTCTGCCCGTTGAGGTGGTGGAGGCTGCCTCGCTAAATATTTTTAAGACGAGGGTTGATGGGTTTTTGATAAGAGAGGGGATTAAGGGTTATGGGGAGAGGGCGGGAAAGTGGAACTGAGCAGCGACAGATCAGCCATGATCTTATTGAATGGCGGGGCAGGCTCGAGTGGCTAGATGGCCTACTCCTGCTCCTATTTCTTATGTTCTTATGCCAGATATGGATTTGCCTTCAAATAGCTGCTCCCAATCCACATTCCCCAGCTCCTGTCTAATTTGGAAGTAATTGGCCCTCACCCAATTAAGCGCCCTCATCCGAGGGCCACTCTTGTCCTTATCCATAATTACCCGAAATCTTATGGAATTATGTTGCTAAGCCCAAATGCTCCCCCACTGAAACATTGATACCTGGTCCAGCTCATTCCCCAATACCAAGTCTAGTATGGCTCCCTTCGTGGTTGGATTGTCAACATACTGAATCAAAACCCCCCTGGATACATCTAACAAATTGCTTTCCATCTGAGCCCTTGGCTATAAGGGATTCCCAGTCAATATGGGGGAAGTTAAAGTCACCCATCACAACTACCCTGCTTTTTTTCACATCTTTTCAATATCTGACCACACAATTGTTCCTCTGTCTCCTGCGGGCTGTTGGGAGGTCTGTAGTACATTCCCAATATCGTAATTTCACTTTTTCTGTTCCTGAGCTCCACTCATAATGCCTCATTGCAAGATCCCTCCAATGTCTCCTCCTTCAACACCGCTGTGATCTGCTCGCTAATCACCGATGCAACTCCTCCACGCTTTTGCTTCCCCTTCTGTGCCTTCTAAAACAATATCCCAGAATGTTAAGCTGCCAGTTCTGTCTTTCCTTTAACCATGTTTCCATTGTTGCAATTACTTCATAATTCCATGTGTAATCCAGGCTTTCTGTTCACCTGTGTTACCTGTAGTATTTTTTGCATTAAAGCAAACTCAGTTCGCACCTACAATCCCACCAAGCAACCTCTGCAGCATCCCTCTGCTTGCTCTTACTCTGCGCTATGTTTATCTCAGTCTCACTTTCTTTCCCAGTTCCTACACTAACTGTCCCCATTCCTGCCCCCCTGCCACACTAGCTTAAATCCTCCCGAACAGCATTAGCAAACCTTCTGCTCAGGATACTGGTGTCCCCCCAGTTCAGGTGCAACCCATCCTCCTTGTACAGTCCCACCTTCCCCAGAAGACATCCCAGTGATCCATATATCTGAAGCCCTCCCGCCTACATCAATTCTTTAACCACATGTTCAACTGTACTGTCTCCCTGCACCAAGCCTCACTAAACATGGGGAGTAATCCTGAGATTACCACCCTAGAGGTCCTATTTTTAGCTCCTGACCAACTCCTTGAATTGTCTTCGCAGGATCTCTTCCCTCTTCCTGCCTATGGCATTAGTGCCAATGTGGGCAATGACATTTGTCTGTTTGCCCTCCCATTTCAGCATGCCCTGTACCTGCTTAGAGACATCCAGGACCCTGGCACTAGGGAGGTAACACACTATCCTAGAGTCTCATTCGCAGCCACAGAAACACCTGTCAGTGCCCCTTACTGCTATCACTTGCTTGGACTTAGCCCGACCTGCTCTACAGCAGAATCAGTTGTGGTGCCACAGGCTTGGCTGCTACTGGTATTTTCCCCTGAGACCTCCCTCCCAACAGAACCCAAAACAGTATATCTGTTTGAGAGGGAAATAGCCACAGGAAACTCCTGCCTTACTCGCCTGCCTGTCCTGGCAGTCACCCGTCAACCTGTCTGAACCTGTGGTGTGACCATCTCCCTGAAGCTAGTTTCTATCACACTCTCTGCCCCTGTATGCTCTGCAGTGTGGCCAGCTGCTGCTCCAATGGAACCACACGGTCTGTGAAGAGCTGCAACAATCACACTTCCCATAGACATAGTGATCAGAGATGCTAGAAAGCTCCCTGATCTCCCACATCTGGCAGGAGGAACATATCATTGCCTTAACTGCCATCACTGTCTTGCTTTTACTTTGCTTGTCCTTCTCACGGTGCCTTTTATTTTGGTGACGGGGAGAGAAACATCAGTGCAGTTCCTTGGGCTTAACCACTCCTTGATACCACTTCTTTGGCTATCTACAATACACTCACAAGCTTTCGGGTTAGTCCCTTCGTCAGGTGAATGGAGAGTTCTGGCCTCAGACAGAGCATATAAAGCACAGACAGTTTAGAGATTACTGATTAGAATGCGAATCTTTACACCTAACCTGCTGTTCAAGACCTGAAGTGGCCAAGAATGTGAGTGGAAGGAGCACTGATAATGTGAGTGCTCCTTCCACTCACATTATCAGCCACTTCAGGTCTTGAACAGCAGGTTAGGTGTAAAGATTCGCATTCTAATCAGCAACTGTCTGTGCTTTATATGCTCTGTCTGAGGCCAGAATTCTCCATTCACCTGACAAAGGGACTAACCCGAAAGCTTGTGAGAATATTATCAAATAAATCGGTTGGACTAAAACCTGGTGTTGTCAGACTTTTTACTGTGTTTTCGCCAGTCCAACGCTGACATACCCACATCATTTCCACAATACAGCCAAGGTAATCAAGTTGACTTCTCCCAGAATTCTCTTCTGCTGGCTAACCTTCTTCCTGTTCATCACTGGAGGGTTCTTCAGCGACAGATGTGCTATAAATGGGGTAATGATCTACCGTGAACTCTTAATATGTTTGGGAGATTTCAAGGGATCTCATTGGGACATTTGACACAATATTTAATCTTTCACTAAGATGAAAGATTTTTCTACTTTAAAAAAGCCACAGTCTTAGTAAAACACTAATCACATTTTTAATACTGGATATCAATTATAGAACAAATGTAATATACGGATTTTTAATAGAACTTCAGTCTTACACAGTTAAAACTTTAATTAGATTTAATTTGACAATAAGACCATAAGATATAGGAGCAGAATTAGGTCATTTAGCCCATTGAGTTTTCTCCAGCCTTTTCCCCGTAACCTTTGATCCCCTTACCAATCATTATCTATCTCTGTCTTAAAGACACTCAATGACTTGGCCTCCACAGCCTTCTGTGGCAAAGAGTTGCACACTTTCACTACTCTCTGGCTGAGGAAATTTTTCATCTCAGTTCTAAAAGGTCATCTCTTTACTCTGAGGCTGTGCCCTTGGATCCTAATCTCTCCCACTAATGGAACCATTTTCTCCATGTCTACACTATCCAGGCATTTCAGTATTCTGTAAGATACTCCACATCTTTCTAAACTCTGAGTACAGACACAGTCTTCAAATCCTCCTCAAGTGACAAGCTTTTCATTCCCAGGATCATTCTTATGAACTTCCTTTGGACACTAGCCAAGACCAGCACATCCTTCCTTAGGTATGGGGCCCAAACTGCTCACAGTACTCCAAATGTGTTCTGAACACCATTCTGTGTTCAAGATGGAAGTCATTTAGATTTGACCAGATTAAATTTTCTATGGTCTCGAGTCAGATCAAATGTGAATTGTGTCATTTGGTGATGACTAATGTGCAATCTCTTAGATATCGCAAAACAGTAGAAAGAGCAATTTACCTTCTGCAATGCTCTGGTTTCACATCCAATTTGTTGGAAGCAAATTTTCACATGTAATAATTCCTCCCCTTCTTCAACTTGCTGTCTTTGAGGACCAAACATCTCTATTACATCTGTACACGTGTTTTACTCTCAGCTATATAGCAAAATTCTATTCTTCTGCTCAGTCCCCATATCTTTTTTTCATGCAGCTGTTCTTCTTAATAGAAGCACTAGACTCAGCAACAAATCACTGTAGAATTCCCAATTTAACTACACTGGTTCAAGGGGTGGTATTGTTATGTCCTGACCAGCAGAAACAAGTAATCAATATTTACCTTTGCAACTAATTATAATTTTAAAGACCTCTGCCATGCCAATCCTTGACATGACCCACTTCTAATAAATTGTTAACTACTATTGATAATTGTAACTCCTCACCCCAGCAACATTTTAATTTGCCTAATCAGTACCTCCTTCTGCTGATTTTGAATGTTTCCCCTAATGTCGTGTTTAAAGCTACAGTACAACTAAGGTCTTGTGCATGTTCACAGTTTGTTTTTTGTTTTCCCTGAAACAAAATGGAGAATTCTGTTTCCCTTTATGGTCTTCACTATTTTCATTATTACTTCCATATAAGTGCATTATTTCACAGATGTATTAATAACTATCTGCTCATCTGCATAATCTAACCTGTGTTTTTTTTTGTCTTTCACAGTTGTCAAAAATTGCCATATCCTTCAATTTTGTGTCACTTGCAAAATGTAATATTGTTTATATGGTTATTTAATAAATGAAACACCACTACATCTTCATCTTTCCAAGTATTTAGTAATTCATCTAATTATAGATTGTAGGATTTCAGAACAGCAACCGCAGTAAGATGCACTCATAATTCCCGTTTGAAGAGGGTATCAGAAATGCTACCTTCCAGTCCTGGGGCACAATTTACCTGCCAAAGACATTTGGAGAACTGTAGTCAAAGCTTGTAGCCATTCTGTTATTTCACTAAGGTTCTCCCTAAGACCATCAGGATTTGCTGATTTGTCTTCCTTCAGTTGTATTGACTTCATTAACCCAGTTTCTGTTGGAAAATCCATTTCCCGTCAACTGTTTGACACCACTTCGGTGGTTTGGATTTGATTTGATTTATTATTCTCACATGCATACAGTGAAAAGTATTGATTCTTTGCACATTATACAGACAAAGTATACTATATATAGAGAGGGAAAAGAGAGATGGAGAATGTAGTGTTTCAGCCGTAGCTAGGGCATGGAGAAAGATCAACTTAATGCAAGGTAGGTCCATTCAAAAGTTTAATGGCAGCAGGGAAGAAGCTGTTTTTGAGTCAGTTCGAGCAGGTGGTCAGGAAGGCGAATGGGATGCTGGCCTTCATAGCGAGGGGGATTGAATATAAAAGTAGGGATGTCTTGCTGCAGCTGTATAGGGCATTGGTGAGGCCGCAGCTGGAGCTGGCCAAATTCACCACCAACTCGATTTTCAAGTTTGCTGATGACACCACCACTGTGGGTCAGATCTCAAACAATGATGAGACACAGTACAGGAATGAGATAGAAAATCTGGTGAGCTAACGCCGCAACAATAATCTCTTCCTCAATGTCAACAAAGTGAAGGAGATAGTCATTGACTTCAGGAAGTATAGTGGAGGGTATACCTTTGTCTATCTAAGAACATAAGAACATAAGAAATAGGAGCAGGAGTAGGCCATCTAGCCCTTCGAGCCTGCCCCGCCATTCAATAAGATCATGGCTGATCTGTCGTGGCTCAGTTCCACCTTCCCGCCCTCTCCCCATAACCCTTAATCCCTTCTCTTATCAAAAACCCATCAACCCGTTTCTTAAAAATATTTAACGAGGCAGCCTCCACCACTTCAACGGGCAGAGAATTCCAGAGATTCACCACCCTTTGAGTGAAGAAGTTCCTCCTCAACTCCGTTCTAAACCGCTCCCCCTTTATCTTGAGGCTGTGCCCCCTAGTCCTACTGTCTTTTTTGAGCGGGAAGAGTCTCTCCACCTCTATCCTATCCATCCCATTCATCATCTTATACGTCTCAATGAGATCTCCCCTCATTCTTCTAAACTCTAACGAGTACAAGCCTAGTTTATTCAGTCTCTCCTCATAGCTCAATCCCCTCAACTCTGATATCAGCCTAGTAAACCTCCTCTGCACTCCCTCCAGGGCCAAAATATCCTTGCACAGGTGCGGCGCCCAAAACTGCACACAGTACTCCAGCTGCGGCCTCACCAATGCCCTATACAGCTGCAGCAAGACCTCCCTACTTTTATATTCAATCCCCCTCACTATGAAGGCCAGCATCCCATTCGCCTTCCTGACCACCTGCTGCACCTGCAAGCTGGGTTTTTGCGACTCATGTACAAGGACCCCGAGGTCCCTCTGCACCGTCGCCTGCTGCAGTTTTTCGCCACGTAAGTAATAGTCCTTCCTACCATTCCTCCTACCAAAGTGGACCACCTCACACTTGCCAACATTAAATTCCATTTGCCATTTCCTGGCCCAGTCGCCCAGCCTATCTAGATCCTTCTGCAGACTCTCCACACCCTCCGCACAATTTGCCTTTCCCCCAATCTTGGTGTCATCAGCAAATTTCGACACCCTGCACTCGGTTCCCTCCTCCAGATCATCTATATAAATGGTAAATAGCTGAGGTCCCAGCACCGACCCCTGGGGCACCCCACTAGTCACCAACCGCCAATCCGAATAGCACCCATTGACCCCCACTCTCTGCCTCCTATTTGACAACCAATCCTCTATCCATGCTAACACCCTACCCCCAACTCCATGTCCCCTGACCTTCTGCAATAACCTCTTGTGAGGTACCTTGTCAAACGCCTTCTGAAAATCCAGAAAGACCACATCCACCGGCTCTCCTCTATCCACTGCCCTAGACACATCCTCATAGAACTCCAGTAAATTTGTCAGACACGACTTCCCTTTAATGAAACCGTGTTGCGTCTGCTCTATCAAGCAATTCCCCTCAAGATGCCTCGCTATTTCCTCCTTAATGACAGATTCTAACATTTTACCTACCACAGACGTTAAACTAACCGGCCTATAATTCCCCGCCTTTTGCCTGCCACCCTTCTTAAACAACGGCGTAACATTAGCCGTTTTCCAATCTTCTGGCACTTCCCCGGAATCCAGCGACGTCTGGAAAATAACCACCAAGACATCCACTATCACCTCCGCCATTTCTTTCAGAACCCTCGGATGCATTCCATCCGGTCCTGGGGACTTGTCCACAATCAGCCCCTCCAGTCTGTCGAGCACCACCTCTCTAGTAACAGTAATGTCATTAAGACCCTCCATTCCTACCACCTTTCCATCGCTAACACCCGGCAAATTATTCACGTCCTCCTCCGTGAAGACAGAAACAAAAAAGTTATTCAAGACCTTAGCCATATCCCCATCCCCTACCACTAGCTCCCCTTTCTCATCCTCTAAAGGACCAACGTTCACCCTAGCCAGCCTCTTCCTTTTTATATATTTATAAAAACTCTTGCTATCCTTTTTTATATTAAGTGCTAGCCCAGCCTCATAGCTTCTCCTACCCTCCTTTATCAATTTCTTTGTCAATCTTTGTTGACATTTAAACCTTTCCCAATCCTCTTCTCGCCCACTGCTCTTAGCTACTCTAAACTCCTCCGCTTTTAATTTAACACTTTCCTTCACCTCCTTCGTTATCCACGGCTTATTACCTCTCCTCCTACTGTCCTTTTTAACCATCGGAATAAATTTCTGCTGAGCACCAAGAAAGATCAATGGAGACAAAGTAAAAATGGCCGAGAGCTTGAGGTTTTTAGCTGTCCAGACCATCAACAATCTGTCCTGGACACTATAGTTAAGAAAGCCCATCAACATCTCTACTTTCTCAGGAGACTAAGGAAATTTGGTATGTCCGCTACATTTCTCGCCAATCTCTAGATGCACCATAGAAAGTATTCTTTCTGGTTGTATCACAGATTGCTATGGTTTCTGCTCTGTCTAAGAACATAGAACATAGAACACTACAGCACAAACAGGCCCTTTGGCCCACGAGTTGCGCCGATCACATCAACACCTACCAACCTACAGACCTATCTATAACCCTCAATCTCATTAAACCCCATATACACATCCAGAAGTCTTTTAAAAGACCCCAGCGAGTTCGCCTCCACCACCACTGACGGCAGCCGATTCCATTCACTCACCACCCTCTGAGTGAAAAACTTACCCCTAACATCACTTCTGTACTTCCCTCCCTGTACCTTAAATCTGTGTCCTCTCGTAGCAACCATTTCAACCCGGGGAAATAGCCTCTGAGAGTCCACGCTATCTATTCCTCTCAACATTTTGTAAACTTCTATCAGGTCGCCTCTCAACCTTCGTCTCTCCAGGGAAAAGAGTCCCAGCTCCCTCAACCTAACTTCATAAGGCATGCCTCCCAGTCCAGGCAACATCCTTGTAAATCTCCTCTGCACCCTTTCAATAGCTTCTACGTCTTTCCTATAGTGAGGCGACCAGAACTGCGCACAATACTCTAAATGAGGCCTGACAAGGGTCTTATAAAGTTGCAGCATTACCTCTCGACTCCTAAACTCAATCCCTCGATTAATGAAGGCCAGTACACCATACGCCTTCTTGACCACCTCCTCCACCTGCGAGGCCGATTTAAGAGTCCTGTGAACCCGGACCCCGAGATCCTTCTGCTCTTCAACACTACTCAGACTTCTGCCCTTGATAGTGTACTCGTTCATCCCGTTGGTTCTGCCAAAATGGAAGACTACGCATTTATCCGCGTTGAAGTCCATCTGCCATTTCTCCGCCCAGTCCTGCATCCTATCTATGTCCTGCTGCAACTTTTGACATCCTTCCAGACCATCCACAACACCACCGACCTTAGTGTCATCAGCGAACTTACTTACCCATCCCTCCACTTCCTCATCCAGGTCATTTATGAAAATGACAAACAACATGGTCTGGAAGGATGTCAAAAGTCGGCAGAACCAACGGGATGAACGAGTACACTATTAAGGGCAGGGGTCTTAGTAGCGTTGAAGAGCAGAAGGATCTCGGGGTCCGGGTTCACAGGACTCTTAAATCGGCCTCGCAGGTGGAGGAGGTGGTCAAGAAGGCGTATGGTGTACTGGCCTTCATTAATCGAGGGATTGAGTTTAGGAGTCGGGAGGTAATGCTGCAACTTTACAGGACCCTCGTCAGGCCTCATTTGGAGTACTGTGCGCAGTTCTGGTCGCCTCACTATAGGAAAGACGTAGAAGCTATTGAAAGGGTGCAGAGGAGATTTACAAGGATGTTGCCTGGACTGGGAGGCATGCCTTATGAAGATATGTTGAGGGAGCTGGGACTCTTTTCCCTGGAGAGGCGAAGGTTGAGAGGCGACCTGATAGAAGTTTATAAAATGTTGAGAGGAATAGATAGGGTGGACTCTCAGAGGCTATTTCCCCGGGTTGAAATGGTCGCTACGAGAGGACACAGATTTAAGGTGCGGGGAGGGAAGTACAGAGGTGATGTTAGGGGTAGGTTTTTCACTCAGAGGGTAGTGAGTGATTGGAATCGGCTGCCGTCGTCGGTGGTGGAGGCGAACTCGCTTGGGTCTTTTAAAAGACTTCTGGATGAGTATATGGGGTTTAATGGGATTGGGGGTTATAGATAGGTCTATAGATTGGTGGGGTTGATGCGATCGGCGCAACTCGAGGGCCGAAGGGCCTGTTTGTGCTGTAATGTTCTATGTTCTATGTTAACAAGGGTCCCAGAACAGATCCTTGAGGCACTCCGCTGGTGACTGACCTCCATTCCGAAAAAGACCCATCCACAACCACTCTCTGCCTTCTGCAGGCAAACCAGTTCTGGATCCACAAGGCCAAAGGCCCTTGGATCCCATGCCCTCTCACCTTCTCAAGAAGTCTTGCATGGGGGACCTTATCAAACGCCTTGCTGAAGTCCATGTACACTACGTCCACGGCACTTCCTTCGTCAATGTGTTCAGTCACATTATCGAAGAACTCAACTAGGCTCGTAAGGCACGACCTGCCCTTGACAAATCCATGCTGACTATTCCTGATCATGTCAAACCTCTCCAAATGTTCGTAAATCTTGTCCCTCAGAAGCCTCTCCATCAGCTTACCAACCACTGAGGTCAGACTCACCGGTCGGTAATTTCCCGGGCTATCCCTGTTCCCTTTCTTGAAAATAGGAACTACATCCACAATCCTCCAATCCTCCGGAACCTCTCCCGTCTCCATTGACAACGCAAAGATCATCGCCAGGGGGTCCGCAATCTCTTCCCTCGCCTCCCACAGTATCCTGGGGTACATCCCATCTGGATGAAACTACAAAGACTGGATGAAACTCCAAAGCTCAGTTCATCACTCAAACCAGCCTCCCATCCACTGACTCTGTCTATACTTCCTGCTGCCTCGGAAAAGCAGCCAACATAATTAAGGATCCCGCGCACCCTAGACATGGTCTGATCCACCTCTTCTGTCTGAAAAAGATACAAAAGTCTGAGGACATAAGAACATAAGAAATAGGAGCAAGAGTAGGCCATCTAGCCCTTCGAGCCTGCCCCACCATTCAATAAGATCATGGCTGATCTGTCATGGCTCAGTTCCACCTTCCCGCCCTCTCCCCAAAACCCTTAATCCCCTCTCTTATCAAAAACCCATCAACCCGCGTCTTAAAAATATTTAGCGAGGCAGCCTCCACCACTTCAACGGGTAGAGAATTCCAGAGATTCACCACCCTTTGAGTGAAGTTCCTCCTCAACTCCGTTCTAAACCGCCTCCCCTTTCTGTTGAGGCTGTGCCCCCTAGTCCTACTGTCTTTTTTGAGCCAGTCCTACCACCAAGCCAATTATGGATCCATTTTGACTTTTGGGAAAGCTGCTCTGATGTCGGCAATGATGACCTCGTGCACTGTTACATTATCTACTTCCTCTGGCACTGACACAAAGTGTCAGTTTGGAAGCAAAAACAAGAAGGCAGATCACTACCTGAGTGGCTGTAAATTGGGAGAGAGGAGTGTGCAGAGGGACCTGGGTGCCCTTGAGCACCAGTCACTGAAGGTAAGCGTGCAGGTGCAGCAGGTGGTAAAGAAGGCAAATGGCATGTTGGCCTTCATTATTGAGAGGTTTCCACTACAGGAGCAAAATCATGTTGCAACTATACAGGGCCTTAGTGAGGCCACACCTAGAGTGTTGTGTGCAGTTCTGGTCTCCTAAGGAAGGATGTTCACGCAAAGGTTTACCAGGTTTATTGATTAGGGTAGGATTGTTTTCAGATGAAAGAGGGGTGATCTCATGGAGACTTATAAAATTCTAACAGGACTAGACAGGGTAGATGCAGGGAGAATATTCCCGATGGTGGGGAGTCCAGAACCTCGGGTCACAGTCTGAGGATTCAGGGTAGACCATTTAGGATGGAGGTGAGGAGACATCACTTCACTGAAAGAGTGGTGAGCCGATGTAATTCATTACCACAGGAAGTAGTTGATGTCAAAACATTGAATGCATTCAAGAGATGGTGAGATATAGCACTTCGGATGAATGGGATCAAAGGGTATTGGGAGAAATCAGGATTAAGCTATTGAGTTGGACAATGAGCCATTATGGTGATGAATGGCAGAGCAGGCTCAATGGGTCCGTTGTTATTTGTCATCTATATCAATGATAATGTGGTAAATTGGATCAGCAAATTTGCTGATGATACAAAGACTGGAGGTGTAGTGGACAGTGAGGAAGGTTTTCAAAGCTTGCAGAGGGATTTGGACCAACTAGAAAAATGGACTGAAGAATGGCAAATGGAATTTAACGCAGACAAATGTGAGGTATTGCACTTTGGAAGGACAAACCAAAGTAGAACGTACAGGGTAAATGGTAGGACACTGAAGAGTGCAGTTGAACAGAAGGATCTGGGAATATAGATACGTAATTCCCTAAAAGTGACATCACAGGTGGATAGGGTCGTAAAGAGTGTTTTTGGTACATTAGCCTTTATAAATTAGAGTATCGAGTATAAAAGTTGGAATGTTATGGTAGGGTTATATAAGGCATTGCTGAGGCCGAATTTAGAGTATTGTGTACAGTTTTGGTCACCTAGTTACAGGAAGGATGTAAATAAGGTTGAAAGAGTGCAGAGAAGATTCATGAGGATGTTGCTGGGACTTGAGAAACTGAGTTACAGAGAGAGATTGAATCGATTAGGACTTTATTCCCTGGAGCATAAAAGAATGAGGGGAGATTTGATAGAGGTGTATAAAATTATGATGGGTATCGATAGAGTGAATGCAAGCAGGCTTTTTCCACTGAGGCTAGGGGAGAAAAAAACCAGAGGACATGGGTTAAGGGTGAAAGGAGAAAAGTTTAAAGGGAATATTAGGGGGTTTCTTCACACAGAGAGTGGTGGGAGTGTGGAATGAGCTGCCGGATAAAGTGGTAAATGCGGGGTCACTTTTAACATTTAAGAAAAACTTGGACGGGTTCATTGATGAGAGGGGTGTGGAGGGATATAGTTCAAATGCAGGTCAGTGGGACTAGACAAAAAATGGTTCAGCACAGACAAGAAGGGCCAAAAGACCTGTTTCTGAGCTGTAATTTTCTATGGCCAAATGTCGTCCCCATGCTCCTATATTCTATGTTTCTGTGAACTCTTGCTATTTCACTTTTAATGGCCTCTCACTTGCCGGAGGTTCCTTTGCCCTCAAGAGCTGCTAAGTTTACAATCATTTTGATACTTCTCAATTAATGATCTTAATATGTTCTTTGTGTATCTCTCAGCTGATTGTCAATATTCATTTATAGAACCGGTGTCAGAGAGGAAGTTTGATGAGGACTTGTCTGTTGAGGTAGTATGGGCGGAGATTAGAAATAGGAGAGGAGAGGTCACCCTGTTGGGAGTCTTTTATAGACCTCCTAAAAGTTCTAGAGAGGTTGAGGAAAGGATTGCGGAGACGATCCTTGTTAGGAGTGAAAGTAATAGGGTAATTGTTATGGGGGACTTTAACTTTACTCATGTTGATTGGAATTGTTATAGCTCTAGCTCGTGAGAGGGGTCAGTTTTTGTACAAAGTGTGCAGGAAGGTTTTTTGACTCAGTATGTAGATAGGCCGACGAGAGGAGAGGCTATATTGGATTTGGTGCTGGGTAATGAGCCAGACCAGGTGCTAGACTTTAGTTCTTTACAGGTATGTCAAGAACAGAAGGTTGGTTGGGACAAGATTAGGGCCAGTTACAGACAGTAGAGGGAAGTTGTGTGTGGAACCGGAGGAGATTGGAGAGGCGTTGAACCAATATTTCTCTTCGGTGTTCACGCAAGGGGACAGGAATGTAGCTGAGGAGGACACTGGGGTGCAGGGGTGTGAAATAGATAGTATTGCAGTTGATACGGGGGATGTGCTGGATATTTTAGAGGGATTGAAAATAGATAAGTCCCCTGGTCCAGATGGGATTTACCCTAGGATTCTTTGGGAGGCAAGAGGGGTGATTGCGGAACCTCTGGCTCTGATCTTCAGGTCGTCGTTAGTCTCTGGTATAGTACCAGAAGATTGGAGGACAGCAAATGTTGTCCCATTGTTTAAGAAGGGGAGAAGGGACTTCCCTGGGAATTATAGACCGGTGAGTCTTACTTCTGTGGTGGGTAAGGTTTTGGAAAGGATTATTAGAGACAGGATTTATAGTTATTTGGAAAGTAATGAGTTGATTAGAGACAGTCAGCATGGTTTTGTAGCGGGTAGGTCATGCCTTACTAACCTTATCGAGTTCTTTGAGAAAGTGACCAAAGAGGTGGATAGGGGTAAGGCAGTTGATGTGGTGTATATGGATTTTAGCAAGGCGTTTGATAAGGTTCACCATGGTAGGCTTCTGCAGAAAATGCAGATGTATGGGATTGGGGGTGATCTAGGTAATTGGATCAGGAATTGGCTAGCAGATAGGAGACAGAGGGTGGTGGTTGATGGTAAATATTCGTCATGGAGTTCGGTTACGAGTGGTGTGCCTCAGGGATCTGTTTTGGGGCCACTGCTGTTTGTAATTTTTATTAATGATCTGGATGAGGGTATAGTTGGGTGGATTAGTAAGTTTGCTGATGACACCAAAGTCGGAGGTGTGGTAGATTGTGAGGAAGGGTGTCATAGTTTGCAGGATGACTTAGAAAGGTTGCAGAGCTGGGCTGAGAGGTGGCGGATGGAGTTTAATGTGGAGAAGTGTGAGGTAATTCATTTCGGTAGGAATAACAGATGTGTTGAGTATAGGGCTAACGGGAGGACTTTGAATAGTGTGGAGGAGCAGAGGGATCTAGGTGTATGTGTAAATAGATCCCTGAAAGTTGGGAATCAAGTAGATAAGGTTGTTAAGAAGGCATACGGAGTTTTGGCGTTTATTGGTAGGGGGATTGAATTTAGGAGTCGCAGCGTCATGATGCAACTGTACACATCTCTGGTGCGGCCGCACTTGGTGTTTTGTGTGCAGTTCTGGTCCCCACATTACAGGAAGGATGTAGAGGCTTTGGAGAGGGTGCAGAGGAGGTTTACCAGGATGTTGCCTGGTATGGTGGGGAGATCCTATGAGGAGAGATTGAGAGATTTGGGGTTGTTTTCGCTGGAAAGAAGGCGGCTAAGAGGGGATCTCATTGAAACATATAAGATGATTAGAGGTTTAGACAGGGTAGATAGTGATAGCCTTTTTCCTAGGATGGAGAAAGCTAGCACGAGGGGGCACGATTTTAAATTAAGGGGGGGTAGTTATAGGACAGATGTCAGGGGTAGGTTCTTTACCCAACAGGTGGTGAGGGACTGGAATGCCCTGCCAGCTGCAGTTGTAAATGCGCCTAGTTTGGGGGCGTTTAAAAGATCTGTGGATAGGTTTATGGATGAAAAGGGATTGGTTTAGGCTAGTGGGTCATTGTTTTGTAACTGGTCGGCGCAACATCGTGGGCCGAAGGGCCTGTTCTGAGCTGTAATGTTCTATGTTCTATGTTCTAGACTTAGAAGTTGGGGTGCATTTTGGTGATAGTGACCACAATTCGGTTACATTCACCTTAGTGATGGAAAGGGATAGGCATGAACCTCGGGTCAGTAGTTTTAGCTGGGGGAAGGGTAATTATGAGGCTATTAGGAGAGAATTAGGAAGCATAGGTTGGACTAGGAGACTACAGGGTCTGGGAACGTCCGAAATGTGGAGTTTTTTCAAGGAGCAGCTACTGCGAGTCCGTGATAGGTATGTCCCTGTCAGGCAAGGAGGAAATGGTCGAGCTAGGGAACCGTGGTGCGCTAGGAAAGTTGATTCGCTGGTTAAAAAGAAAAAGGAGGCTTATGTCCGGATGAGACTTGAGGGCTCAGGTAGTGCACTAGAAAGCTTTAGATTGGCTAGGAGGGAGTTAAAGAGAGAGTTAAGAAGGGCTAAAAGAGGACATGAGAAGACTTTGGCTGATAGGATTAAGGAGAATCCTAAGGCGTTCTATAGATATGTTAAGAATAAAAGGTTGTTTAGGGCAAGATTAGGGCCAGTTATAGACAGCAGTGGGAATTTATGTGTGGAACCGGAAGAGATTGGAGAGGCATTGAACCAATATTTCTCTTCGGTGTTCACGCAGGGGGACATGAATGTAGCTGAGGAGAACACTGGGTTACAGGGTTGTAAACTGGACAGTATTGCAGTTGGTAAGGAGGATGTGCTAGATATTCTTGACGGTTTGAAAATAGGTAAGTCCCCTGGGCCAGACGGGATTTACCCTAGGATTCTCTGGGAGGCTAGAGAGGCGATTGCAGAGCCTCTGGCTCTGATCTTCAGGTTGTCGTTGGTCACCGGTATAGTGCTAGAAGATTGGAGGTTAGCAAATGTTGTCCCATTGTTTAAGAAGGGGAACAGAGACTTCCCCGGGAATTATAGACCGGTGAGTCTCACTTCTGTTGTGGGCAAGGTTTTAGAAAAAATTATTAGGGATAGGATTTATAGTTATTTGGAGAGTAATGAATTGATTGGAGATAGTCAGCATGTTTTGTGGAGGGTAAGTCGTGCCTTACTAACCTTATTAAGTTTTTTGAGAAAGTGACTAAAGAGGTGGATGGGGGTAAGGCAGTGGACGTGGTATATATGGATTTTAGTAAGGCGTTTGATAAGGTTCACCATGGAAGGCTTCTGCAGAAATTGCAGATGTATGGGATTGAGGGTGATCTAGGAAATTGGATTAGGAATTGGCTAGCGGATAGGAGACAGAGGGTGGTGGTTGATGGTAAATATTCGTCATGGAGTTCGGTTACGAGTGGTGTGCCTCAGGGATCTGTTTTGGGGCCACTGCTGTTTGTAATTTTTATAAATGATCTGGATGAGGGTATAGTTGGGTGGATTAGTAAATTCACTGATGACACCAAAGTCGGAGGTGTGGTAGATAGTGAGGAAAGGTGTCTTAGTCTACAGGGAGACTTGGACAAGTTGCAGAGCTGGGCCGAGAGGTGGCGGATGGAGTTTAATGCGGAAAAGTGTGAGGTAATTCACTTTGGTAGGAATAACAGATGTGTAGAGTATAGGGCTAACGGTAGGACTCTGAATAGTGTGGAGGAGCAGAGGGATCTAGGTGTATGTGTACATAGATCCCTGAAAGTTGGGAATCAAGTAGATAGGGTTGTTAGGAAGGCATACGGTGTCTTGGCGTTTATTGGTAGGGGGATTGAATTTAGGAGCCGCAGCGTCATGTTGCAACTGTACAAAACTCTGGTGCGGCCGCACTTGGAGTACTGTGTGCAGTTCTGGTTCCCACATTATAGGAAGGATGGGGAGGCTTTGGAGAGGGTGCAGAGGAGGTTTACCAGGATGTTGCCTGGTATGGAGGGGAGGTCCTGTGAGGAGAGACTGAGAGATTTGGGGTTGTTTTCGCTGGAAAGAAGGCGGCTAAGAGGGGACCTTATTGAAACATATAAGATGATTGGAGGTTTAGAAAGGGTGGACAGTGATAGCCCTTTTCCTCGGATGGAGAAAGCTAGCACGAGGGGGCATAGCTTTAAATTAAGGGGTGGTAGTTATAGGTCTGATGTCAGGGGTAGGTTCTTTACCCAGAGGGTGGTGAGGGATTGGAATGCCCTCCCTCCTGCAGTTGTAAATGCGCCTAGTTTGGGGGCGTTTAAGAGATCCATGGATAGGTTTATGGATGGTAAGGGTTTGGTTTAGGTTAGAGGGTCATTGTTTTTTAACAATCCAGCCCTTCGAGACTGCCCCGCCATTCAATAAGATCATGGCTGATCTGAAGTGGATCAGTTCCACTTTCCCGCTTTCTCCCCATAACCCATAATCCCCTTGTCTGTCAAAAACCTATCTACCCGTGACTGAAATATATTTAGCGAGGTAGCCTCCACCACTTCAACGGGCAGAGAATTCCAGAGATTCACCACCTTTTGAGTGATAGGATGAGAGAGGAATTGGCGAATGTAGATTGGGGGCATAGATTGGGGGGTAGATCTGCTGAGGAGCAGTGGAGGATCTTTAAGGAGATCTTTCTTGGTGCTCAGCAGAAATTTATTCCAATGGTAAAAAAGGATTGTAGGAGGAGAGATAATCAGCCGTGGATAACGAAGGAGATAAAGGAGAGTATTAAATTAAAAGCTGATGCGTTTAGAGTGGCTAAAAGTAGTGGGCGAGAAGAGGATTGGGAGAGGTTTAAATATCAACAAAGAATGACGAAGAAGTTGATAAAGAAAGGAAGGATAAACTATGAATCTAGGCTAGCGCTAAATATAAAAAAGGATAGTAAGAGTTTTTATAAATATTTAAAAAGGAGGAGGCTGGCTAGGGTGAATGTTGGACCCTTAGAGGATGAGAGGGGGGATTTAGTGGTGGGGGATGGAGAAATGGCTGAGGCCCTGAATAACTTTTTTGTTTCGGTCTTCACAGAGGAGGACGCGAATAGTTTGCCGGGTGTTAATGATGGAAAGATGGTAGAAGTGGAGGGCCTGAATGAGATCATTGTTACTAGAGAGGCGGTGCTCAACAGACTAGAGGGGCTGATTGTGGACAAGTCCCCAGGACCAGATGGAATGCATCCGAGGGTTCTGAAAGAAAGGGCGGCGGTGATAGTGGATGCCTTGGTGACTATTTTCCAAACCTCGCTGGATTCTGGGGAAGTGCCGGAAGATTGGAAAACGGCTAATGTTATGCTGATGTTTAAAAAGGGTAGCAGGCAAAAGGCAGGGAATTATAGGCCGGTTAGTTTAACATCTGTTGTAGGAAAAATGCTTGAATCCGTAATCAAAGAGAAAATAGCGAGGCATCTTGAGAAGAATTGTTTGATAGAGCAGACGCAGCACGGTTTTGTTAAGGGAAAGTCGTGTCTGACAATTTTATTGGAATTCTATGAGGATGTGTCGAGTGCGGTGGATGGAGGGGACCCGGTGGATGTGGTGTTTCTCGATTTTCAGAAGGCATTTGATAAGGTGCAGCACAAAAGGTTGTTGCAGAAGGTCAGGGGGCATGGAGTTGGGGGTAAGGTGTTAGCGTGGATAGGGGATTGGCTGTAAAATAGGAGGCAGAGAGTGGGGGTCAATGGGTGCTATTCGGATTGGTGGTTGGTGACTAGTGGGGTGCCCCAGGGATCGGTGCTGGGGCCTCAGCTATTTACCATTTATATAGATGATCTGGAGGAGGGAACCGAGTGTAGGGTGTCGAAATTTGCTGATGACACAAAGATGAGTGGAACAGCAAATTGCGTGGAGGGTGTGGAAAGTCTGCAGAGGGATCTGGATAGGCTGAGCGAGTGGATGAGGACCTGGCAGATGTAATACAATGTTGTCAACTGTGAGGTTATCCACATTGGTAGGAATAATGGTAGGAAGGACTATTACTTACAGGGCGAAAAACTGCAGCAGGCGACGGTGCAGAGGGACCTCGGGGTCCTTGTGCATGAGTCGCAAAAACCCAGCTTGCAGGTGCAGCAGGTGGTCAGGAAGGCGAATGGGATGCTGGCCTTCATAGCGAGGGGGATTGAATATAAAAGTAGGGAGGTCTTGCTGCAACTGTATAGGGCATTGGTGAGGCCGCAGCTGGAGTAACATAAGAACATAAGAAATAGGAGCAGTTGCCGCACCTGCGCAAAGATATTTTGGCCTTGGAGGGAGTGCAGAGGAGGTTTACTCGGCTGATACCGGAGTTGAGGGGGTTGAGCTATGAGGAGAGGGGGAATAGACTGGGCTTGTACTCGTTAGAGTTTAGAAGGGTGAGTGGAGATCTCATTGAGACGTATAAGATGATGAAAGGGATGGATAGGGTAGAGGTGGAGAGGTTCTTCCTGCTCAGAAAGGACAGCAGGACTAGAGGGCACAGCCTCAAGATAAGAGGGGGGCAGTTTAGAACAGAGTTGAGGAGGAACTTCTTCACTCAAAGTGTGGTGAATCTCTGGAATTCTCTGCCCGTTGAAGTGGTGGAGGCTACCTTGCTAAATATATTTAAGATGCGGGTAGATAGGTTTTTGGTAGGCAAGGGGATTAAGGGTTATGGGGAGAAAGCGGCAAAGTGGAACTGAGCCACTTCAGATCAGCCATGATCTTATTGAATGGCGGGGCAGGCTCGAGGGACTGGATGGCCTACTCCTGCTCCTATAGAACATAGAACATTACAGCACAAACAGGCCCTTCGGCCCACGAGTTGCGCCAATCACATCAACATCTACCAACCTACAGACCCATCTGTAACCCTCAATCCCATTAAACCCCATATACTCATCCAGAAGTCTTTTAAAAGACCCCAGCGAGTTCGCCTCCACCACCACTGACGGCAGCCGATTCCATTCACTCACCACCCTCTGAGTGAAAAACTTACCCCTAACATCACCTCTGTACTTCCCTCCCCGCACCTTAAATCTGTGTCCTCTCGTAGCGACCATTTCAACCCGGGGAAATAGCCTCTGAGAATCCACCCTATCTATTCCTCTCAACATTTTATAAACCTCTATCAGGTCGCCTCTCAACCTTCGTCTCTCCAGGGAAAAGAGTCCCAGCTCCCTCAACCTAACTTCATAAGGCATGCCTCACAGTCCAGGCAACATCCTTGTAAATCTCCTCTGTACCCTCTCAATAGCTTCTATGTCTTTCCTATAGTGAGGCGAACATATTTCTTATCTTCTTACGAAGAAGTTCCTCCTCAACTCTGATCTAAACTGCTCCCCCCTTATCTTGAGTCTGTGCCCTCTAGTCCTGCTATCCTTTCTAAGCGGGAAGAATCTCTCTACCTCTACCCTATCCATCCCCTTCGTTACCTTATACGTCTCTATAAGATCCCCCCCTCATCCTTCTAAACTCCAATGAGTACAGACCCAGTCTATTTAGTCTCTCTTCATAGTTCAACCCCCTCATCTCCGGTATCAGCCTAGTGAACCTCCTCTGCACTCCCTCCAAGACCAAAATATCCTTGCGCAAGTGCGGCGACCAAAACTGCACACAGTACTCCAGCTGCGGCCTCACCAGTACCCTGTACAGTTGCAGCAAGACCTCCCTACTTTTATATTCAATCCCCCTCGCTATAAAGGCCAGCATCCCATTCGCCTTCCTGATCACCTGCTGCACCTGCAGACTGGGTTTTTATGATTCGTGCACAAGGACCCCCAGGTCCCTCTGCACCGTAGCATGCTGCAGCTTTTTGCCCTTTAAATAGTAATCCCTCCTACTATTATTTCTGCCAAAGTGGATAACCTCACACTTGCTAACATTATACTCCATCTGCCAGGTCCTCGCCCACTCACTCAGCCTATCCAGATCCCTCTGCAGACTTTCCACACCCTCCACGTAATTCGCTTTACCACTCATCTTCGTGTCATCAGCAAATTTCGTCACCCTACACTCAGCCCCCGCCTCCAGATCATCTATATAAATGGTAAATAGCTGAGGCCCCAGCACCGATCCCTGGGGCACCCCACTAGTCACCAACCGCCAATCCGAATAGCATCCATTGACCCCCATTCTCTGCCTCCTATTAGACAGCCAATCCTCTATCCATGCTAACACCTTACCCCCAATTCCGTGCACCCTAACCTTCTGTAGCAACCTTTTATGAGGCACCTTGTCAAATGCCTTTTGGAAATCTAAAAACACCACATCCACCGGTTCCCCTCTGTCTACCGCACTGGTCACATCCTCATAGAAATCCAATAAATTTGTCAAACACGACTTCCCCTTAACGAATCCGTGCTGCATCTGCTCGATCAAACCATTCCTTTCTAGGTGCCTCGCTTTTTCTTCTTTGACAACGGATTCTAGCATTTTTCCAACTACAGACGTTAAACTAACCGGCCTATAATTCCCTGCCTTTTGTCTGCTACCTTTTTTAAACAGCAGCGTAACATTAGCCGTTTTCCAACTTCCGGCACTTCCCCGGAATCCAGCGAATTTTAATAAATAATTAATAAATAATCCACTATCACCTCTGCCATTTCTTTCAGATCCCTGGGATGCATTCCATCCGGTCCTGGGGACTTGTCCACCATCAGTTCCACTAGTTGATCAAGCACTACCTCTCTAGTGACAGTAATCGCATTCAGGCCCTCATCTCCTACCATCCTTCTATCTTTAATATCCGGCAAACTATTTGCGTCCTCCTCCGTGAAGACCGAGACAAAAAACTTATTTAAAGCCTCAGCCATTTCCTCATCTCCCACCACTAAATCTCCCTCTCATCCGCTAAGGGTCCAACATTCACTCTAGCCAGCCTCCTCCTCTTTATATATTTGTAAAAACTATTACTGTCCTTTTTTATATTTAGTGCTAGTTTAGCTTCATAGTCTTCACAGTTTATTTATCAACTTCTTAGTCATTCTTTGTTGATTTTTAAATTTTTCCCAATCTTCTAATCGCCCACTACTTTTAGCCACTCTGAATGCATCAGCTTTTAGTTTAACACTCTTTTTTATTTCCTTAGATAACCACGGCTGGTTATTCCTTCTCCTACGTTCCTTCTTTACCATCAGAATATATTTCTGCTGAGTACCGAAAAAATCTCCTTAAAAATCTTCCACTGTTCCTCAGCCGTCCTACCAACCAACTAGCGCCCCCAATCTACATTCGATAGGGATGATGGTGGGTAGGTTTGGGGTTGAAGGATGATTTGTTGTCTTCCCATGTCTTGGCACTTTTGCCTCCAGTGAGCGTCTTTAGGTTGGGTAGACTGGGGGGGCTCCTGGAGCTGATGGGAGGGGGTGACCTTTTTATTACTGGGTGTTTTATGTTGTGGTGAGCGAGATGGTGTGGTGTGGATTTGGGTAATATGTATCGGATTGGTGTGGAGGTATTAGTTGTCAGAGCAAGGAGGTGTAGGGACAATCTTATTTATCTGGATGGATTATGGGTTTGTCATGAGGCAATAACTTTTGTTGGCAGTACAAAGATGACTTCGTTGACCATTTCTTTCTTTCTTTATTCACCAATTAGTATCCCAAGTTGGCTTACATTAACAATGTAATGAAGTTACTGTGGAAGGGTACACTAAGGGAGAATTTATCATAGCCAATCCGTCTTTGGAGTGTGGAAGGAAACCTACACGGGCATGGGGAGAACATGCAGCCTCTGCGCAGATAGTAGTCCAAGTTGGGAATCCAGCGCAGACCCTTGTTGCTGTGAGGCAGCAGTGCTCACCACTCTGCCATTGTGCTGGTCCATAAATGAATGATTTCACAAATATTATTTCAAGTGTTCCAGGGGTTAGTTGTTGCACTATGAAGGGGATGGATAGGGTAGAGGTAGAGAGATTCTTCCCGCTCAGAAAGCACAACAGGACTAGAGGGCACAGCCTCAAGATAAAGGGGGGGGCGGTTTAGAACAGAGTTGAGGAGGAACTTCTTCACTCAAAGGGTGGTGAATCTCTGGAATTCTCTGCCCGTTGAAGTGGTGGAGGCTGCCTCGCTAAATATTTTTAAGACGCGGGTTGATGGGTTTTTGATAAGAGAGGGGATTAAGGGTTATGGGGAGAGGGCCGGAATGTGGAACTGAGCCACGACAGATCAGCCATGATCTTATTGAATGGCGGGGCAGGCTCGAGGGGCCAGATGGCCTACTCCTGCTCCTATTTCTTATGTTCTTATGTTCACTTCTTAGGAGAGTTTCTTTTGTCAGTGGTGGTAAGTTACCCTGTGTCCAGGATTCGTTCCATTGCTCCAGGTGACTCAGGGAGTATAGACATTTGCATTTTTAAGAGACAGCCCTTTTGTTAGTTGTAACGAGCTAACTTGGTCCAGGTTTCTTCAATTGTTTCTGGTAATTGAATATTTAAAGATTTGTATTTTACCGAGGCCTGCCTGTGGATTGTACAGAGTCGCCATGTGGCCAGTGTGTCCTCGATTTTATATCTTGCTTGAAAACTTACAGATTTATATTTTTGTTTTAAGGGTTTACATTTTTCCAAGTGGATTATTTTGACATTTTTAAAAGGTTTCCATGTATTTTGGATTACCCCCACTGATTAAGGTGATCCTATATCGATTTGCGGACCATGTCCTGGTGGGTAAATTTGTTAAGGTTATGCGGAGTGGTTTAAACTGATTCAGAGGGGGGGTGGGATCCTGAGTAGAGGGGGTGAAAGTGAGGGGGGCATAGATGGGGACTGCAATGCACGGCATTGTGGGGGTGAGACGGAGCAGGGTTTGGAATGTGGTTTGAAATGCGTATACTTTAATGCGAGGAGTATTCGCAATAAGGTGGATGAACTTGCAGCGTGGACCAGTACCTGGGACTTCGATGTTGTGGCCATTTCAGAGACTTGGATAGAGCAGGGTCAGGAATGGATGTTGCAGGTCCCGGGGTACAAATGCTTTAATCGGAGTAGACAAGGAGGTAGAAGGGGGGGTGGGGTAGCATTATTGGTCAAGGACTGTATCACAGTGTCGGAGAGGAAGTTTGATGAGGACTTGTCTGTTGAGGTAGTATGGGCGGAGATTAGAAATAGGAGAGGAGAGATCACCCTGTTGGGAGTCTTTTATAGACCTCCTAAAAGTTCTAGAGAGGTTGAGGAAAGGATTGCGGAGACGATCCTTGTTAGGAGTGAAAGTAATAGGGTAATTGTTATGGGGGACTTTAACTTTACTAATATTGATTGGAATTGCTATAGCTCTAGCTCGTTAGAGGGATCAGTTTTTGTTCAAAGTGTGCAAGAAGGTTTTTTGACTCAGTATGTAGATAGGCCGACTAGAGGTGAGGCTATATTGGATTTGGTGCTCGGTAATGAGCCAGACCAGGTGCTAGACTTGGAAGTTGGGATGCATTTTGGGGATAGTGACCACAATTCGGTTACGTTCACCTTAGTGATGGAAAGGGATAGGCATGAACCTCGGGTCAGTAGGACTAGGGGGCACAGCCTCAAGATAAAGGGGGGGCGGTTTAGAACAGAGTTGAGGAGGAACTTCTTCACTCAAAGGGTGGTGAATCTCTGGAATTCTCTGCCCGTTGAAGTGGTGGAGGCTGCCTCGCTAAATATTTTTAAGAAACGGGTTGATGAGTTTTTGATAAGAGAGGGGATTAAGGGTTATGGGGAGAGGGCGGGAAGGTGGAGCTGAGTCACGACAGATCAGCCATGATCTTATTGAATGGCGGGGCAGGCTCGAAGGGCCAGATGGCCTACTCCTGCTCCTATTTCTTATGTTCTTATGTTCTTATTAGGAGAGAATTAGGAAGCATTGGTTGGACTAGGAGATTACAGGGACTGGGAACATCCGAGATGTGGAGATTTTTCAAGGAGCAGCTATTGCGGGTCTGTGATAGGTATATCCCTGTCAGGCAAGGAGGATTTGATAGGCCCAGGGAACCGTGGTGTACTAAAAAAGTTGATTCGTTGGTTAGGAAGAAAAAGGAGGCTTATGTTCGGATGAGGCTTGAGGGCTCAGGTAGTGCATTAGAAAGTTTTAGATTGGCTAGGAGGGAGTTGAAGAGGGAGTTAAGAAGGGCTAAAAGAGGACATGAGATGACTTTGGCTGATAGGATTAAGGAGAACCCTAAGGCGTTTTACAGGTATGTCAAGAACAGAAGGTTGGTTAGGGCAAGATTAGGGCCAGTTACAGACAGTAGAGGGAAGTTGTGTGTGGAACCGGAGGAGATTGGAGAGGCGTTGAACCAATATTTCTCTTCGGTATTCACGCAAGGGGACATGAATGTAGCTGAAGAGGACACTGGGGTGCAGGGGTGTGAAATAGATAGTATTGCAGTTGATACGGGGGATGTGCTGGATATTTTAGAGGGTTTGAAAATAGATAAGTCCCCTGGTCCGGATGGGATTTACCCTAGGATTCTTTGGGAGGCAAGAGAGGTGATTGTGATGCCTCTGGCTCTGATCTTCAGGTCGTCGTTGGTCTCTGGTATAGTACCGGAAGATTGGAGGACAGCAAATGTTGTCCCATTGTTTAAGAAGGGGAGAAGGGACTTCCCTGGGAATTATAGACCGGTGAGTTTTACTTCTGTGGTGGGTAAGGTTTTGGAAAGGATTATTAGAGACAGGATTTATAGTTATTTGGAGAGTAATGAGTTGATTAGAGACAGTCAGCATGGTTTTGTAGCGGGTAGGTCGTGCCTTACTAACCTTATCGAGTTCTTTGAGAAAGTGACCAAAGAGGTGGATAGGGGTAAGGCAGTTGATGTGGTGTATATGGATTTTAGCAAGGCGTTTGATAAGGTTCACCATGGTAGGCTTCTGCAGAAAATGCAGATGTATGGGATTGGGGGTGATCTAGGTAATTGGATCAGGAATTGGCTAGCAGATAGGAGACAGAGAGTGGTGGTTGATGGTAAATATTCGTCATGGAGTTCGGTTATGAGTGGTGTGCCTCAGGGATCTGTTTTGGGGCCACTGCTGTTTGTAATTTTTATTAATGATCTGGATGAGGGTATAGTTGGGTGGATTAGTAAGTTTGCTGATGACACCAAAGTCGGAGGTGTGGTAGATTGTGAGGAAGGGTGTCATAGTTTGCAGGGTGACTTAGAAAGGTTGCAGAGCTGGGCTATGAGGTGGCGGATGGAGTTTAATGTGGAGAAGTGTGAGGTAATTCATTTCGGTAGGAATAACAGATGTGTTTGATGAAAAAGGATTGGTTTAGGCTAGTGGGTCATTGTTTTGTAACTGGTCGGCGCAACATCGTGGGCCGAAGGGCCTGTTCTGCGCTGTAATGTTCTGTGTTCTATGTTCTATGTCCTATGTCTAGAACATAGAACATAGAACATTACAGCGCAGAACAGGCCCTTCGGCCCACGATGTTGCTCCGACCAGTTACAAAACAATGACCCACTAGCCTAAACCAATCCCTTTTCATCCATAAACCTATTCACAGATCTCTTAAACGCCCCCAAACTAGGCGCATTTGCAACGGCAGCTGGCAGGGCATTCCAGTCCCTCACCACCCTCTGGGTAAAGAACCTACCCCTGACATCAGTCCTATAACTACCACCCCTTAATTTAAAGTCGTGCCCCCTCGTGCTAGCTTTCTCCATCCTAGGAAAAAGGCTATCACTATCCACCCTATCTAAACCTCTAATCATCTTATATGTTTCAATGAGGTCCCCTCTTAGCCGCCTTCTTTCCAGCGAAAACAACCCCAAATCTCTCAGTCTCTCCTCATAGGATCTCCCCTGTCTAGGATACCATCTGAGAGTCTTTATTTTTGTGTGGATGAACAAATATTCACTCATCCTAGGGCTGCTGAAGATTGAGACCAGGTCTGGCTGGGGTTCATTTAGCTCCCGTTTGTCCCATGTCCAGGACTGGCTGAGGGGAGTGTCTGGCCATCCTTGTCTTTCTTTTCCAGTAGAGTCCCAACTTGGGTTTAATATTGCTTATTTAGCTTGCATCC